>JAMAKO010000021.1:0-383012 GCA_023628555.1 Chaetomiaceae sp. R4402 | reverse complement strand
CGGTTTCCTTTGTATATAGCAGTGGAAGGACCGGCGCGCCTACGGGCATATCGGTGTAGGAAATAATAATAATAATATATTACTCTATTACCTCCTTATAGGAGAAGGGAATAGGAGTTCTATTATATTATAATAGTGGTTAATAGGCTAATTAAAATATAGTACTTTATTCTAATAGCTATACTAGAAGTAGAGGAACTAGTAGATTAGTTTATTAAAAAGGTATATAGCTTATATAGTATATTAGAGACTATTATCTTTAATAGAGAAACGCAATTTATTTTAGTATTCTAGAGGGCACTATTAGTATAGCTAGATATAAAGTTAAGGCTTTTATTAGCTTTCTATTTATAAACTAATAGCTAGATAGAGTATATTAATACTAAATTAGAATAGTATCTATAGCTTTTCTATAACTAGATATAGAATAACTAGGTAGATTAGTTACCTCTAATAGAGTTTGCTAGTAATAATATAATATTAGAGATAATAGGTATATTACTATTCTTTATTAATTATAGTTTCTATCTCTATATAGGTATTGAGCTAGCGTAGCTATACCTACTAAACATCTTAGAGGCGTAGCGCTATAAATTCTTCTATACATTGGAGATCGCTAACTAGTTTAAGGCGATCCTCAAGAAGGTAATAGCGTTATTAAAGCAAGTATAGAATTATTATAAAGAGGATACTAATAAACGCTAATCTAATATATCTATCTACTATATTGGAGACTAGATAATGCTAAATATAAAGAACTATAAGACTAGTAGGCTAATATAGAAGCTAGAGCCCTATTAGAAGGGCTCGTTCTAGATAATAAAGGTATTATTATATATAGTTATGCTTTATCTACTAGCTAATATAAAGATCTTTAATACCTTCTATATCTTAATAGTACAACTATACTATAGAGAGGGCATTCTAAGCTAGGATTAAACCTATAGCGATGTCTAGGCAAATTGGGGGAGGATAGTTACGTAGACTAACAATAGCAATAACGTTGTCGAATAGAGGTTCGAGGAGATCCTAGATTATAGCAAAGCGGATAACGGCAGATGGCAGTACTACGTGAAGTAGGAAGGCCACAAGCCAACCTAGCAGCTAGCTACCAATTTACAAGGCTGCGACGATGCGATCTGGGAATTCCACAATGCGCACCCGGATTATCCAGGTCCGCCCACGTGGGTGAGACGGAGGCATCGCGAGAAGGCACCTGCGAAGACACCTATAAAGGCGGGCAATAGGGGGGCCAAGTTTAAGGGGAGGGTAGTGTCACGGGAATTCCCGTAACCTATATGTAGTTAGGGTTAGGGTTGTATGATGGATCCCTGGAAGTGGGATCCTGAAAGTGGGACCCTGTGCAGCTGGTCTGTGTGCAGACTATAGGGTCTTCCCCATGGGCACTACGGCTATCCCACTTCCCTCCTTCGCGCAACTATACAATATATATGGTGATACCTACCACGCCAAAGCCGTGAAACTTATATTGACCACTCGCTTATTAAATACGTTATACTATCTTATATAATATTATAAACTCCCTTTAGCTATTATTTTAGATAGAGGACCCTAATTTATTAACGTACATTATTAGTGAGTTGTATATATTAGTGGGTTATACACCTACCTCTACCTAACAATAACAACTATTAATTGCAATACAACAATACTAGGAACCTACAATAATTACATTAGAAACGGCTAAATTAGATGCTTCTGCAGCCTCCTAGCACGTACGGGCATTATGGCTAGGCTTGCCGCACACACCACAGTATTGAACCCTCGTATAGCCCCCCCCTACACCACCACTATCCAGCTACATTTCTTGCGCTCCCTCCCCACCTACAGCCTTCTAGCCTAGTTGATCCTTTATATCTTGTATTAAAAGTGATCCTCCAAGCTACATGCGAGTTCTTTTAGCTCTCCGGCGCTTGCTTAGCGCCTTATTAGCCTTGTAGAGCAAAGCGTTCTCTAACTCGAGGATGACTACGCGATGCATTATAGCCATCGTACCCTTAGTAAGCTAGTCTACTACAGCTAGCATCGACGTTGGAGAGCTGTTTTAATAGTTGGTAATGCGAGTTTTGATGAGCGTTGACTGTAAGGTTGCTTCTCGAGGGTTATATAGTGTCTGGAAGACCCAAGGTTGTAGTGTGCCAGCCCGCGAGTTTAGGGGCATTGGTGTCTAAAGCCTTATATCCAGCTTAGATATTACCCTCTCTAGATCGTACAGCACAAGGCCAGCACCTGCAAAGCCACCCTAGACGTTCTTCTCCGTCATCGAGGCGAAGAAGGCCTTATAGAAGCTATAGAGGAACTCGAGCTTGCTAACGTAGTTGATATACATCTATATTAAGTCCTCGACCTGGCGACTATATACCTTCTTCAACGGCCTAAAGCAGCCGACATCGAGTGGCTGGAGGAGGTGCGAGGAATGTGGAGATATGTAGAGCGTAATAATATTGTTTTTCTAGCAATGGAGCTCGAATTTGGTTGAGTGGTAGCTCTCGTGGCCATCGAGGATCAATAGCCAGTACGTGCCCTTTGCCTAGGGCGCTATATAGTAGTCAAAGTGCTTAATCCAATCTAGGCCTACTACATTGGTAGTCTAGCCATTGTTGGTTATTACAATACGCTAGTTAGCCGGCAGGCTACACTTAGTATACTAGCTAGCAAGGTGGTACTACGCGGCTAAGATAATGAATAGAGGGATGGCCTAGCCAAGTGCGTTAACGCTCTAGATTACCATTGCCTATTTGCGGTTGCTAGGCTGGGCTAGCTTTGCCTTGCCCCGGCTATCCAAGGTTGTAACTACTATACCCGCGTAGATAATGCCCATTATAAACCCCGTTTCGTCGAAGTTATAGATATCGTTATCCACAATACTATACTTAGCCTTAACGTTCTATACGAGGGTAAACCACTCGCCAATGACCTTTGGATCTTCGCACTTGGCCCTCTAGTAGTCGTAGCGACGCGACTAACGTATATAGAGGGCTAGCTAGCGTTTAACGAATCGATAGGCCTAGAGCTTGCCGATAGGGGGCGCGTCGCGTATGCATAGTAGTTGGTTAGCTATATCTTCTACACCATGCAGCCTTGGTGGAAATCCTCGCTGATATAGCTCGACGATATATTGTACAATAGCCTCCTCTTCTAATTCGGTAAGCTTCTTTAACTTCGACGTAGTATCGCGTCGTGCAGGCTTGCCGGCGCGTTGGTCGGAGAGAGTTATGGCTAGTATGTTGTAGAGCTTGGCTGCGGCTTGGAGGCTTAGATTCGTATCATTTTAAAGAGCTTCAAGTGCCAGGATTACCCTGGCTTCCTTTAAAGTAGGGAGCATATTGGGTTATTAAGAAAAGTAGCGTTGTAGATAGAGGTGACGCGTCGCGTTGGAAAGTGTACGACCTACTGATATGTACGACCCACTGATAATGTACGTTAGCCTTATTTAAAAAAAGATCTATAAGTTGCTTAATATTACTTAAAGACTATCTATAGCTTTCTATCTCCAAACCAATAGCGCTATAGAACGCGAAACTAAATTGTCGAACACTACTTATACTATTTTACAATATACTAATAAAATAACTAGACACCTCTTTTACTAGTAGCGATAATCGCCATTAACAACTAGACAGCAACGTCTACTAGACTTAGCCCTTTTCTTATGACCTACGGGTATAATGTGGACCTACTTAGTCTGATTAGAGGGAGAAATGACTTGAGAACCTCTGGAAACTCCCTAATCGCTCGCGGAGAGACTTTTGTAGCCCGACTTAAAGAAGCGACCGAATTTGCTCAAGCAGCGATGGCAACGGTACAAGAACGATAGTTGCAATACACTCGTTAGGACCATTATAGTTATAGCCTATTAACTTGAGTAAGCTCTTAACAAGCTATCTATTATTCCTAGCCTAGCTAACTATATAGCTAACTAACTAGCTAACTAACTAGCTAAATAGCTAAATAGTTATTTAGACTATTTACGAGCTAACTAGCTAGAAGGTTAAGACTCTAAGCTATAGTTAAGAGGTCTATAAATTAGTAGCATCTAATAACCATCTATCAAGGCTTAGGCAATAGACCTAGTAGCTAGAATCCTCTTTACTAAAGTTAGTAAACGCCTAGATCAAACAGCTATTCAGCTTGCAAGCTAATAAGTTAGGATTTAAGCCTTAGAGGCTAAGGTAGATAGGTTGAAGCTTAGAAAGAGGAAGAAAGATAGGTTAGACCCCAATAGCCAGTTCGCGCGAATTGAATAGGTAATGAAGGCTAAAGAGGCACTTGCAAGGCAGCTTAAGCCATTAGACTAGAGGGATAGGTATGTTTTTGAAGATATGTGTATGGAATGGTCGATCTTCGACCCTCCTGTGGTATAGAAAAGGGGGGGGGGGAGACGGGGAAAATTGATTGGTTGGTGGCCTGATCGGGAGGGGGGTGCACGAACTTAGCAAGTTAGCTAACTATATAAGTAAGCGAGTTATTCGCTTAGCGGGGCCGGGCCGTAGTTGTGTTGCCGCATCATAGAGGAGCGCGTCGTGTGATTTGCGTTGTTCCACTTCGACCGCTCATAGCGGTTCTGTCAACTATGCCGGACAAAACGCTCAAAGTCGTCACATATGCCGCCGGTGCGTCTCTAGCGGCGATAACTCTAATCTATGTTTTCGGTCCGACCTACTTTCTCGATAGCCAACGCTCGGGTTCTCTCACTGGCACATTCTCGACCCGCAAAAAAGGCGCCGTCGGACTTGCCAACCCCGCGAACGATTGCTTTATCAATTCAGTCCTCCAAGCGCTCGCCGGCCTCGGAGATCTTCGAGTATACTTAATACATGAGATCCATCGCCGCAGTCTCGATGACGACTCCGTCTACTCGAAAGCCGTTCCACCGGGCCGGTTGGTGGAGGACGATGCCGAGCTGGACTTGAGGCGCTTCGGAAAGGATATACCGGCCTGGAAATTGGAGGGCTTGCAAAGAGGCAGCATCACACAAAGCCTCAAGGACATTCTCGACGCCTTGAATGAGAGGCCCATCTACAGCAAGACCATATCCGCAGCGCCGTTTCTAAGAGCTCTCGAGGAGGCCTTTCGACAGCGGATAAGCCGGCAGCAGCAGGACGCGCAGGAGTTCTTACAGGTGGTTGCTGAGCGACTTTGCGACGAATACCATGCAGGACGCCGGGCTCGACTCTTTGCCCACCGCGCTGTGGCTGCCAATGACGGCTTGCGCGCGGCAGTTGGAACTGAGAACCACAGCGGCGGCGTTGCGGCACTGGCACCGCCCGGCTCCAGTGGTCCGACGGCAGCATCGGACCATCCAAGTTGCACCGCAGGCGACAGAGTCGAGAACTACAACGGCATGGAGGAGAAGCGGCCCGTGGAGGATGACGAAGGGTTCCCCCTGCAGGGCAAGTTCGAATCGCAGATCGAGTGCCTCACCTGCGGCTTCAGTCCTCGGCCCACGACATCGACCTTCTGTACTCTGACTCTTCATGTGCCTCAGCTTCCGGTGACAACGCTAGGCGCATGCTTCGACGGCATGTTCAAGACGGAGTACATCGACGATTTCAAATGCGAAAAGTGCCGTCTTCTCCACGCTCTGGCACTCTCCGAGTCCGAGCGACAACGATCAACATCTGAAGCCGACAGGGCGAAAGCACAGGTGGTTGTGGATAAGCTGAGGGCTGCTATCGAGGTGGACCCTGAGCACCCTCCAGAGGGCGTAGCGCTGCCCGATTTGCGCCATGCTCCCAGGCGCAGGATAGCGCGCCATATTCGAATGACTGAATTTCCCAAGATATTGGCCATCCATCTGTCGAGGTCCATATTCGATGTCAGCCGCTCTTCGCAAAAGAACTCGGGCAAAGTGGTATTTTCAGAGGAGTTGCCTTTGGGCGGGTTACTCCAGCAACGAAAGTACAAGCTTCTTGGCGTGGTAACTCACAAGGGAAGCCATCATAGTGGGCATTACGAGTCCTTCCGACGCCAGAACCTCTACCCGCCCTATTCCAACCCGAGCACATTCCAGGCGTCGGGTGTGTACAGCAGGACGGGGAGCCCAGCCCCGACCCTTCGTGTAGTCAGCGATGGAACTGCAGGCTCGACATTCACAGGGGACACCTTGAGCCATCAGGATGGGGCTACATCGGTCACCTCTCCCGTTTCCCGCGCCTCGCCGGTTGAGGGAAGCCCTCCCCACTCGATACGTGCTGGTTCGCCTGTCAAGGAAAACTCAGCAGGACCAAGTGTCACCCGCTCTGGTGCTGGAAATCGAGACGAGTGCATCGACGCGGCTACCCCGAGATTTGCGGAGGCGTCTCCAAGTTCGAGTTCCCTCAAACTTGCGCCCCCGTCGGCCCAAGGCGGCGTCACCGGTGGCCAACCAGCTACCAATCGGCACCTGGCAGCCCCAAAATCCAAGCAACGGAAACCGCAAGCCCGCTGGTGGCGGATCAGCGATGATAAGGTCAAGGAGGCCAGTACTCGTGATGTGCTTGCAATGCAGCGCGAGGTGTACCTGTTGTTTTATGAGCTAGAACGGTCGCGGACATTGGGTGGTAAGTAGGAAACGCGCTGCGCAGGACGAGGAGCTGGGAACTTCGCCATTAAGCACGAAAAAATTAGACACTTAGATTTGTTACACATTTTACATAAACGGCGTACACCATCAGAGGTGTCTCATGGAACCAGCATGTTTAACCACCCCTCCATGACGTTTGCAACTGGGCGAGGCCCGGTTTGGTTCGGTTCTCAGTGCCCGCTGTGTCCGGGCATCTGGAGAGGGCCGATATTTGCCGTGTTGCTGCTGCTGTTTGTTGTCTAACCAGAACGTTGACCATAACCGAGCCACGCCTGTGGTGTTCCGAAATCTGATCACAGCCCGAGAGGACGAAACGCCTGTGCCAAAGCCGAGTTGATGGCGGCGATCACACGACTGGGTGAGCCAACAGCCTCCAAGGAAGTACGTACTGCTGCGGGATGAAAAACGCAGTGGGCAATGCCCGCATGCGTATACGTGAGAGTGCGATTCGGGGCCAACAACATACTCCGCTACGTCGCTACCAGGAGCGCAATGTCGGATACCAAATGGTCACTGAAGAGCGCGCCCCCACTATCTCCCACTCCTCGAGGCGTCACGCAACCAAGGAGCGTCACGTGCTCTACGTAACAGCTCCGTGCCAAAGACGTGTATCACTGTCCTAGCAATTCCCTTGCCAATTTGCGCGCCCCCTCTTCGTCCAGCACAGGCTCATTACGTGCTGCCTCCGCCTTCGCTGAATCGAATCGCCAAAGACCGCCCGTCTTGTCGGCATCGCCGTTTGCCGGCAGGCTTACCCCCGCGCCCAGTTTCTCCAGGGTCGGGTCGCCAGAATCGCCCCGAGCAGTGAAGTAGCGACGCTCCCAAGTGCGACCCTCAGCCTTCTCTTTAGCGCGCATCTCACGCTGGGCATTTTCTATCTTCCCCTTCTCCTGACTGACTGTGTCAAGCTCGCCTTTGGAGATGGCGACGGCCACCTTTGCCCAAGCCCGCCTGGACTCGAGAGGGTGCTGCTTCTCCAGGGGAGCGACAATAAGTTGGCGGGCGGGTGATTCGGTGGGATCCCAGACCTCGACGAGATTGGTCTTGCTGTTGTTCTTCGCCGGGCCGGAGTGGATTTCGAAGGATTTGGTCCATTGGCCCGAGACGTTGAACAGCACGTCCTTCTCTCTCCCGCTCGGATACAAAGTAGCGGTGAACGAGTTCTTCTTGCCAGACAGCCAGCCCTTGCCGCTGTAATCAATCTTGGCTGTGAATCCGGTAGACGAGGTGATGTACGAGCTGCCGTCCAGCTCAATGAAGGGCGATCCGAAGATGAGGCCCTCAATATGGAGCGACGGCAGGGTGATCAGGAAGGTGTCAGAGCTCTCCGAAGATGGCACAGGAACGGTGAGAACGGCGTGCCCTATCTGCTTGACGTTGATTGTTTTGGAAAACGACGCTTTCTGCGCGTTGTAGCCTTCCAGCCGGACGCCAGTGGTGAGATTCGTGATGTTGTAAGCCGTCGCGGGCGGGTGGTGGCTGCCATGGAGCGAGAGAAGGGCGTCAGCAAGACCATGCTGACGCGCGCGGATCTGATAGCATTGCGAATGATGTGCCTACCTGACCTGCTCGCTGATCAACTCTGTGGTCCCAGCGTCATCTTCCCATCTTCCAAGAAATAGCTCTCCGAGAAACGGATTGAGTGGCTTCTTCTCATTGCCGTATTGCTCGCTGCGGCTCGCGTACTGCTGTTTCAGGGTGGTCAAGAACCACTTGAGCACGAAAAGTGCCCTTCTGGCAACGTCGGGTTCCTTGGCCGGCGCGGCAAAGATCGAAGGGTGCTCGCACCAGTAGGAACTGAACTCGGTCAGGCTTGTAGACGAGAGGATGAATGGCGGCGCAGTGAGACTAGATAGATCCCCGTTGAAGGAGGCAATCGACTAGAACCCGGAATGTAAGTTAGCAAAGCGGGCTTCATGTTGTCGACGTTATTACAGCCCAGCGCGCCGGAACCACCGGCCACTGTCGACTCTGTGCTGCAAGGGCCTGGGGCTGCCGACCTTGAGGAAAGCCCCCCAGCTCGCTCCGACACTGCTGGCTGATTGGGTGGATGTGGCAGAGTCCATTGTGTCTTCTAGCTCTGGACGACGATGGCTTGAGTGGACACTAAGCAAGCGGCCGACTTTCGACTGCCTCCTCCTACTCGAAGCAGATCGCGCGCGCAATAAGGTGAACGGGACAGGCGAACAGGGAAATCTAGCCGGGCAAAATCGCAAAATGGTTGCGAGCAAGAAGAAGAGGCGGAACTGGCGCACGCAACCCGTGGTGAAGTTAGTCCAAAAAGCAGGATTTTCTACGACCAACGCCAGAGCCAACAACAGCAAGTGACCACACCTCAACGACGTCGGCAATGGCTCCGCAGCCAAGCGGGATGTGGGGCAGCCGAGGAGCCCAGGTTTTGGCGGGTTGTTCGCTGGAATTTGGCTCCGTTTGCTTGGCCTCTCTCTTCAAGCGGGGGCGGGGGCGCGTCACCAACGGTACTAACGATACCAGCGGTACCATCCCGGTATCCATCCAACGTTTGTTTGTATCAGTATGTATCAGATGAATACCTGTGCAGCGTAACGCGCTGACGGAGTTTCCCTCGTTCGGTTGGCAGGTAGGTAGGTAGTGTTGCGTCTGGCGCATCAAATGTGCAACATAATCACCTCGACTGCGAAAGGCCGTGTGATTTTGTCCTGTCTACTAGAAGGCACCCAACGTGCCCAGTACCCAACACACCAATGACCCCAGTACTCCGGCCACTCCAAATGTGCGCAGCCAGCGGCTGATGCCTTGAAGGCAACTGGAGAGGTCGAGACTCAGTCTCCTAACTTCGCCTGAACCTCGGCGGCCCACCATTCGGCCCAGTCGATCACCTTCTTCTCCCTGCGAGCCTTCTCGGCGCAAAAAACCATCGCATGGCTACGGATGACCTCATCCAGGGTGCAGCCGACAAGCTCCCGCTGCGCCCTGTCGGTGGGCCAGTCGTGGTTTTTGACCTTGTCGACCGCAAGGACAAACTGGCGGGTCAGGCCTATGTCTCCTCCGCCTAGTCAACCGTGTCAGCCACGACGTTCTATGTATGGGGAGGTGAGGGGTGTGCGGGGAGTCGCGTCGGCTGTTGTGGGATTTCTCAAGTGAAGCTGGAACGAAATCAGGAGGCAGCCCTGTTCTTCTACGTACCATGGCCGTGGCTCTCGACTTCGGGGCGATGGGTGGTCGTCTCTCCAGTACGGAAGTCCTCGACGGTAATGGTGCTTGAATCGGCAAAGATCTCTCCGTCGACCCCGTACAAGTGGGTATACCGGTCGCATATTCTCTTCGTCTGTGCCACCATATGGAAGACAGCCGTTTTCGAGTTGCGCCCCCCGGACTCGTGGTGCCCTGGAAGCGGATCGTCGTCCCAACTCATCGTGACCACCTGCTCGTCACAGACATCATTGTCGCACTCGTAAACGCACCTGCCGAACCAGTTTCGCCTTTTGACTTCGGCCTCTGGCGTGTCGGCTTGGTAATCTTTGCCCAGCTCAGCAAGCATGGCTTCGCGTGCTTCCAGCTGAGTCCCGTAGGACTCGATATCCGGCAACACAATGCTCAGGGGCCACCCCTTGTTGCCCGAATCAACACCGACCAACTCTTCTCCGACGTAGATCCGCTTCGCCGAGTACTTGCAAGACGCCTCGGCGGCACACGACAAGCAGTTAGTGGCCGCCCCAGCCTCGGCGGGCTTGCGACTTCGCTTGAAGTACTGCAGCGAGCCCGTGCTGGCGACAGTGGAAGGCAGGTGGGGCGGCGACCGAGTCTGCCCTGAAGGGTTTGCGGGGGAGCAAAGCAGCCACAGCAGCACATCGATGTCATGGCAGCTCTTGGTCAGCAGGCTTGGGGCTGAGGTGGCCTCTCGCCGCCTGGAAGACATTGGTCAGCGGCGCCGACAAGCAAGGGTGAGAGCACACCGGAGAAGGGGCGCGGCGGCAAGGTGGGTGACTTCGCGAGGCCACATTGCTACCGAAAAAGGAGTGGAAGGACGCAGGCAGGCAAAAACCCGAGAAGACTTACCAATTCCCGCGGACGTAGCTGTGGGTGAAGTGCCACCACCCCACTGGCTCTGTGTGGACGATCGACTGGATATCGCCAATGACGCGGTCCTCGAGGACCAACTTGCGAAGCAGCGTGTTGTGCGGGCTGTAGCGCAAAACGTGGCCGATGGAGAACACGGCTTGCTGGCGTTCGCCTACCTTGTTCGATTCCAGCGCCCGGTACATCTCGACGCAGTCCTCCAGAGTGGTTGCCAGCGGCTTCTCGCACATGATGTGAAGCCCTCCGAGCTTGGCGAGCGCAACAACCACCTCGCGGTGCATCTCATCCAACACGCAGACGAAGGCGGCATCCACGCCGGGAGGGACGTCCTTCTCGCCAGCCTCGACACGTGCGCGGCGACGCGTCTCGTAGGCGACAAAGTCACGCCAGTCAGCGAAGGCGGCGCCTTCGGGTGCAGTTGTCTGAGGGCCCCATATCAGGGTCTCGCCGAAGCGGTTCCTCTTGTAGTCATCCGGCTCCGCAACGGCGGCGACCACGCCGCGGGTGGAGGATTTCACACAGCCGGCGTAAGTCCGCCCCCGTGAGCCGGCGCCGATGACCAGGAACCTCGGAGGGTCCGCCGCGAGGGGGTTTTGCTGCCCGTCGTCGGCCATTTGTCTCTCGGCCCGCGTCTTGAGAACACGGGACGATTGATAACCGCGGCAAGTGTACCTGTACGTGGTAAGCTGGTCGTCTCGCCGCTTTGGTACGGGTACATGTACGTAAGGTACTTAGTCGTGACCAGGGATGAGTTGCCTGTAGACAGCCCCAGCGGCAAGGCGGACCTAGACAATCTGACTGGCGGCTCGAGAAGGAGAAGGAGGGGAGCGGATGATTGCAATGGAACTGCTCACAAAACCCGACCCCGGCAAGTGCGACTGCCTAAATAACCCGGGCGACTCCTACACTCACTTCCCAATTCCCAATTTGGTGGGGAAGGGAGACGGGTGAGGGGGAAGGAACGCGTGGCACGGGGCCTGGCTGAGCACATGTTCACTGTGGTAATGCGTTGCACGTATCCGTATTTGTCTCTGTCAGATCCCGGTAGTTACTGTGTACATGCTCGGTACCTCCCTAGATATATATATATGTACAGTAAGATAAGATAAGTTGAGAGCTGAGGTATTGTAACTACCCGAGGAGAAGCGCACTGGGTTCCATTCCTCGCAGGCCAACTTCACTAAGCTACGTTACCGATTTGACCTCTGCCCCCAGCGTTCAACAACACCACCACGTCGGCTCAGCTCGGTGTAATCACCTAGGTAGTTAAACTCCGCGAGGCAGCATACCTACATAGGTATTCAAGCTGTGTTAAACTTACAAGATACCGCCTCAATACTCCCACACATCCCTTTCTCCCTCTCTTTTTCTATCTCTTGTCTGATTTCGTCCTCTAAAACTCTACACATGTCTGCCAGCGGCCGCGCCTCTGAGAGAGGCCTTGCTCAGCGGCGCGATGCTTTGGTTTGGATCGACTGCGAGGTGATGCCACCCCCCTATCCCGGCTCCTACGGAGCGCTGCATATTCTTGCGGACACAGCGATGCTGAGTCTATCCTCAGATGACGGGCCTTGACCCGGACACAGATGCCATCATCGAGATATACTGCCTCATCACTGACGGCCAGCTTGAGCTGCTCGACCCAGTTGGCTGGGGCGCAGTCATCCATCAGACGCGGGAGCGGATGGCGATAATGGACGAATGGTGCACACGCGTCCGTAAGTTCAATGTTCCTCTCACGCTCCTCTAAGCGGTGCCATCCGCTTGCTGCCACGCAACCAATCGCAAGACTTGGCGCGGAGAGAATGCGACTGACAGAATCGGTCGGATATAGACGGCGAGAGCGGCCTCACTGCGGCCGTCATCGAGTCGACAGTGACTCCGGAGCAAGCAGCTGATGGTCTCCTCGCCTACATTCGAAGTCACGTTCCCGAGAAAGGTGTCGGGCTCCTGGCTGGCAACAGCGTGCACGCTGACCGGGCGTTCCTCCGGAAGGAGCCATACAAGAGAGTGGTGGATCACCTGCATTACCGTATCCTGGACGTCAGCAGCATCAAAGAGGCAGCACGAAGGTGGTCGTATGTCACTTCCGCGCCGTCTTTTCTTTTTTCCATGGTCCCCCCCTGAGTTGGCTGTTGTGTGTGCAGGGACAAACGGGTGGAGGGAACAGACCCAAGGAACCAAAGCACTGATCCGTATTGGAGAATAGGCCGAAAGTTGCTTCGGCAGCTCCCCGAAAAAAAGGTCTTCACCAGGCAAGGCAAGACATTATCGAGAGCATTGAGGAAGCCAGGCACTACAAGACGACCGTTTTCCAGGCAGGCCAGCACTAAGACGAACCAGTCAGCCGGCTCAACGCCATATTTGAGGGCCCTGAGGTGTCCATTGGACCCAGAGGAGCATGCTATGATCGTCTGTGCTCGTTTCCCCCGCAACCGTGCCATTCTCTGTCACCGGTCCGCCGCTATCCGCAGACGAAACAAACAAACGGCGTCTAGGTCTTTACATCCGGCTCGTCCCGGCCGACAAACTCCTTGAATTTCAGTAACTCCGTCGCCATCTTGATCTCTGGCTTGAGGAAGTCCTGAGCGTCCATGTCGTATGTCGCAGGGTCGCTGCTGTGTTGCTCAATGTATAGGCGGATGGTGGCGCCCGACGAGCCGGTTCCTGAAAGCCGGACAACAATCCGGCTCCCGGAGGAGAAGCAAGCGTACAGACCCTGGTTCGACGAGACAGAGCCATCCAAATCCGTGTAAGAGAAGTTGCCGGCCTCGGTCACGGTGCGGTCTATCGGAGCGGAGAGCCAGGTCAGCAGAGTCTCCTCACGAACGCCACACCATACCGGCGCCACATGTGTAGCTATTCACACAGACAACAACCGCAGACAGAGTTCAGCCGGAAGTGGCCGGTTGAGCCCGAACAATAAGAGGCGGCAAGCGGGGAAGGATGAACGTACCTCTGACCTTGCTGCCGACAAAGTTCGGATCGGCCACCAGGTCCTTCAGCACGCCTACGACCTTGGCGGCCCCGTCGGCGTCAACATCCTCATAATCATACCGGGTGAAGAACGTCCGGCCATACTCGGACCAGAAGTCCTTTTGGATCTGCTTGATGCTTGGCGCAACACCGGGATTGGCCATGCCAAGACCGGCGATGATGTTGAGCCAGGCGACAATAGCCCAGAGGCCGTCCTTTTCGCGGATGTGGTTGCTTCCGGTGCCGAAGGACTCCTCGCCGCAGATCGACAGCTTGTCGGCGTCGAACAGAGCACAGAAGAACTTCCACCCGGTCGGCACCTCGTAACAGTCGAGGCCCTGTTTCTTGGCGACGAGGTCGACAGCGCCGGACGTGGGCATGCTGCGAGCCAAGCCGTAGACCCCGTTTTTGCGGAAGTAAGGAATCAGCTTGGCGTGGTGCGCGATGATGGCCAAGCTGTCGCCAGGCGAGACGAAGGCGCCGGCGCCGTAGATCATGTTACGGTCGCCATCGCCGTCCGAGGCGGCACCGAAGGGGATCTGCTTCTTTTCGACCACCTCAACGAGATCGTGCGCGTACGTGAGGTTGGGATCCGGGTGGCCGCCGTTGAAGTCGGGCGAGGGGTCACAGTTCTGAACCGCCTCCGGGCCGAGACCGAGCTCCTGCTCGAAGATCGCCTTGCCGTACGGCCCAGTCACACCCGAGAGGCCGTCGAACAGAATCTTGAAGTCCGCGTGAGTGGCGAAGAACTTCTTGATCACGTCGAAGTCGAAGATATCCTTCAGCATCTCGACATAGTCAGCGGTGCTGTCCACCACCTCCACCTCCAGGTTCCCGTATGTCTTGACGCCAATGGTAGAGATGTTGACGTCGGGTATGTCGGCAATCTTGTACGACTTCAGCGTCTTGGAAGCCTCGTATATCGTGTTGGTCACGGATTCGGGTGCGGGACCACCGTTCGCGAGGTTGTACTTGATGCCAAAGTCGTTCTGGGGCCCTGCGTCGCACCGGAAACAGGTCAGCGAGCCCCTGGGAACCGGTCAGGACGAAGGGCCACTTACCCCCGGGGTTGTGGCTAGCAGTCAGGAGGATACCGCCGGTGGCATTGCGCTTGCGGATGACGTGGCTAGCAGCCGGTGTCGAGAGGATGCCATTCTGACCGATCAAAAGCTTCTTGACGCCGTAGGCCGCACCGATCTTGGCGATCAGCTGGATGACCTCGGGGTTCCAGAATCGACCGTCACCGCCAATGACGAGGAAGGCCCCTTTGCCAACGCCACTCGTAAGCCTCTCCGCACCCCTGCTTCACGGACGGTAGCTGCTCGGCTCGGTTGGGAGCTCACCCTCAGCGCCTTCTGGAATGGACAACAAGATGCTGGCAACGAAGGACTCGCTGTAATGGGGTTGTTGAAAGACGGTGACCTTCTTGCGCAGGCCAGAACTGTAAGATAAACCAGCGTGCGTCAGCGTTGCGGTGTTTCGCAGTGAGGGGAGGCGGGTGTGTAAGAGCTTGAGGAGCTACGCTATCAGAGAGCTAGGTAGGTAGTTATGAGTGGGGCCAGCGAGCCCCGAGGGGTGACGTACGTGCCCGGCTTTTGGTCGGTGAATGGCGTGAAATTGACTGTCTTGACGTCCATCTTGTATCGGTCAGTTCGTGTGAGCCGGTGTGTCAAAGTCAGCTGGAGTGGCAGAGATGACCCAATGTCTAAGGCAGGTAGGCAGTTGGTGATTTATCGTTGCGAAAATGAGCGTGGAAGGTGCTCATGGGGAAGAGGGGAACTATTGTTTTTGGCAGGCGCCCCCCGGGGGCTGAGGTGGAGGGGTCGGTGGGGGACAGCAGCTTTGGGATTGGAAGCACAACCACTTGGGATCAAGCATCGCAGCACCTGGCTCCGCCAAATTCGATACTCGTCATCGCCACGAGAGCGCGTACGAGTACACTAGTGCCGCAAAAAGCACAGTGCTACCCGCCCTAGGCTTGCAGACATTTTGTTGGGTCAGATAGCGCCAGCGACTAAATATGATGAAAGATCTGCTTACTTTCGCATTGTAAGCCCAGTGCGCCATTTACGCGCAGCGTCAACTCAAGGTATCCGGGAGACTGTCGGGGTTTCCGATATGTTAAAGCAGCTCCTTAACTATCTACTACCCTATTCCTGTACATAGTAGATCCTCGGCACCTTGAGGTTGCACACTTCAACCTGTTAGTTGAACCTACTGTAATTAACCCCTTGCCCAATTTTTATCACGGTAAACAAGGCGAGGTAGCAGCGTCCCCCACTTCCTTACTGCAGAGCGTGCTGTATTCCGTACTTGTACATACATGACAACCTTACACTACTGTGCAGGTCAGGTAAGTGATGATGTCACCAATGGCGCCTCACGCCCACAATGGTTGGCCGGACAGGCCCCTATCTTCCGCTCTGGGCAAGGCCTGTGGCGGAACGGGACAATGATCTTTTGGACAGGTAGCCTGGCTTGAGCCTGGTAGCCAAGCTGGCAAGCGTCGAGCGCAGCCGCAGCGCCCTCCTGGGCCCGATACCAATCACTCTACTCCGTACGGGCAGCCGGCTCGCATCGGTCGGCTAAAAAGAGCGGAATATGTGTGACGGCGAGAACACCTATGCCGACGGCCCCGCCACGGGCTCAATCTCGGACGTCTCTGAGGCGGCTGATCCGAGCGCGAAGAGCTCCTTGAATCGCTTAGCGCCTGCGCAGGGTGCTCTGTCAGTTCGGCCTCTGTCGGCAGTCACAGCAAGGCTCAGAGAAGACTGTGAGCAGATGCAAAGGTGCATCCTGGTGGTGGTGCTAGGACAGGGCAGGGGTAGATCGACATACCTTCCTCCCTATCGAACCAGATCTCAAAGGCGCCTGATTTGTTCTGGCGCATGTTTTCCTGTCGATACGTGCTGCAGAACACATAAAGCTGTATGTCCTTAAGCCAGACGCGGTGCCGCGAGCGCCGGCTGAGCCAGGTCGGGGACTGGGACTGGTGCGTGACTGCCATCATTCAGCACCCATCGGGAGCAAAGGGCCGCGAGAGGGCCACCTACCGAAGGCGGTCCACACCGGACACTGCCTCAGCTCGCCTTCCCATACTGCAGCATGCAAGCGCAGGCCCTTGGTCTGTATGTCCTGGTACACGATGAGAGAGTGCTTGAAGCCGTCGTCGATGATTTGACTAATGGGCCAGAACCTGTCCGTCAGCCATTGCAATGCGTTCGAACTGTGAGGACCCCGACTCGCTGGCCGGGTTGGGGAGCATGGGGGAGAGGCACGCACGCCTGGAACAGTCGCTTCTCCCTGTGCAACTTGAACTCGTTCGGGTGGACTTGAACGGTTAACAAATTCCGGGCTTTCAGAGCCACAAATGTACAGTAGAATAGGACCATCTCTGGTACAGGTCAGCACTGATGTGGCAGGCCGTGTATGCTTCATGGGGCAACAAACGACACCCACCTTCCCACGTCAGAAAGTACAAGGCTGCCCAGAGTTTGCTACACTGCTCGGAGCGGCTCCATCTCCTCAGCTGTAGGGCGCTCCCTTCACGTTCGATGCACAGCTCGTGAGCACCGAACAGTGAGTACCACGGCGTGTTGCTCTGCATCGTCCTCAGCAGGAGATAGGGGCACTTGTCCAGAGCGCTAAGGAAGACCACGATGGACATGGTGTCATTGTCGAACAGCCTGTCGTGCTGGGCTATCAGGCGCCGGGCCACGAAGCGTTTGGGTGGTTGGAAACTCGGGACGGTGACGGTGGCGAACAGGAAGCACGCACCCGCCCGCGCCCTGACGAGAACTTACCGCCGAAACAGAACCTTAGACTCCTGTGGTATGCTGAGGTGGCCCCAGGAGTAGAACGGGCCGAACGACTTGGACCTGGTGCGGCGCTGGTGAGAATGAAACTCGCTACCGGGGTAACCCACACAAGTGGCTCACAGTTTCAGATGCTTCAGTGCCGTCCTTGATGGCAGTGGAAGGGAAAATATCTGCTCGGCCCAATGCGCACTCTGACAAACAAACGTTAGCAAGTCCCCGTAAGAAGACGGAACACAGAGGCGCAACAGACGCGGTCTGTTGCAACTGCCAGTGACATCATGTCCTGGCGGGCCAGCGTGGTGATGGCTCTTGTCGGGGGAGGCGCTAGTGGCGGTCATTAGCCTACGCCGAGTACGTGCACGAACTCAAGAGCCCGGGGAGGGCGTCGAAATACGCACGTATTCCTCTTTGCTCCCGCAACGTGATGATCCGCCCACGGAGAGTCTCGAGCGTATTGAGGTCGAAGCTCGGCGACCTAGTCGACGGTTAGAAGACGTACCGTACGAAGGAGCCCGGGGGGGAAGGGCTACCTGGTGAGAAGATGCTTGAGCAGAGTGAGAAAGTGGTTGTAGAGTACAAAGCGCTGGGGTAGCGGAAGGCCCCCGGCCTCCTCGGTCATCTTGGCATACATCTTGCGCCATCTTGTCTCTCTACTCAGTGCCTTGTCCTCGTAATAGGCGGCGATGTCCTTCAGGGTCCGAGATAGGCAGGGTAGCACCACGTCCAGGTAGTTGACCAGAAGAGGGACACGTCCGATATGCATCTGGGAGCGATCGGCAAGACTTCGAAGGAGCCGGGTGGAAGATCGTATCTCTTCGGCCAATGCTATGAGGTGGCCGTGGAAGGATTCCGGGAGCACGGCGCGTAGCTGGTCAAGGCCGCGCGCGACAGTGTCGGCGTGGTCTGCCTCGCGGCAGCAGCCCAGGAGAAGTTGTGTCTCGACGGGGGCGTTGGGAGCAACCAGCTGTTCCATCCTCGCTGCTCTCCGGTCGCCGCGTGGTGTTAACCGGGTTGGGAGGCTCAAACTGGTGGGGGGGGGGGGGGCGTCGCAGGTCTGGATGTCGGGGATACTGGCTCAACGGTGCCTCTGGCCCATCACGCCATCCAAACCCATGGTGCGTCGTTCAGTCGGTGTACCGACCAATGCGTGCAAAGCTGCTGGTGACGAATGGGTGTTGATGATGTGCTGGCCGCTTTGCGGCTCGGTCCGCTGGAAATGATCCGTGGAGCGCTGGATGGATGGAGATCTGGTGTTTGTAGGGAGAGGAAGGCGAGAAGACGTCTAAGCGGCGAGCGATGGGGCGAGAGTTCATGATCTCGCGGCGAGGTGAAATGGCAATGGCAGGTAGCAGGCTCGGAAGAGCTCAGCGGACAATCACCAACTCGGGATCCTCTTGAAACGCCGGCCCTGTTGTCGGAGCGAAACGTCCAGAACCACCCAAGCCTGGCAACACAAACCGGTCTGCCTGGATGGCGAACTGGATGATGGCGGCTACGATGCTCGGTTATAACGATGCCGTCGACGGCGGTTGTCTGAGAAAAGCCAATGATCAGGTGGGGGGAGGAGGGGGAATGGGATGGCAGGGCCCGCAAGAGGCTCCCACGACGGAAACTCTTTTTGGCGAACGGGAGGTCAAGTTGCACTTTGAGCGGGTGATGCGAGGCCACCGTGGTGCCTAGATGTCGTATAGAAGATGCAGCGATGCAGCTGCTGCAGCAACCGTGGGGTGGCAGCCGGGGAGTCAGCGTCTGCCACGAAGCCAGCCCATACGGCCAAAGGCGGCTGCCTTGCATTGGGGACGGGTGTCACGTAGGTTGGTGAGCGAATCCCAGCACGAGGGACTGATCGAATGACAGGCTGCATGCGTCTCGCAGTTGTGAACAACGACGGTCGCTCATCAAGACGCCGCGCTTTGCTGGCTTGGTCGCAAACCGTGGTGAAACCACGAGCAGGACATCACCATGCCGCCCTTCTCATTGCATATGTCGCCGCCGAAGATAGATCTGGCAGACCGTCCAAAGCAAAGGGGGTTGTGGGGGAAAAGGAAACGTGCTGTCGACAACGGGGAGTCCAAACATGTCTCATTCATTGCAAGGCGGGCTGTCGGCCTATTGGGCAGCAAGCTTTCATGCGCGATGCGGGGGGTGTACCTTTCGGGTCATTACTTGTCCACAGTAGAATCGGGTACTGAGGAATGTCAGGGATCCGACGGAGGGCAGCCAGGCGAGTTTGCAGCAACTCACAAGCAACTCGGTAGCTCATGCACCAGCGTGCCACATACAACGAACGGACTCCGTACGCTCGCCGGCATACTAAAAACACCTCCGCGTGCCAAGAATCCGGAACCGACGCCTTCTTGGTATATCAGACCCGCGAGGGGTGCGGTGCGTTTGTTCGTGGGCATCAATCGCGTAAGGCGCAGAATGCCAGGCAGACAGACAGAGTTGCCAGCTGCTTGTCGTCGGCTCTCCGTCACACATTTGCTGCGGGGTTCGGGGTGCCTGGATAGGTACGAAAATAACGGTCTCTTGTTGTACACGTCGTAGGGTCCAGCGCTGCACCCTCTTGCTGGAATGGATTCGTCATCATCCATGCCAAAGGAATCCTGCCTGCCCGGTTTCCTCAAATCATAGCAAACCTCGCGCAAACCATGCCGGAAAAAAAAGAGAGATAAGCGTCAAAAGCCCATTGCCCTGCCCTAAGCAACACCGTCCGTCCCAAAAGATACAAGGTTAAGAAAAAGCCTCGTGCCGATAGCATTGCCGGGCTAGGCCGGTTACCGTCTCATTCGAGACCCGGCTGGCACTCAGCGCAATGGCTCAGGAATGGAGGGGCGAGACTACGAGGACTCCTCCTCGTCGCCGTCGGCCTGGGCCTGCGAGTCAACCATCAGATGTTAGGCTTCTATGACTGGTAGGAGAACGGATTTCGGCTTACGTTGTACGCCTGCTTCTCATCCTCATACCGCTTCTTGTCGGCGGCAGCCTTGGCCTCGTACGGAGCCCGCTGCTTGTCGCTCAGGGCCTTCCACCGCTCACCGAGGATCTTGCCGACTTGGCCAAACGAGACGCCAGGGTTCTCCTCGCGCACATTTTCGCGCTGCTCATTGGCGAAGAACATGTACGCCGAAAGACCTCTCTTGGGCGCGTTGGGGTCTGGCGTGGGATGGTCAGTCGCATATTACAGAATGTCGACATGCGACGCAATCAAACATGCGACTCCGGATTCACTCACCCTTCTTGCTCCGCCGCTTCTCAACCTTGCCGGACTTGCCCTTAGCCGCCTTAGGCATGGTGACAAACTGGGAGGCTATGATGATTAGCTGAATTCGCCCCCCAAGAAGAAAAGAAAAAATGCAGATGATGTTGCTGAGGCATGAAGCCAATGAGTGGATTGGCCGAAATGCACAGCGCAGCGGAGCGGCACCGTGGTTGTGAGCTGCTCCCATCGCCGAATCGTGGAATCGGCATCACACGTGGGAGGGGTGCTTCATCGCCAGCGTCGGCGCGACCCAACTCCATTGACGCGTCGCGCTCTGCTTGGCGCTGCCGAGTCGCAAACGGACGTGCACGCGCTAGCAAGGTGCAATTGCTGTCTTGAAACTCAAAAGGAAATCCAAAACCAACAGAATACGTACTCTGAATGTAGGTAATGGAATGGGTGAAGGGAGATAAATTGGCGACGTCCTGTTGAGATGCGTGACCGATTAGCAGCCGTGGCGGGAATTGACGCAGGTTGCGATGCGCGAGCAAGGGACGGAAGCTCAGGGTGAGGTTTGTAAAGGGAGGTGCTGGTTAAAGTCAAGCTTCGGGTGGAGAGTGGGCAATGATGACCCAAGAGACCCAGCTCTGAATAGAGGCGGGAACTGGGAGCTTCGACGAAGCACGGGGCAATTAAGGTGCCCATGCGCATCCAGCGCAGTGTTGCAAACGCCAATCGAGATGGTGTCGATTGGGTACTTGGAAGCGTGGTTGAAAATTGCAGAGACGAGAGGTACTCACTGAGCCGCGCTTGTGGAGGTCTGGGTGCTGCTTGAGGTGTTGTGCTGTGTACTGCGCAGTGCGGGCGATTTGTATGGGAGAAGAGGAGGGAGATTCTGAGAGGGGAGGGGGGACGCCTTTGCTCGTATTTTACTATGGGCGGCTGATTGAGTGAGGGGCGGGGGGTCCCTCCTTCCTGGCTCATAACAAAAATGGCTGCTGCAGCACGGGCTGATTTTTGCCCGCCAATTTTTGGGTGGGCGAGGGCACACACCACCCGTTTCGTCCCAAGCGTCGGGCGCGGCGCACAGACCAGGCGCGGCGCACAGAGTACCCGCTACATGACGCTTTGTTCAACCGGGTCGAGCGGTCTTGTATCTGGTACTTCACAGCTTGAGCTTGCGAACTGCCAATGCCCGCCCAAACTGCCACATAACAGCTTCAGAGTGCGAAGCTTGGCCTGCAAAAAGGTATAGCTAGGTACCTAGGTATACCGCGAAGATCGAGCGCCCTGGCGACGATGGGCGCAGGCAGTCCTTCTCCCGTCCTGCCTGCTGTATCCGTACCGGCCGGTGTCTCATGAGCACCTGTAGCCGACCATAGCCACAGCCGAGTAGATGAGGTACCTCGGCCATCACTAGATGCAAAAGGACGGTAGGTCAGGTAGGTAGAGTAGGTTAGGTAGGTAGGCATCCATCTATAGTACTGCCTGCTTTCTCTCCCGGTCAGTTGATCAATAGCATCAAAGAGAAGGAACATTGAACTCGGGAACATGCACCTCGCCCTTCTGTTGGGCTTCCCGTGAAGCCGCCGAAGGAGCCCGTTGTGCAGGTTAGCAGAGAGGTTCTTAGAAAGAAAGATTGGCATCTGAAAGCCATATGCGAAGGCGATGGAATCTCTGCATGCGGTCGTTCCCTTGAGGAGTCCTTCCCGCGCCAATGGGCTCGATATACTGCGTACAGCAGAGTCAAGTTCAGCCGGCACAGGACCGAGCTGTATTGACGGGACTGATACGAGGCCTGCAAAGCGGTCGGCGGCGTATAGCTGTTCTGGAAAACCCTTCTATGCATGTTCCTGAAGGTGCCGTAGCTTCCTGCAACCTCAATCGCAGCGGCATTGTCGTGGAAGCGAGGGCGGCTGGGGGGAGGTTTGCTGTTGTTGTTCGTGAGGTGAAGGTCAGCTGGCGGGGGTATCTCTACCTTAGTACAGGGGATTGGCGAGTTAATGCACATTGGCGGTAAGTTACAGGTACGGCTCTCCGCGCTGTCTCCCTGCCATACCACGTCGCGCTGGTCGGTCCATCACACCCCGCCCGTCTCTTGTGCTTTCGTGCATCGCCAGTTACAAAATGCCCAACCCCCTGAGCAAGCATCGCCGGCATCCAGCCCCCCTCCCACCCGAGCTCCGTTCGGTCGGGAGGCTGCATCCGCCACATTAGCCAGTACCCAGTACCGGGCTCCATTTGGCACTGCTGAACACAACTACCCGGTACCTACCCCTTCACCTCCTCCAAGGTAAATCATCCTAGCGCGGTTGGTGGGTGCAGTTAGAAGTTGCTAGAAAAAGTATCGGTCGCGCAAACAGTCCCACTTTTGGCGCTAGGATTATTTACCGTGGAGGAGGTGTACGGAGACGGAGTCTATACGGAGTACGGAGTACTGAATATTTGAATGCACTTGCGGGGCTGCGGATCGCGCCTCGTATGTGACGCGGCGCTCCGAGTAACGGCCAATGGGATGCGGTCTACTGTGTACTCGACTTTGGCAACCCCCAACGTGGAAGCGAAACCCCTCCGGATGGTGGATGGTGAGCACACAGGTGTTCCGTTCAGGTTTCCTTAGCAAGGCAGGTGAAATAGCTCGGGGATAAGTAGCTTTGTCGGTCGAGGTGCGCGATGACTTGCGGATTACAACCGCACAAGATGATGCGTTTCGATGGTCTGTGCGTGCACCGATGAACGGCGGGGCCACACCACTGGTGGGCTCACTCCTCACTGTGCCCACTGTGCCAACCTACCGCTGCAATACACCGGGAAGCCGACATACCTCCCCTCAGCCCCCTCGCTCGCCTCGGTCTCTCAATGCCTCAATGGTAATGGTGGATGGCTGGCCTTCCGAACGCAGATCATTCGCAAGATTGGACCTTGCTGGTGGCATACTAGTACTATTGGTTCTCACACTGTGTACTCCGTAAAGACCATGCCTCCATATGGCCAGATTACTATGTAATGAGACAGAAAACTGTCCAATCCCTGCGTTTTTGGCTGGCAAGTGTCTCGCCTTTGGCCAGATGGAGCATGCTTCAACATGCTCTCGCCAACCCGAGCCAACCTGCGGGAGCCCTCATTCTGGCGGGTCAAGCACCAGGTTTCTGAATGGCGGGTCCCGGACCCAGTCGACTCCACTGCCGGCTACCATGGCGCTCGCTGCTCCTTTCATTATCCGCCATCTTCGGCGGGAGACTTTCACCTCGTCTTCCAAACTCGATATTTCGTCCTCGAACTGCCCACCTGTGGGCCCCGTCGTGTTTTCCTCAGACGCTCTGGCAGTCCAGCGAAGAACTTCGGACGCCAAGTCAACGTTCCTTCGCCTGACACGAAGACTCTCCGCTTCCAGCTCAGCGAGGCGGGACCTAGCTGTGTCAAGATCCGAGCTCAACGTCGCGGCGTGGCTCGCAACCGCGTCACGCCGCTCAATGAATGGTTCCAGGTCCCTTCAGACGTGACAATGTCAGCGCGGGCAGTCAGCCACCTGGACGGGTTTCTCCTGCTTACCGTTCGGCAGGCGAGGCTTGTGTCGCCCGATGGACCGCGTTCAAGATCGGCTGCACGGCCACCACGTTTTCCACCACGCTGTTGCGCAGATCCAGCGTGGCTCTTGCCTCCAGTAACTGCGCTTGTCCAACAGCTAAATCATCCTCCGTGCGCCGCGAGATATCCGATTCTGCGCGGCTGTTAGCACCGGCGCGCCGAGCTCCCAGCGGGACGCTGAGAGCGCAGGCGCATGCACCTACCTTGTACATGATGTTCCCGTCGCGAGTCAAGCAGGGCGAGCTCGAACTGGAGCTGTTGTAGTCGGTCATAGAGAGCCAACACGCCGGCCTCGGTTTCTGTGAGGGGCAGGAAGGGTGCTGCGATAGCCGTCGAAGCCGTGGCCGCCATCGAAGCTGCTCCGATGCATAAACCCAATTTGTCGCCAAAACCCTCCTAGTACCGTCAGACAAGCTGGATGGAGAGAGATATGGGGGCAGGTGCCGATTGTGTCAACATCGATGGTGACGCGGAAACCACCCGAGTCTGGGCCGCGAGGGCCAGAAACAAGCACAATCAAGTACTGCGTTAAGTGCACGAGCCCCACGGTGTTCAAGCACACAGTACGCGTTCAAACACCAATAATCTAACGTTTCGCGGCGGCTGGCAACATGAATAACATCCTCAGCAGATACCACCGGTGTGAAGGTCACTGTAACAACTGCTAAATCTAGAGGGAATGTGTAAGTAGGTATCTTGGTGAGGCTGAAAGTGAAAGGGGACGGAAAGCTCGTGGGCTCTGTTGCGAACTGAAAGGTCGCAACGGCCTTGCGACACCGTGACTGCACTGTATGTGTAAAGGTCTGTACACAGTACCAGTCCCCGTGCTCCCGCGCTCAGCCTTCCTTCCCTGGTCATGCCAAGCCGTGCAGCTGAGTCCATTGTGGTCATTCGTGCGTCGGGTCCGTCCTACGCCCATGGCGCGTAGCTTGCAGCCCGGGAAACACCTACGCAGACTCACAGTCGTGAAGAGCTGTGCTCTCCTGTGTAGCGCGCCGACCCGACCGAGTGAGCCTCCTCTCCTTCGACACGGCACCACCTCCCATCTCTGAGCGTCCGATATTTGCGAGGACCGTCATTGCCGCTGCTGGAGAGCTCCAGGTGCGCTTGGAGGAGATACGGCCTCGAGACGCACACTGGGGTTGCGGATTGTCGACCGCTGTCTGCTCTCGACCTCCCTCCTCCACCACGTTGGCGCTGCCACGGCCCTACCTGACTCGGACGCCGCCGGATCCTCAAGGCATGCATAGAACATGGCAACCCAGGTGTTGGTCGCCCATACGGGCCAGCGCCTGCAGATAGACGCCTCGCAGCTTTCATCGTCGGTGCCCGCTCCCGACCATCTAGGCAAGGCGAAGTTGACTGTTGACCACTCATAGACTCGATGACTTCAAAGCTATCGTGGCACGGCAGACCTCGATACCTTCTCAGTGCATCATCACCCTGACTCCGCAGGGGAAACCGCCGAAATCACAGACCATACAGACCGAGGTTGGTAACCCTTTGGCCCGTGGTCGCCAGCGCAGATGCGGCGGGTTGGGCGCTAACCCTGGCCGCAGAAGGAAATATACGTCTACGACAACCGGCTCGCCCAGGCGCGGTCGCCAGGGTCTTCGCCTGCACCCAGGTTCGAGCTTCCAGTCCCCATGCGGTACAATGCCCCGAGCCCGCCGAATTCGATAGAGGACGCCAGGTCCGTACAGGCATGGCAGGAGCTGTTCAAGACGCGGTGGGCGTGGACGTTGAAGACGGTCGAGGACTGTCGGCAGATGGCTGCTTCAGCGGAGGAACGGTACGGCGAGATGGACATCATGTTGCGCTGCCTCGATGCCGCTGTAACCAACTTGGAGTCTGTCATCAAGGGGCTTGAGCCCAAGTATGCGGAATTCAAGGGATGGCTCCCCGCGGCGCAAGCCGACTATGGCACACTGACGGCCGGGTGGGAGCAGTATCTTTCTCTGGCGCGAAGCATCCCTGCTTCCCCGGCCATGGTACGGTTCATGACCGGCCGCGACGCCAGCGAGGCGTCGGGATGGACGCAGCGCCAGATGACCCTCGAGGACCTGGTAGAGTTGGAGACGGCGCGGAAGGCCGGCCGTCTGGCGCCTGCAGCGCTGCGTAAGTTCACCGTCCGGGTTGCAGACCTAGAAAAGGCTGCGACACGGCTCTTCCAGGACGCCGAGGACCTTTTTCGCGAATTCGAGAGGACGGTGGAACGATCCGCCATGTCCCACAGTGGCGAGTCTCAGCAGCTCATCCGCGACATAGAGGCACTGGCCAACAAAATCAACACGGACTACCAGACGACGCTGGAGTACACCAGCTCCTCCCGAGATGTCCTCTCGCAGGCGTCGAAGATTGCCGCCAACCACACTGAGCGCTTGTTGCCGAGCATGAGCAAGCGGGCACTGGAGATGGACGACATGCTCCGGTACGCAACCCAGGCGAGAAACTCGCTGGCCGCAGAATCGATCGAGTTCATGCGCAGTATCACGGACATCACGGCATTGAGCCACTCCGTGAAATCACAAGTCAACGCCGTGAACCAGGAAGACGAGCTGGCTACTTTCGATTACCTTCGGCTCATCCAGCAGGTTCCCTACATGTACGGGTCGTTTGTGGCGGAAGCCATCAAGCGTCGCGAATGGTTCGACAAGATGAAGCTCGACTCATCTACACTCGCAAATGAAATGGCACTTTTTCAGGAGGAGGAAACCAAGCGACGCAGGAGGTGGCACAAGTCGATCGGGGATGCTTATGGACCGGAGACCCCCATTTTGGAGAACCATGTTCCTGGCTTGGAAATCAATCTTCTAGGGGAGGAGGAGCGGTGGCCGATCATGAGCAGAAAGGACTTCGAGGAGTTCCACGTGCTTTTGCAGACCAGCAAGGCCGACCCCGCGATTGTCGAGGACGTCGGCAAGTTGATTGCGGAGATGAACAACCCCACGAGACAGCAGGCGAAGCGGATAAAGGCTTTCAAGAACGGCAGCGTCCACGAGGCCGTGCTCGGCCGCAGTGGGTTATTGATCAGGGGTGACGACGACCTTCTTCGGTCTCTCCAGGACGAGAAGTCTAAGCTGGAAGGCAAGCTCAAAACAGCTGAAAGCCGTGTGCGACGGCTCGAGGATCTACTGCATCGGCAAAGTCAGGCATCACGGCCCAGCTTGGGCAATCTCTTTCAGATGCCGGGCCAGCCACTCTCCGACCGTGGCGACTCGACCATCTCGGCCAAGCTCCCGCAGACCTCGGGGGGCAGAAGGAACTCGGTGGAAAGCAGCGACGCTCTCGCTCTTCGAGTCCAGCAGCTGGAAACTGAGCTGGCTGCAGAAAGAGAGAGGTCCGCGGCGCTGGAGAAGGACTTGGATGGGCAGATCACGTTGCACAGTGGCATCAAGGGCCAAATTGACGAAGTCAACTCTACCAAGAAAGACTTGCTGGAGAATCTGGAGGCGCTCAAGCGGGAGTTCACCGAGGAGCGGAAATCTCTCGAGGACGAGATCAAGCGCTTGCAAGGGCGGCTGGAGGACACCGAAGATGAAATCGAACATTTCGGGGAGTCAAGAGAGAATGAGAAAGCCACGTTCGACGAAGTGATACACGACCTGGGGGCTGAGATTGAGAAACTGTCCCGGGAGAGAGCCGACGAGACACTTAAGAACGAAGGCAAGATCAACTTCCTCCGCACAGAAACGCGCCTGCAGCGGGAGACGATCGAGGTGCAAGAGCGGCAGCTCCAGGCAACTCTGCACGAGACAAAGGAACTGAGCAAGAAGGTCGAAGCGCTCAGCGAGTTGACCCGTACACAAACCAAGGCATTGCGTGATCTCTGGAACCAGTTTGCCCCCGACGTAACGCCCCCCGACGACCTTGTCGATCTCGTTGACGGGCTTTCAACGAAGGCTGGAGATGTGCTCGCAAGGTTGCGAAGTTCGGACGGTGGCATCTCCTTGCTTCGGTCAGAACTCGATTTGGCATACGGAACCATGGAGTCCGTCAAGACAGAAAAGGCGGCGGTGGCGGAACAACTCTCGGCTGAGGAGTCAAACTCGATCCGCCTCCGAAAATCTCTTGCCGAAGAGAAGGCCAAGGTCCTGGCGCTCGAGGGGGAGCTAGTCAGCGGACGCGAGCAGCTCAGCCAGCTGCGTGCCAAGATTGCCCATGGGGAGACCGGCTCTGAATCCTTGCGGAAGCGGCTGGAGGAAGAAGAGAAGAAGCTGGCGCAGGTTGCGGAAGAGCTGGCATCTCGGCAGTCCCAGGTCAGCAGCTTGGAGGAAGATGCCCGGCATTTCAAGGAGAAACTGCAAGGATCTCAAGCCAAGCTGTCGGACCTTACGGCGCGGTTTGATGCTCGATCGAGGCATGCAAAGGACCTGACACAGCGCCTTTATTCGCAAAACGAGCGTCTAACCCACCTGCTGGAGCGGCTTGGGTTTTCAGTGTCTCGCCAGGGCAGCAGCACTGTGATCCAGAAGGTCCCCCGATCCGAACGGTCTTCGCAAAGCGCGAACGATTCGGACCCCAGCTCTTCGCTGCGCCGATCGGGCACTCTTGCCGGCCGCGCTGCCGTCGTCAGCAGCTCCGATCTCGATCTCCTTAACTGGGTGAACTGTTCCGATGCAGAAGCCGAGTCGGAAAAATACGACGCGTACATCTCGTCCCTAGGCTCGTTTGACACGGATGCGTTCTGCGAGGTTGTATATCGACGTGTACGGGATGTTGAGCATATGGCACGCAGGCTCCAGCGCGACGCGCGCGCCTACCGGGAGAAGGCACATGCGCTGCAGAAGGAGGCGCACGAGAAGATTGCGTACAAACACTTCAAGGAAGGCGATCTTGCCCTCTTTCTCCCTACAAGAAACCAGACGACGGGGGCCTGGGCTGCCTTCAATGTGGGGTTCCCGCACTACTTTCTCCGGGAGCAAGACGCACATCGACTACGAAGCCGAGAGTGGCTCGTGGCTCGAATCTCGCGGATCCAGGAACGCGTCGTGGACCTCTCCAAGTCGCTCCAAGATCCACCGGGACGGGGCGGGAAGGCCGGCGGCGGCGAGGAGCGTGGAACGCCCCACGAAGACGACAACGACAATCCTTTTGACCTATCCGACGGCCTCCGCTGGTATTTGATTGATGCTGCCGAGGACAAGCCCGGTGCTCCGTCCACCCCGGGGCCTGCGAAGAGCACTGTGGCCGCCAATAACGTCGAGGCGATGGCTGAGCGGCATACCCTGGGGAGGGTGGGTCCTAAGGGAGGAGAGTTGCGAGGCAGAAGTGGTATTGCGTCCGGGATTGAAGGTGTGAGCAAGACGCTTTCTAGGAGCCTGGAGAGTCGCCGGTCCAGCACGGGCTCTAAGAAAGCCCTACCATTTGCGATTGGGGCCTCCAGAGGTCGGGATAGCGCCGCCGCCAGCGACACCAATTCGCTGCGAGCTGTCCCAGCGGAGGCGCCGGGGCCCACGAGCCCAACACAGTCACCTGCGGTCACTCACGGGACGCTGCACCACGAGTCACCGCAAGATTCCGCGGCTGCTACTGATGGTACGAGAGCAAGCCACGGTAGTGGAATGTCGACAGATGTCGGTATTGGGCAGCAGCAGCAGGCTCAGTCTCGTCCCGAGGTTCGCAATGACATGGATTCTGTGGCAGAAACCTAGATTGTCCGCCGGGCATTCAGCTACTGACGACAGACATTGGCAGACCCGCTCCCCAGCACCGTTTCGCGAACAAGGTGTTGTGTCCCTGAGCCCAGTTAGAAAAAGCGTGGTATGGGGGTCTCTCTGGAGTCTGGATGCCAACCACGAGCTGGAGGGACAAGATGAGGCTTGACAACCCGCCAGGGAGGGTAGGTCATCGCCCTGCTAGAAGGATCACTATGCAGCATAACCGACAAAGGCCCCTTTCCCTTCTGAGAAAATGCATTCACAGCAGCCACGACCAGCGTCGGAGGGCCGCTTTGCACCTTAGGCATCATGGTGAAGCTGTGAGGCATGCATTGTTGAGGGGTTGGTGATTCCTGTAGCGGGCAGCGTGATGGCGGGCGCCGAGGTTGGTGAAACGATGTCGCAAGATAACGGCGATGGATGTTTCAAACAAACTTCGTCGTCTTTGCAGAAAATGTTTTGTACATAGGTGGTAGATACAAGAACCCCGGCGAGTAACAAGGCCTAAAACTCGGCGTGGTGCTCACACTTTCTCCTTGTGAAGGACTCGCTTCGCTCAGAGAGCTGGCTGAGGCTCGCCTTCAACCGATGCTTCAACCGAAGCGATGACCTCAACTACCTTGCGGACGGGTTCCAAGCCAGGGGCCCCAACTGAGATGTCAACCTCCCAGCGGCCCAGTTCTTTCAACCGGTCGGTTTCCTTGGCGAGACCAACGAAGAGGATGTCCCCAGGAGCCAGAACAATGCGGCTGCCAGCTGCATCCTCAGCCAGCGCCCCCTTAATATACCCCACAATATCGGTGACGGACACGGAGCCGTAGATGGCAACAGGCACATCCGGAGCGGTCGCAGTACCGGGATTCGCATGCGCAACAAGCGGAGAGATGGCAGCCGGTGCTGGCATCGGGGCGGGCGCGGGGATCGGTTTGCGGTGGAAGGTGAGGACTGGCGGAATTAACGTGGTCAGGATGCTGTGCGCCCTCTCAGGCTGTTGGTTCCGTATCGTCAGAATCAGAGAGGCAAACGCAGAAGATGGGAGCGCGAATGAGCAAGGGCCATGGCAAATTGTTGTTGCTACACATACCGAAGTGGTCAGAGCAACGGCAGGTGTTGGAACGACGGACTCCGGGACATCCTCGAAATCTTCATCCGATGAGACGCCGAAACCGGCGTCCCGCTCACCAATCTCGCCGCGAGACAGGCCAAGCTCCCGAAAGCGTGTGGTGGTCATGTATTCGGCCTTCTTGTGGGGATACCACTCGTTGCGCATGCGCCCTCGTTCAATGCGGAAAACAGCGTCTGGCAAGGCATGTCAGTCAGTGGGCGGCGGCCGACACGTGCAAGCTCGATGCGGGCCGTGGCCGTCTTACCTTTGCGGCCAAACTTGGGGATGTCCTCGAGCAGGCGGACGATGACTCCTTGATCGCGAGGACGCAGCCGGTTCGACTTTGCGCGAGCCTGGACGAGCGAGACGGCGACGGCGACGGGCCCTCCGCTCCCGTGGGCAAATGGCTGTGCCAGTCTGCGCAGGCACGCCAAACATGTTGGCGGCCTGCTCATCAAGGGACCGGCCATCTGCGTTGGAAGGCAGGGCGATGGGAGAAGGCCCAAGGGATTTTGCTCGGTAGATTCTGCGAACCAACATTCCAGTTGCAAGAGAAGAAGTCCTGAGACGAAGTCTCCCGTTTGGGGATCGGCCGGTCTTGGCGCGCCTGGGATAGGTGCTGCACTGCAGCGCAGCCAAGCACCGAACCACGACTAGTCCACCTCCAATTCAGCCCGAAAACAGCAGCATCCCGTCTCATTCTCAGGTGAGAGTGCCACAGCAGTGTCGTCAGTGATCTGGATCTGGAATCTCCATGCCTAGCTACCTACCTAGAAATCTATGAAAAAGTGAATAGGAAGCAAAAAAAGAGTCAATCGGTCCCTATTTAACATTTCTCCTGTCCCTATTGTGCAAATCCTCTCAGCTCGGACCAGCTCAAGACCTACTGTCCATCCTGTATTCTGCGTAGGTCGGTAAAGGTAGAAGAATGGATACTGGCCCAGGGCAGTTCGGTTGGTGAGAAGACACCACAGCTTAGCGTTACTAATAACTTTATTACTGGCAGTCTGGGCTTTCTGTCTTCACAGGCTCGGCAGGCCACAGCAGCCAATCGCCCCACTTGCTGGCAACCCCGGCTTTGTACTCGGCGCGTTGGCTGCCCACTGCAGTCACGTCTGTTGGGGTGCCTTAATCGAATCGGGAATTGCAGACGCGCAGACAACCTCACTCAAGACACTACCAATGTTCATTTTCCGGATGATGCAATAAGAGACATCTGGACCCAGCGCTGTGCCATAGTCACTCTGGCGACGCTGTACACCGCACTCGACAGCATCCGCTTTTGCAATGAAAAACCTGGGAAGGCCAGCCTTCGACTCGACAACCCACCAACCTGGCGCGCGGCGGCGATAACAGCTCGGGTGGAACAAGCCATGGAGCGCGACACCGCCGCAAACACTCGGCGGGATATCGATAGCAAAGCTGCGCAGGTCAATACTCGCTTCACCTCGCCCCTTGTCATCAACAGCGCGTCCCGAAGGAGGGGTCTGTTCGCGCGACCCCCGCGTGAGAAGGACGAAGATGCGGCAGCTCGCCCTACCAGCTTGGGGTCGGTCTCCGACGCCAAAGTCGCGTCGCCCACCGGCACGCGGATCCCCCGCCCCACACAGCACCGTCCATTCACGCTTTCAGATGCGTACCGGATGGCGGAGGAGGAGGAGGCTGCTCAAGGGTCTCCCAGCCCAGCCCCGCGGTCGTGGCGGTCCCGCCGCGCGTCTGGCGAAGGCAGCGTCGCGAGAAACCAAAGCGCTGTCGGCAACCATCTGCAACGTTACCGAGGAGCAAACGAAGGGCCTCCCCGGGGAGCCACGCCGCGTTCCGGCGCCGATGACCGTGGACTTCCCTTGCAGCAGAGCGATCTATCGAACAGCAGCTTCGACGACAAGCTCCGCCAATATGCGCGTGACCAGCCGGGTCCAACCGACTTAATGCTTACCAGATCAAATTCTGGGACAGAACTTCTCCAAGCCGACAAGTCCTCGGCAAGGAAACCCAGCCCGGGCAGAGTGGATGGCGGCTACTCACCTGGGCTCGCCCAGCCCGCGTCGCATGATCTCCCTCCCGCCAATTCTCCCAGCAGAAGCTTCGCCTGGCAGGCTGATGCGGACTTTACAGCTAGCGACTTGCAAGTTTCCAACAGCCCGCCCGTGGTCATCAGGCGCAGCAACACCAAGATTGATGAGATACGGGCCCTCGAAGCCAAGGTCAAGGACCAGATCTTCCGTAGCCCCCAACCTCGCCGACGAGACTTGTTGACCGATCACCCCCGCACCCAGTATGACCAGAGTCTGTCGGTGCCCTCTAACGCACGCCCAGCGTCTGAGGAGGCCGCCGTTGGCGCTCAGATGGCGATAACTGCAGACGAGGACGGGAGTCCTGCCGCTACAACAGCCAGCCGAGCGAAGACGTCGATTGAGGGACTCCGGCTTCGTGTGAATGAGATGCAGTCTGCGGCAGCGCTTGCTGCCGCAGGAGAAGACGGGCTGCGAGCAAGGAAGTCGAAGGCCCCGGGGTCACAGTCCCTGGCTACGGCGCATGCACTGAGCAAGGAGGCCAGACCCCGGCTTCCCCCACTCGGTGACAGGCTACGCAGACAAGTCAGCGAAGGGAATGCGACTGCTGTGCAAACACGAGAACCCCCGACTCGGGAGGATGTGCTTGCTCAGCCTCTTCAGGTTCGGGATCACGCCTCGGGCGACACAGCAAAGACAAGCAGTCATCGAGAGGCGGGTGGATTCCACAGCTTCCAGCTGAGTGACCCACAGTCAAATGATACACCATACAATGTTCCTCGTCAGCGGACGGTGCCCAGCAACGGCAGCCCTGCGGCGGAACAGCAGGCGATTGCCGACGGCGAAGCTTCGACAACTGCTCGTGTGCGAGAGCTGGGGCAAGGCGGACAGCAGAGAAGGTTGATTGGCGGCGCTAAGAGCGAAGCGCGACCGATTGTCGGGTTCGCCGGGCTTCAGAGAAGCTCCTCGGTCGAGTCGAGGCTTGCCAAGCGGACAAGTTTCGTGCATTCGGACTCCGACCCTACAGAACGCATAGAGGGGGAAATGAAGCTCTTTGCGGCGGCGGAAAACCAGTCGGAGAAGGGTTCCCTGCGAGTCCCCTCTCCGGGCCTGGAGGAGGAGGAGGAGAAGGCGCCCGACGAGACGCCAAGGCCTACGAAGATTGACCCCTTGATGCTGCCTACCCCACGGGTTACGGGGGCGTATGTAGAAACGCCAACGACGGTGAAAGTTGAGAAGCCCCAGGATTGCATCCCTGGCGGGCTTGCTGAGGGCCAAGGGCTCGAACAGCAGACGGGCCAGTCCAGACCGCTGACCACGAGCCAAGGCGTTCAATCGACCTCTTCGCTCCCCCGCGGCGGCAAGCTTTCCCTCGCGGCACACGAGCACAAACGTGCACAATCCAGTGGAAGCGATAGAGCACCCGGCCGCGCGTCGTCTTTAACCTCCCGCCGACGTGCGAGGTCGCTCTCCCGAGGTCGTCGCCCACTGACTAACTCGGTCAGACCACCAACGGTTAGAGACGACATCCTGGAGATCCAGCGGGCGAACCAGATCGATGATTCGACGCTGGAAGATGTTGCCGATTTATTGCACCAGCACGGTGGCTCGGGTGCCGCCCGGGCATCCCGGCGTGTCAAGCTTGACGGCGCTAGCAACGATGATCTCGACAGAGAGGGGGAGTTGGCGACGTATGAGCGCATATCACAGTCGCTCAAGACCGGCCTTCTCGGCATTCGAACCGCCAAGCAAGGAATTGAGAATCTAGAGGGCAAGATTACGCACGCGGATTTCGGTGAACATGCAGCACACGCCGTTCACAAGAAGAAGAGCGTCAGGGCGGCTTCCTCCTGTCCAGCTTGTCATGGCTCGGGGGCCGGAGGAGGCGGGCCGGTGACGTACATTCACCTGCCGCTGCCTCGTCTGTGGTCAAGACATCCCAAGTTCCGCCTGACGTTTCTGGGTTTCGCCACGTTCCTGTTGACTTTCTGGTACATCGCGGAATCGTGGATGTGCTTCCGCTACTGTAAACCGGAGTACTGCTACCCCGGCGCGCCATGCGATTGGTCTTTGGATGATCCGGTCTGGGGCTACGCGATTCCAGTGAAGCTAGACCAGTGGGTTACCAGCGGCCAAGGCAGAGACCTGTCGCGTCGTCTGGGCCTCAGCGTGGCCGACTGGTGGGCTGACATGTGGGACGCGGCTACGGGATCCGACATTACCACCGTGGACACATCTCGCTACACCTGGGAGCAGAAGCGGCAACGGAGGAGGCGACTGGCAAAGAAGGGGTTCAGCAAGCCTTTCAGGGAGCGGCCAGAGGACATAGCCACGTTCAGTGAGCGCAAGTCGGTCAGGGAGGCTCAGGAGAAGGCGCAATCGGCGCATGACATGGGCTACGAAGTTGACGAGGATGAAAGCATCGCGAGCGACGAGACCCTTTAACAATGCGGGAGATTGACATGGGCGTTTTGGTGCTGGTGAAAGCGGCCTGTTGATGTAGTGGTGGACAACGACAATGAGCGTTACGTTTAGTGTAGGTTATCAGGGGGTAGCTCGTGTGCCAAGTTGGAGCCGTGTGCTCTGGCGAAGATATCAAATCAGACACATCTCTGAATCCATGAAGCACAGCTTAAGCGTAGCGGACTAGGACATTCGGCGGCTGCTAAGAGCAAATTCATTCGGCCAGCCATTTGCACCAGCATAATCATAACTTCGCCAACCTGTCTGTGTAACGGATTACCGGTCCCGTCTCTTACACCTTTCGACCAGAAGCCTTCAACTGCATCGCCTCCTGAGCCTTCGCTTGCTGCTTAGCCCACGCAGTCGCCCCAACCACCTCCCAGTTCTCCTCCACAAAGTTGCGGGTAGCGCCGGTATCGTAAAACCCGTCCTTGTCTCTGCACCTTGGTGGCGTGATGCCAAAGGAGCCGTCATCCTCCATGACGATCTTTCTCATCGCGGAGACCAGGGTCGCCCTGAACTGGGCTTCCAGTGTACTTGGGATTAATTCCTTGACGAAGGTCTTCATCTGCGTTTCCTCCCTCTTGAGCCGCCAGTCCCTCAGTCGTTGCCTGTATTCCGGCTCGATGAAGAATCGGGCGAACGCCTCGTCCCGGACGATACCACGCACCTCCTCGATAGACGCGATGGAGCCACTGCGGACAGATTTTCCCCGTACGCGAAGGTTAGGGATGAACTCGTTGATCCACTGCCGGTATATTGGGCGCCCTTTCAGTCGCCGACGTTCATTGGACTTGAGTCTCAGCTGCGCCTGGTCTTCTCCAGCCACGCCGGTTTCGTGCGCGTCACCCTCCGCAGCATCCTCAGCCGGTGTCTCCCAGAGCCAGAAGAATCGGCAGGTCGTAGCATATTCGAAGAGGGCAGCCACAGACCCGAAGGGTTCGGCCCAGAAGCCCTCAACTCTCATGCCCAGAAAGTGCAGGATCTCGACGGGGTCTCCGGAGAGGCGCACCTTTGCTTTTTTTCGGTCGAGTTTCTCAATTTCGGGTATCCGCAGCCACAGGGCCTCTTCATCGACGGTGAGTCCAAAGGGTCGAAGAATGCTTCCGAGGAGATTCCAAATGTCGCCGTGGGCATGTTTGAAGAGTGTCTGCGGGCGTCTCAGCAAGTTTCTTGACGACAGTTTTGCTCACCGTGTCCGGGAAGAAGAGCCAATACTCACCCAACAAAACTGGTCCAGATCCGGGCAGATTCGGACGTCGACCTGTATGTATTTGGTCTCGGGCGTCGAGGAGTCGCCAGCCTGGACCCCACCCTCCATGTCCCGAGGCCACCGTATCGCCAGATTGGCCGACTCGCCCGTCGGATGGATGATGGCGCGTTCTGCGCCAAGGAGGCCTTGAATCGTTGCCATCAAGTCACGCGAGGTTCTCGGGACAGCGTCGTCCGATGACCTTGGGAAAGCCACCCTCCTCTCAACAGCGACGAGAACATCGATGTCGCCGTAGTCGGTCTTTCCTGGGCCTTCGATCGGTGTTGCAACGAAGACGAATAGATGGCGCAAGGTGGCATGACAGGCATGCATCGCGCGCCGATACACATCCGGAGGCATACGCGGAGTGTAGGGCGCGTCTGGTAATGAGGAGAAGGCGGAGCCGCCCATGGTGAAAGCTGGTGCGGGTGTGGGTGTGGGTGTGAGTGCGTGTGCGGGTGCTGCTGCTGGGATTGAAAGAAATCGTACTACTCGGTAGGTGGGCAATACGAAAGAGATGGGGCGCAATCGACAAGTCGGGGTTGGTATGGTGTCAAGTCTAAAGCGTAAAATGGATGTGTTACTTGGGTTATGTACCGTCCGTGGCTTGCATGTTGATGGCGTGGGAATGAAGTTTGTGAGATCGACCGTGGTGCAGTTGGTTTCCGGGCTCTGCACAGGATTACCCCTCTGGAGAGGAAGACATCATGCAAAGTCCACACACCCCATTGTGGTAGGTTCTACCTACAGGCACCGACGGGACAATGAACGAGAAGGAACGCGTGACTATCTAAGGTAGGTGCTTGATAAGGGAGGTGATGTGCATGGTGTAGGGGAAGGTGCTTTCGGCGTCCTGCCCGCTGTCTGGAGGCGGCTTCTGACAGCCCAGTTCGGGTCTGACTCACCGGCTGCATCTACGCCGTTGCCAACCTTCCTGTCGTTGCCAAAGGGCAAAGCCGCCATTACGTCCCAGGTTCATACTTTCATGGCGCCTGGTAGATACGCGAAGGTAAAACATGTTGCTTGGCAACGAGCGGCAGCAGAGTACCTTACTGCGTACACAGTAACATACCTTGCTTACGTAACCAAAAGGGTGGTACCCGCCTGTCTCTCGGTTGAGCAACTCGACCATGAACTGCCATCTCACAACCGACCTTTGACCAACGTCCTACAACCAACCTACCCGTCATCCCCGCCAGTCGTGGCCATTTATCAACTATGGAAAACGGGACAGGAACCCAGGGCGAGGGTAAGGACCCGTCGGGTTTCCTGAGCGAGATCATCGGCAACCCGGTCACGGTCAAACTCAACTCGGGCGTTATCTACAAGGGCAAGTGCTTCATGCGAATTTCCGCGGGTCATGCGGCGCCTGACCTGAAATGACCGCCTGTTGACTTGGATGCAGGGGAGCTTCAATCAGTGGATGGCTACATGAACATTGCTTTGGAGAAGACGGAAGAGTATGTCGACGGCGTGAAGCGGCGCAGCTATGGGGACGCGTTCGTCAGAGGCAACAACGGTCGGTCATTTCTCCCAACCTCAACGGCGTGGCCGTCGTCTATGCATGGGTTGACTGATAAGTCCAGTCATGTACATCTCTGCCGATTGAGGAGCACCGCACGCCAAACCATTGCCGTGAGCGGGGATGACACGGTCGGCGCCCTCCAGGTTCCATGAAAACGCATGGCTTGCGACACGGGACGTCGCCGTCTGTGGCCCGAGGTCAGATTTTGCCACCGCCAATTCAGAGTCTACGGAGGTCGGGCTATGTTGGGACAGGCGTCTGGCGCTGGTTATGGGTTGTTGGCCGGCATCAGGGAGCATGGCCAAGGAGCTCTTTGACGATCCCCGAGCTCCGTCACAAGGCGATCGCGCGAGCAACAGGGCGGTACAAGGCAGAGACGCTGCATCCACGCGTATGGGACAGTATCCTTCATTTAAACCCGTTCTCTTCATGTTCAACAGCCTTCTTCACCTAACTGGGTAGGTAGCGACAGGGGATAGTGCATGCTTTGTCCTTACTCTTCCCCGCGTGTCCGATGACTTTGCGCACAGGTTATAGCTCGCCATCCGGCTCTCCATGCTCGTCGTGTCCGACGTCCATGGGGATTGCACAACCATGCCAAAAACAGATGCCGTCATCAAACTCGAACTCTCCATTCGGTCGGTCACCGTCACTATCAAACCATCCAGTCCCGTGAGATATTTGCTCCTTGATGTGGAAAAGAAAATATGGAACGAAACTCGATTTTACGAAGCCGCGATAGGAAGTCCATGGCCGAAGGGACAGAGCGTGGGTTCTTAGTGAATGGCGATGCGACGGCCGTGGTGGCTCTTGGCCTTGGGGACAACGAGGCTCAGGATGCCATTGTTCAAGCGGGCCGCGACGGCAGCCTGATCAACACGACTGGGGAAACCAAAGGTCCGAGCGAATGCACCCACGGGACGTTCCTTGATCCAGTACTTCTCCATGGGCTGCCCGATCGCGCCCTGGCCACCCGCCTCGTCGCCGTTGTTGCCATCCGGCTTCCGCAGGGAAGCATGGGCTCCCGCCTTCTCGGCAATGGTACCGCTCGGGCCAGTGCTGCGTTCAGCCAGGCTTGTCGTCGGTGATCCATTGGTGTGCGCGTGCTCGATGCGCCCGCGGATCACGAGGGTTTGGGGGTCGGTGAACTCAATGTCGATCTGCTCGCGGTGGATGCCGGGAAGCTCGCCGTGGAGCTCGTAGGCCTCGTCCGTCTCCCAAATGTCAAACTTGGGGTTGAAGGTGCCGGCGGGCTGACGGCGACGCTGGTGGAGACGGTCGTGGTCGCCGCGTGCCTCGTGACTGTAGTTGTCGAAGTCGTCCAGGAGACGGAATAGAGGAGTGAAGCTAGCGTCCGAGCCGTACAGCGAGCCGCTAGGGAAAGCCATGGTGTGCTCTCCGGGAAAAGTCTGAGACGGTTCAGGGGAGTGTAAGGCCCGTTTCTTCTTTCTTATCCTTTTACACGACAGCGGTAGGTGGCTTCTGCGGCTGATTGTGAAGTATATCGTACGGTTGTTAAGTTGAACCAGGACGAGGACGGAGGTCGCTACCTTCCCCCAAGCTATATCACACCTCGGGTATATGCACAATGCTCTCAAACCCATCTTTGGGCCGTCTGCAAACGGCCGTCGTGCGTCGTCCAGTCGATACCAGAAGCTACGACCTGAAGCCGCCTCGACATTCGGCAGCCATCCCACCCATTCTGAAGGGACGAGCAGCAGACGACCCTGGGAATCTCTCGAACCTTCCAGGCCAGCAGCGACCCGAGCTGGAATGTGTTTGGGAGCCAGGCTGGTTCTAGAACGAACCAGCAGTGAAAGCGGATTGGTCTGGACATGCACCCGTGTAACTCCAGCAAAGGGGAATGACGTCATATTCGCGATGCAGCTGTGGTGTCAGTTCCTCTGCGCCAGAGGCTCCGCGTCGCTTCAGCGGTGGCCGTGAACGCAAGCGCCAGATGGCAGGGGCTCGGCCAGTAACCGGCCGGTTAGCGTGGAGAGCGACGAGTCCGGTACTGGGGTTCCAGTCGCTTGCGCTGCTTTGGGTCTTTACCAGCCGGGGCATGCATGTATACCAACACACTCGCCGTCACGAGACGGGACAGCCGTGGCCGCGTGATCTGCAGAGAGATGATATCAAAACGACCTGCCGACCCGCAGCGCTGCCACCCGCCTCCTGGAACCTGGCACCCGGAAACTAAAACTGCGACCGCACCGGAGAGTACACTGTCACACCCAGGGGACCCGAGGGGACCATGGCCATTGGCGGAGCTTGTGGCCGGTTGAAGAGCCCAATCAGCCTCCTCCCGACGGACGGCTCCAGCTCTGTCCCGTCTCTGGCAATCTTGACTTCCCTGTTCGAGTTCCAGGGGTTCCTCATGCCCCTCGTCCGGTGGAATGGAAGCCGCGTGGTCGAGAGCCACTGGAGACGGAACGGCCTGCCCCAGGCCTGTGACTCGGCGCCGCTGCCCTCCTGGCTGCTGGGAACGCTCCCCGTGTCCCCGCCCACCACCGAGTCGCCGGAGCCTTCGTCGTCTTGCGCCGCCTCGGCATTCCTGTCGCCGCGGTCTGCCTCCCAGAAGATGGTCCCGCGGGCCGAATCGTCGATGATGCGGCCCTTGGGCGCGAACTCGGTCGGCTCGGTGGGTATGACCCGCGGGAGGTCAAGCTCGCTGGTGAACTCTCGCACGCTGGGCGCGAACTCAACGGCCGCTGCGGGGTCTTCGTTGATGGGCGACACCATGCGCGCATAGCCAAAGTACTCGCCCGACTTGTTTGCCGAGAACAGGAGGTACACGTTGTCTGACGTCTGATTCGGGGTGGGAAGACGAATTAGCTGGAGAGCCCATCTCCTCGGAGACCTGCTGCGAACAAGAACATCATAACATACCTGGAACGCCGAGTTGAGCCGATCCTCGTTGTGTGCTTGCGTGGCCCAGGTGCTGTTCCGCACGCTCAACTCGAGGTCCTCGATGGTCAAGCTCTTGAGGATGAAGAACCTGTCCTTGTGCGGGGACACCCCGTCTGTGGGGCGTTCCCTTGCTTCCAGAACGACCGGCGCCGGCTTGGACTCAGAAGCCCCGTTCTCCTGGTGATCCGTCTCGTCACCTTCGGTGGCGGTCGGGGCCTGGGCAGCTCCGGCCGCCGGCGCCGAGGCTGCTGGCCCCGTAGGCGCTGTGACCCCCGCCGGGCCTTCGACCGTGTTCTTCCGCAGCCTGCTCGCCAGCCGGACCGCCATGAACCTGGAGTCGTGCAGTTTCCGCTGGGCGGCGGAGCACGACGCCTCATCCTTGAAGTTGGCAAACGCACAGTTGCTCTTGGGGATGAGGAAGAGCGACTCCAGTCCCTCCGTTTCCTTGCAGACGTGGTGGACCAGGTTCATCAGATCCGTCTGCGGAGGCAGATTTCCGATCCAGATAGCATGGCCTGACACAACGTTGTTAGCTCTCGATCTGCTCAGCGCATGTGGGTGCCCATGTGATCCCTTACCGCTCTGGCGGGGCTTCATTGGGGGGCCCCGAACGATGCCTTGCCGGCTCTCGGCTGTTACCGCTGGCAGACAGTCAGCATGGTAGCGCAATCCGAAGGACAACTGGGCCGGGGTGTATGAACCGTTGTCTTGACGAGGACGGGGCGGAGGCGCCATATGCACCTCCCGGCTCCACTGCTGAGGTTGCCGAGCTCGCGAGTCAGGCGGAAGTTGGAAGTCGGCCACACCGTAGGGCGCCATGGAAGGATGGGCTTCGCCGGGGGGACCCAGCGCCGGGAACGGTGGTGCTGTGGTGTAGTAATACGGCATTCCCTGAAGCACCGGTTGGCTTGCCAGAACCGGACTCGGATAGTAAAAGCCAGCCCTCGAGGGCAGGCTGCCGGCCGGCTGAGAGGCTAACGGAGCCTGGTAGAAGTGCGGCGGCATGTGGACGTGCTGCGGCATGTAATACGGCGGATTTGGGACACCAGCCGTGGGGACTGACAGGCCAAACGGGGCGGCAGGGCTCGGGGCCGTGCCTCCAGGGGAAGCCATCGTGCGGGCGTGGTATCTCTGCGAATCGTGGCCGCCATGATTCTGGTGCTGGCCTCGGTATGGCTGTTGCGGCAGCGCGTGCAACATGGGACTCGGGTCGAGGGGCGCCATCCTCGGTGGTTGTGTCATCTCGGGCTGGGATGTGAAGATGTCCTGCCGAGAAGCAACTGGCAGCTCCTGATGGGACCAGAGCTGTGCCGGCTGGGCGACCTGTGGGCGCTCGGCACCGGGGATGTCGTCTGAGCCAGCGTGTCCGGGAGCTGGTGGCTCGCGCGCAAGTTGGTCGTGCCCGAGGTGCCCTGTCGTTTCACCAAGGAGTGCTACTTTATCTGCCATGTGGCCACGGCCGCTCACCCGTGAGTCTGGGTCGCGTTTATGTCCGCTTCTCTGTAGCCGGTGGCCTCGGCGTTCAAGCCCTCCCGCACCGATAGGGGGGGTCGAGGTAGCTGAAGTGAACACAAGGGCGTTGAGTGAGAGCTGACCGAGCATAGGGGCCGAGGAGAGCGAGCCTCAACCACGAAGCCAGGAAGCCAGCCACGCAGCAACGCAGCAACGCTTTGCCACACCTCGCACCGACGACACGCTGGGGGTCACCTGTTGGCCTCGGCAGATATGCGGACGCTTCCTGGTCGGAACAATGTTTCGAGCGAGAAGGCCGTGTTGAAGGGAGGATCAAGAGCCGTCGTTCAACGCGGCGAGGACCGGGTCAGCTATGGTATCGGCGCGCGCTCCCAGAAGGTCTCGCCACATCCAAAAGCAAGCCGGGCCTGTACAGGGGGAGCACAGTATACTGTCGGGATTATGTAGGCGGACGAAGCGGGCAGTGACCGGCCCTATCGACTGGCCGCTGCTGGCTGCTGTGGAGGCAACACTTAGCATGTGGCGCCAAGGGCGGCGGCGAAGATGGTGGCGCCTCCTCTCCCCCCTCTTGCCTCGGCCCGCCTCGTGGCACTCGTGGCTTTGGCTGGCTAGTTTTGGCTCTTTGGGTCGAGGTGGACAGGGTTCGTACAAATGGCTTGTAGCTGACCGGCCGACCCGGTGCGTGCAAAGGACCAAAAGAATGGGCTGCCCCGGATCGACACCAAAAGATGGCACTGATGGGTGGCTCAGGGAGGCCAAACGAACCTGTGGTTCAAGCGGGTGGCGGGCCAGGCCAGGGACTGCCAATACTGACCAGTAAGCGGCGAGACCGCAAAGTGATGTGTCTAGAACCCCGGGTGGGACGAACAGTACCTGGGCCTCCCAGGTTCGTCCTCACTCGCGTGGGGTTGGTCAGATGCGGACTCGTGGGTGCTGCTTCTCCTGGGTCTCTCTGCCTCGACTCGACGGCACGAGGGGGAGGGGTGGAAGGCAAATATGTATGTATATGATGTATAATACCAACCGCGGATGGGAACGACTGTTAAACAGAGGGTGATGAGAGAGGGATCCGGGGGGTGTTGAAGCTACTGTATGGGCGGAGTACTCGTACGCGCAGCATGTACATATACATGTCCACCTGCACACAGACGGAGGGGTCGAGAACCGGAACCCTTCCCTCTGCAAGGTTGTCATGGGGCCATGGATGACGAGGGCTTGCAGCGTGTCTGCGATAAAGCATCTGCGTGTGCCACAGGCAGTTCGAGGCAGTCAACGGCCTGCAGCGGCGAAGCCAGCACGCAGTTCGGGTGCTCAAAACAGGCAAAGATGAACGGGTCGGCGCCCAGTTTGCCACCGCGTGCACCCGCAAGGCACCACGGGCACATACCCATCGAGCCCCATCAGGGACAGCTTCCTGTCCGGGATCCGTCCATGCTCGAGCCATGGCATACAGGATTTCCAGGCCTTGAGCATGCATTACATACACACAACGTGTACATACCGTAGGTAGTTGAAGGCTGCGCCCCATGGGGCCGGGCAGCCAGTCCAATCCGAGATGATGTCCAAGAGTCCGTTTGACACACGGTTGAGAACATGCTCATCCAGATCACACACGCAACAGGTCCTGCCGGATCCTCAAGGAGAGGGGAGTGACACTTGGTTCCCAGGCCATTGGCAAGTGCGTCTCTGACTGCCATGAGCCCTGCGCTATATACGTCGAATAAGGCTCATCGCTAGCCAGCCGAGCCAGCTCACGGCGATGATGGAACCCTTCGCCCGTGCTCCGTACTTGGCCTGCCTGCAGTGAGCGTCGTGGAGAAAGGAGACTGATGAAGTGGGGCTTAGCCACTCATTTGCGGGTGAGTACAAGTAAGTTGGAGCCTGCCGATTTGTGGTTACGTCATTGGCAACAACTGGCGCCGGCATCTTGCGCAGTACACAGTGACACTAGTGCAGCAGGAAACTGCGCGAAAACAGCTTTGGGTATCTTCAGTTCGGCTGGTTTGGGCTGGGCTTCCTGGACAGTCGGAAACTTGCAATCACGAACGAGCGCCCGACTGATAACTATCGCCGACTGTGTCACTGTTCTTCCCTCCAGGATGTGGGCGTACCAAGTACGTATCACGGAAGCCATTACTGTGTGTGTGCAGCGGCTTGCTGGATGGTATTGCCGCCCGGCTGTGCTTCTCGTGTGGGGATTTGATTTTTGTCTTGACCAAGTTGGTAGGTAGGCTCCGCTGCTGAGGACTGGACGGATCGATGGCTACGAGTCCCACCAATGCTCATCGTGTCTTGGGGCGTCGTCTCCAATGGAAACGGCGGGCCGTTAACAGGGTTCGCGGTAACCCGAGGGAAGAGAGCCAATGTACAGATCTCCTGGGCAGTTCACGATGTCACGAGATCCTGCCTGGGATTTGAGCCGGAAATGGAGATGCTGCGCTCGCGTTAACGCCCTCCGTGACCGCGGTCAACAGTGGCAAACCGGCGAAAATTGGAAGGCCTGGTAGTAATGTACATCACCGCATCGAGACTGCGGCCGCCTGTCAATCCTTCTTCAATGGCAGCAGCACCTCCTCGATTCCGTCCCTGGTGATGACCATCATCTGCAGACCGTCGCCCACCTCGATGTGCCGCTCAACCGCCCCGTCGAACGCATCCTTGACCAGCGTCTCCACCTCGCCCCGCGCCAACGGCCGACGCTCGCGCTCCTGCAGCGCGTGGCCCTCGCCGCTGTTGGGGATGTATTGGTTCTTGAAGTTGACCTGATTGTCCAGGAACGGCATGATGAGGCTCGCAGCAGCGCCGCCAGCCCGGCATTGCTCCCGCTCGTAGCTGCCGACGGGGTCATACGAGTACACGGCGCCCTTGCCGTCCTCATCCAGCCCGCCCAGGATTGCGTATGCGTAGTAGGGGAAGAAGCGCTTCTGGTACAGAATCGTCGACAGCCGCTGCGCGCAGGCTTTGACGCTCATGGGCTTGCCGTGCCGGTAGCGGTACATCTTGCAGATGGCGTCCAGTCGTTCCTTGAGCGCCTCCCCGTCCGCCGCAAAGCCCACCACCGAGAGGACGATGGTCGCATCCTTCTGGTCCGCAGTTGAGCCGCCGATCTTGAACAGCTTGGGGTGGTGCCGCGAATTGATGCTGTAGCCCGACGTGAGGCGTGTGTCGCCGGCCATGATCGTGAAGTCGGCTCCGGCAATGGCGAGCGTCGAGCCGCCATTGTCGGTGTAGCTAGATGGAAGCAGTTAGCCAATCCGCATCGGCGGAGAATGACCAAAATCTCAAGTGCATATGCAGCAAAGGAGAAGATAGAGCCGTACGGGTCGAACCGATGCTCTCGAGCACCTTCGGGCGCGTTGCTTCTCGGGGCGTCGTTGAACGAGTAGCTGGGCCCGTTCATGAGCGGGTTCTGGCTGAACATGGCGGCCATAGTTTTCCGCGCCCGAGTTCCGTACTGCGTGTTGAGTTTTCAAATTCGCGCGTCGCTCTAAATGTGTGGTGCGCTGTGCTCTGGCCGTCGAAGAGCTGCGGTTGAAGTGAAGCGTTGTCGAGGTGTTGGGAGAGGCTCAAGGCAGCTAACTGATGGGTCCACCTGTTTCCCGCGTCAGCCCTGCAGCCTGGAGCGAGTTGGTTGCAAGTCAGCGTGCAGCTGGAAGCTTGGACCAATTTGGCCCCAGACAAGCTCAGCCTTCTCCAGTCTGACAGTATGATACGGAAATTGAGCTAGTACTGTAAATCTGGCACTGGCGGGAGGCTTGCTGACCCAGACTCGCCAGATTAGTTGGCGTGTGACCACCATAACCGGTAAGGGGCTTGTACCATGGACAATAAACTTACGTTACGTAGATGTATTATGTAGGTTACGCAGGGTGTAATGTGTAAGCATCCGGACCACCAACTTATGGTTACCTCAAGTAGTGAATTACTGAGAGTGGGTGCAGATGCAGGGGAGATGCAGGGGGGCCCATCAGGGTGTCAATTTCACGGCTCTTTTCGTTGGCGCGCCGCGCCGCACCTGTTCCATCAACGACGTTGGCGCGCACGTCAAACTCCCCGAGTTCCTCAGGAACCGTTCTGGCAAGCCATCCGAAGCTGCCATATCGACCTCCTGTCGCCTGCCGCTGTGCTCATCGACCGCCGACAGCACCATGGCTCGCGATGTTCGAGGTCGGGCCTTCCAGCGGCTTGCTGCACTCGCAGCCACCAGTCCGTCCGCCTCCTTCGACAAGTCCGACCTTGGTTCGCTGTGCAATGCTGCCCCCAGCCGTCAGAAGGCGGTTTCCGCCGTCAACGGCCACGACAGTGCCTCGGTTTTCGCGCCTGAGGTTGGCCGTGTTCCCATGGTAGCTCACCCTTTCTCGCTGCCGTGGTCGCAATTTGTTGGTGCGCGGACCTGTTGACTGACCGCGTCCATGTGCTTAGACGATCCGGGAGTACGAGATCCTGCTCGCCCTCTGCGGAACCGCGCCATCTCTCCGGACGCCCCAATGCGCTCAGAGGCTGTGTCGTCACCTCTTGCCCTACCTTATGGATGCCCACATCCAAGCCTTTGCTCCTTCGCCCTTCTTTCGAAACGTTGAGCCGTCGCCGACCGAGTGTCTGAGTTTCCACGCCACCGCTGCCCTGCTCTCTTTGGGGACCCATCATCCGGGCGTGCAGCAGATTGTCTACGACGGCGTCACTGTCTTCCTCCGCACCTGTGCCCATGCCGCCGAACGCGTATCGCGCGCTGCCGATGACGACTCCGGTGCGGCCGAGGACGCGGTTTACACCGCCACCATTGCCGTCACTCTCTTGGGATTCCTGGACGCCGCATGTGCCCAAGCGCACTTCTGGCGATCAGGGGGTCGCCTTGGCCTGGTGACGCGGGTGCGCGATATCCTCTCACCGCCCTTCCTTGTCGCCGTAGAGGCTGCCTTTTCCACCATCCGGAATACTCACTCTCATGACCGCCCTATTCGAGAGTGGAAACGATGGGTGCGCCATTACGAGGATGTCGGCAGGCCGTTGGGCGCGTTGCTGCTGCAGCGGGGCTTTATGAGGCTGCTTGTGGCAACAACATCGCTCTTGATTGCTGAAGACGACGCTCTCCGCCGGGCCCACGTGCTCGATGTCATGATGTCTGGCAATGGTCTGCGCCGACCGCTGACCGCCCGTAGCGCTGAGGCAGATCTCCGGTCTGTTGAGTTGTACGCGACGGTAGCCGTGGATCAGATGAACGACTTGGAGTCGAGCGCGGACTTCGACAGCTTGTCGCCTGCCAAACAGGGGCTTGCCTTCTCCGTTAAGGCTTGTGCCCTGATTAGCTACCTCAATGCCTGCACCCTGAACGACGACGCCGCCGACAGCGAGATCTTGATGGCTTGGCTTGAGGACGCACTGGGGGATTCCGCTGGCATGGCTGATGCCGAACTCGGTTCTGCCGTCCTAAAGTCCATGGCTCTCCTCTGCAGGGTGTCCCCTTCGTACGCCATCAGCGTCAGCCGCCTACTGCCCCGTTTCATTGTCCAGAGTGGTGCCAAGAGCCAGATGGTTGCAGTGGCTTCGAGATCTCTTGCATTCGTGTTGCAGATGCTCTCCAAGGATGCTGTTATCACCACTTTATATACCCTTGGCAACGTCCTGGGGCCTGGGAACGACCGACCCCTTACCAACGGGGCGGCGGCCCTCCACGGCCAGGACCATTCGCAGGGTCTCGGGCCCAGACACTCCACCGGTAGTTCCATCTCCTTGCAAATAACCGGGGAGGAGGAGTCGTCCATTGTTCAGGGGAACGTTGTGCAGGCGATCTGCGAGATTGCGAGCGCCTCGAGGGACGAGAAGATTACAGGCCTTGCTCAGTCGATGCTGGCGCAGAAAATCATCAAGTTGAGCAGCCCGCTCGATGCGCGAATCGTTACTGGCGCCGCGTCTCTGGCGCTCAGCGGTGGGCAGTCTGAATTCCGCTACCTTCTCAAGAGGTATGCCGCCGTTACACACGAGGCGCTGTTGGAAAACAAGGATGCGATATTGCAAGCGGTAAGTTCGTTCGATGTGAAGAACTGCTTTGCTGGAGGCGGCATATTGTTTATGGAAACATCAGCCATACTAAATTGCTGGTCAGGTGTTGAGAGCCCGAAACCACATCTCCGCCAACATACGGCAAGACTCACCCCTATTCGATATCTACTTGGAACACCTGCTCGATGGCATTATTTCGCAAGGCGATGCCCACGCCAACCACAGCCATCACGTCAAGGAGTCAGACGTTGAGCTGGCCGCCCGGGAAATTGCCCAAATACTCCCGCCCCTCGCGGTCTTCATGTCGACCCATCCGTCGACGTTCGACCAAGCCTCGGATGATGACACGCGGTCCATGCTCCGCGACGCATGGTTCAACATCGTTGTTCACGGTTTCACTCCGTCAACGGACCGAGGGAAGGAGAACCTCAAGCACCTCCGGCTCATGGCGATCCATTCCCCGCCACTGGTCTCCGAGAACCGTGGAGAGGAGGATGAGAGTGACATCGATCTCAATCCAATCCTGCGCAGAGGCGAGACCTCCGAGCGGGAGTCACTGCAGAAGAAGCTTCTTGCGGAACTGATTCCCGCACGGAGCAGCGAGATTAAGGGGCTCAGCTACCGCAAAACAATCTTCCTCCAAGCTGCATGTCTCGTCGAGAGTCTGCGGGCGGATGCCGGAGACTGCACCCAAGCCCTCTCGTATTTCTTCGAGCCCAGTATGCGGCGGGGAGATGTGAGCCGCACGATGGATGCAATCATGAACGCCGTCATGGATCGGTACCTGTACAAAACCATCAACGCCGCCAACCCGACCTTCTCTGCCCAATACGCCGCGGCACAGCTTGCTAAGATTTTCGGGGGCTGCTGTCACCGTATCGAACGCGTGCAGCAAGCCGCCTTTGGCTGCGCCGATCGCCTAGTCGAGTCCATTCCGTCGGCGCTCTGCCAACGGCTGTCCCTCTTCACGCTCCTTGAGCTTCTCTCGTTGATGTGGTCCAGCTGTCTGGAAGCAGAGACCGACCGGTACGAGCCAAGGAATACGTTCAGATCTCCACAGGGGGATGTCGTCGTTGAGCTGTCGGACGACTACCACTTCAGGCAGTTGACTCTCGAAAACTTGCACAAGAAGGCGAAGCTGTGGCTTGCGAAGGCCATCAACATAGCGCCTGCCGACGTGAAGGGCTTGCTACAGACGTACTTGTCCGAATTCGATGACGAGAGTGGTTATGGTCACGTATCCCTCGGCAGGTCGTTCGCTGCCGAGGTCGGCTCGATGATTCCGTCAACCGATCAGAGGCTGTCGTCCCTCGACATGCTCGGAGGTTGCCCCGTCAACACAGCGTCGGGTTTCATGGCTCAATATACGACGCGGCAAGAATACCGGTACACAGACACACCGCGCCAGAGCCGGGAATGGCTCGGCTTCATGCGCGTGGACCGGACAGCGTCGCTTCCGCCTGATAGCGAGACCGCCGATGCCCTGACGGCGCTCTCTCACATTGAGAAGCGCATCCTGAGCCGTACGAGCACGTCCCTCACAGATGTGAGGGATATTCTTCGGCGCGCTGCCGCCCTCCTTTGTCGAAGCGAGCGCGACGAGTGTTCTATCGTCTATTACCTCGTGAGCATCCCGTTCGCCATGTTCACCAAGCAGTCGATCAAACTGGGTATCTCCCTCTGGCTTGGAGTCATGAACGAGAACCCCAGGATGGAACCGCGTCTCCTAGCTGAGATTGTGCGGCGGTGGGAAGTCAGCATACAGAAGAGGCAGGGGCTGTTTAGTTCCTCCATTACCAGCCCCGATCCCTTCTTCCTCCGGCAAGAGTTTGCCCCCAGCGATAACGCGGCCCTTGCGAAGCGGAAGCAGCTCGTCCACGACTTGCTGGCTCCTCACTCGCACCTCCTGCAGTTCCTGGCCAGCCACTACAATGCCACTCGCCTGGGAAGTCCTGACACGCACCACCTTTTCCTCCGGCTGCTTGACGTGACGCTGGAAACCATCAAAAACTCGACGCCCCATCCTATGGCCAGAGAAATTCGCTTCCAGGTTATTCTCTTTGGCCTCAAGGTTCTCAAGACCAGCACAACAATGGGAGCACTTGCACAACACCGCCTTAAGGACCAGATACTATCTGCGGGGCTCGGTTGGTTCGACGCTCCGGCTCGCTGGTCGTTTGGAAGCAACATTCTCCAGCTCAAGACTGAAATCCGCCTAATTGAGGATGTCATGGCGGCTTTGGCGGGGACAGCTAGTGTCGGTGCACATCCCGCAGGCCCAATGAGTTCGCTCGCCTCCAAGGAGAGATTGTTGGTGCTGCTCTTGGAAAGCGAGCAGTTAAGGCTGCACGTTTGGGTCCGCCCGATCGACGGCTCGAAAGCACAGTCGACGTTTCATCATGGGGGCAGAGATGGCCCGTTTGAGGTATGCGCGCAACATCCCTCTCGTACAGCGTTGAGTCCCGTCGAGGAGTCGTCCTAATCACGCGTTGGATTTCAACAGGCCACGCTTCAGCCCCTCGTTCGGACGGCTTGGGGGGAGAGTCCCTCACTAGCTGTGCACTTGGCGAGCAGATTCTCGTATCCCCGGGTCCTAAAGGAGATACGCTGGCTGCTGCTGAACTTTCCCACCAAGGCGGCAAGGGAACCCGAGGCGATCCCTATCCTTATCGACGGTGCATTGCCTGACGATGTCAGCTTCCAGCTCAAGGTAAGTGGCGAACCCTGTTGGTCCGAACATGTGGGTTTCCTGCGCCCCTTGACTGACGATGCGAGTAGTACTTGCTTTTCTGGGCACCTGTCAACCCCATCACTGCCGTTGCACTCTTCTTGCCGGCATACCGCAATCATCCGTACCTGATTCAATACGCGATGAGAGCGCTAGAGAGCCATTCGGTCGACGTGACGTTCTTCTATGTGCCGCAGATTGTACAAACTCTGCGATACGACGCCTTGGGCTACGCTGAGCGCTACATCCTCGAGACTGCCCAGTTCTCGCAGCTCTTTGCTCACCAGATCATCTGGAACATGAAGGCAAACGCCTACAAAGACAATGATTCTCAAATTGTAAGCAGCCTGACGGATTTCAGAGCACCTTACTGTATGCTGACGCTGCATGCCCCCTTTCCTAAAGCCCGATCCCATCAAACCGACCCTTGACAAAGTCATGGGCCACATGATTGACAGCTTCTCTCCCGTGGACCGCGAGTTCTACGAACGCGAGTTTGCCTTTTTCGACGAGGTTACCAGCATTTCGGGTAAGCTCAAGCCGCTGATCAAGCGCTCAAAACCCGAAAAGAAGCAGAAGATCGAAGAAGAGCTCCGAAAAATCAAGGTTGAGGTTGGCGCGTACCTCCCGAGCAACCCGGACGGGGTGGTCATCGGAATCGACCGAAAGTCGGGCAAACCACTCCAGAGTCATGCCAAGGCCCCATTTATGGCGACATTCCGCATCAAAAAAAGCAAAGCTGGTACGGAAGAGGTTGAGGAGGTGATTGATGAGGGCGGCAAAGGCAGCAAGGCCGTCGCTCAGGTGGCCACGATCGAGGTTTGGCAGTCGGCCATCTTCAAGGTCGGAGACGATTGTCGCCAGGACGTTCTTGCGCTCCAGATGATTGCTGCCTTCCGGGGAATCTTCCACAGCGTCGGACTCGACGTCTTTGTGTTTCCTTACCGCGTGACCGCCACGGCGCCTGGGTGCGGTGTGGTTGACGTCCTTCCCAACTCCATCTCGCGCGATATGCTCGGCCGCGAGGCCGTTAACGGGCTCTACGACTACTTCGTTTCCAAGTACGGGAACGAGGACTCGCTCCGGTTCCAGCAGGCGCGCAACAACTTCGTCAAGAGCATGGCTGCGTACTCCATCATTTCATTTCTGCTCCAGTTCAAGGACCGGCACAACGGCAACATTATGGTCGACGACGCCGGGCACATACTTCACATCGACTTCGGCTTCTGTTTTGATATTGCCCCGGGCGGCATCAAGTTTGAGCGGGCCCCCTTCAAGCTGACGTCCGAGATGGTTGCCGTGATGGGCGGCAGCCCCGAGCATCAAGCCTTCAAATGGTTCGAAGAACTCTGCGTCAAGGCGTTCTTGGCCTCGCGGCAACACACGGAGAAGCTTTCGCAGTTGGTTCTTCTCATGATGGACAGCGGCCTGCCCTGCTTCAAACCCGAGAGTGTCAAACACTTCAAGGAGCGCTTCGTCCTGGAGAAGAGCGAGCGCGAAGCCGCCGAGTTCATGAGGGGCCTCATCAAACGGAGCTATGGCAGCTATTCGACCGGTATTTACGACCAGTTCCAGCTCTTGACGAACGGCATCCCGTATTGAGTGGTCATAAGCGGATGGTGATGCACAGGCCTGATAGTGTTGTTCTTGGTTATACTTGACCTAGCTCCCACGGAGGGCGTAAATCATTTCACTGCACGTTGCGATTGTCCCTGTGTCATTGCGTGAGTCAAGAGTATCTTTCGCCTGCGCATCAGCGCGTTGTGAGCTGCTTTGCGTATTCGAGGACTGGCGAGATGACAGTACATGGTTCTTGACTGGTTGGAGGACACATGCAGTAGTCGATGGGAGCGCAGTCATGTCTTGGGTGATATACTGCGTAGTGGTCGCTAACCCCGGGGAGCGCGTCAGAGCGAGTACTGCAAGCACAACTGCGGGCGTGATGGAGCCTGTAGCTGTTGATTCTTCAGCTCTCTCCCCATTCCTAGCTAGGTCTCTCTCTACATTGTGATAACACCGTGTTGGGGGAGCAACCTGACGCGTGACGCGCTCAACCATTGGCATGCGTCGAGTTTTGCAACCGAGCGCAATAACAGCCCTGCCAAGTGAGGTCGGAGGATCATGCCAATTTATATATTCAACCGCCAGCAGCTCTACCTATCATGCCGCCAGCCCCGTCGTCGAGTCATCCATCGTCAGCGCAGCGCGCTCATGGCAGGTAATCAGCTCAGGGCCGGAAACGTGCCGACGCCCGGTCTCCCAGGGGAGCCCCATCGCATCACAAACGAGCTTCTCATCCCATTGTTACTAGGGAAGCGTCGACAAGGCATGAGACACGCTAGCTGGTCTGCTGTTCCATATGGGTTGGCAAATTGTAGGTTGCATAATCCACGTGAACGAACGCCCTGTCGACGATGGGAACAGACTCGAGGACGTATTGCAGACTCTCACTATTCAGGCGGTGTGTTAGCGGACAAGCAAGACGCCTGAGGCGCGTGCCGGGCAACGTTGCAACTCACCTCAGGTCATGGCTGTCTTTCAGAGGAGTGCTGGCGTCCAGAACAATATCCACCTCGACAATCAGCTTGTCGCCCGCGTGGTAGGCTTGCAAGCCTTGGATCTGCCTGATGGTCTTGGCGAATCGCATGGTCAGGTAAAGCACTGCGAGCTGTCAGCCGACTGTACAGATGCGAGCTACATGCAGCACTTGGGGGCGAAGCGCACGAATATTTCTTTGGTCGGCAGTGGCCGAAAAGCCGGAGAGATGCCGGATATGTTCAAAGGAGGTCTGGGACCAGTTGAAGATGACGACCAGGGAGAGGATCAAACCACCGAGGGCATCAAGCCACCATATTCCGGCATAGTATCCGACTGGAGACAACAAACTTTGGTCAGGGATGCGCTTGTCAACTGCAGCCAGGACGTGCTAGAGACAAACCTATAGGGAAAGCGATAGAGCCCGCGTTGAAAATCACATCTGAAGGCGGAAGCGTTAGACACGAACACAACTAATAGAAACCACGGAACGACCACATGACATATGCGAGGGCCGCCACATACCGGTACTTGCATCGGCGGCACTGTGGGGCGAGGCAGGTCAGTCACCCATACTCGAAAGATGGCCGAAACGAAAGCAGCGCAAACAGAGACTTACAGCGCTTGGACGCTGGAGTTGTTCACGAGACGGCACCACAGCCAGCACAAGCCCTTGACGACAATGGTGCCAAGCATGATCGCTATGGCGGGGACACCTCTAAGGCTGCAGTTAGCATGCTGCTCCGCGGCGACGAGGCTATGAGACTGAAGTCGCACAGTTGGATAATCTCATGATCGGGCGAGGCAAGCCGCTGAACGGCCTCAAGAGCGACCTGTACGAACGAGGTGATCATGATGATAGAGAAGATCAGCACACCCAACGGCTCGAGCCTCCGCCTACCGACGGGATAGCGGTACTGGTCCTGCTTCCGGATCAGCCAGGTGGTGATCCAGACGATGACGGTCGAGAGGAAGTCGAGCAGAGCGTCGACCAAGCTGGCGAGCACGGACACGGAGGGCACGGAGATGATGACGGCGGTCTTTCCGGCCAGGAGGATGGCGTTGGCGGCAAAATTGACGTAGATGGCGAGGGTGACGATGGGGGCGTCGCTGTCGACCACGTCGTCCTCCAGCCAGGGGATCTCGGGTTTTGGGAGGCCCGTCTCAAGATCCTCGTTGCGGTCGCCGCACGCGATGTCGTCGTCGTCGTCGTCGTCGCCGGCGCCGCCGCCGCCCTGCGCGACGGCGCCGTTGTCCGCAGCACCGTCGGGGGATGAGAACAAGGGAGTGGTCTCGGTCGGGCGGTAGATGGCCTGTGGTGTGCGCAGCACCTTGCGGGGGGGTTCTCGGCCTGCGGTGCCCGCCGTCTCCATGATGGTGGCAGGAACCTCGACGCCGCGGAAGGCCGACGGCGGCATGTCGTTGTATTCGTTGAGCAGGTCGTGGGGAAGGGACGAGTCCAGCATGCGGTCAATGTACAGGTACTGCTGGACCAAGTAGTTGACGCGCTCGTGGTACTGGCGGCTGCAGGCGGCGAGGCATCAGGTCAGCCGAGGTCAGCCAGGCTCGGGTCAGGTCAGTCTCTTTTGTTATTGGTACGCACAGGTTTCGGGGCATGGCCGCCAGCTCCGAGTCTGTCTTCCAGTAGCGCTCCCAGCGGTAGCGCGGGTTGCTGTTCCCGATCAGGCGCATGCTGCGCATGTGTGAGCTGTTGAGCAGGGCGCTCATGCGGCGCTCGTCGCGGCGCGGCAGCTCATCCTCGGCACCGTCACCGGCGTTGTCCTCGTCCTCGCGCCCGCGGTGGCGGATCAGAGAGGCGAGCGCGTTGTGGCCCTTGGGGGCAAGCGGAGGCTCGTCCTGCAGCAGGAGGAACGCGCCCCGCGGCACCGGCGTGCGCGCGGCTGTGGGCGAGCTCATGGCCGTGTCGGGACTCGCGCGTCGTTGGATGCTTTGCTGGTTGGTTCGAGCTGGCTTGTTGTCTACCACGTACCTTGGGGGAACGTATCCTGGGAACCAACCCCGTTCGTTGGTTCGGGCTCGGTAACGACGCGCCGAACTTGAAAGCAGACGAGTCTTGTGTCTCCTCGCTCTTCGTTCGTGCCAGGCGAAAATCAACTACAAAATTCTTCCCGTACCTCGCGTCCTCTTCATTCGCCTTCCCAAGTGCCGAGTCAGAGAATGGACGGCGAGACGGATGACGCGACTCGGCTGGCAGCCGTCTTGTTTTGCCTTCCCGCTGTCTATGTACCTAGGTAGTGTATTTAGGTATTAATCAATGAAGCTAGGGTCCTGCTCAACGCTAGGTGCGCTCGAGGTGCGCTCGAGCTGTCGAGGTTCATAAGCTCGCTGGCTCGTAGGTCAGGGCGCGCAGAAGCGGATCCGTGCTGCAAGCGCTGCAGATCCACCGGCTAGGGCTCCAGTTTGCCACCATCCGCAGCAACCTAAAACCGACTGGCAGCCCCAGACCTGGAGGGAGGTGGACACATAAAGCACGCGGTACTGTGTACGGATACTGTTTACATAGTAGCACTCTCGGCGGGTTGATGAAACTTCTGAAACCACAGCGAGCACAAGCTGCCAGAAAACAACACCCAACTGGGGTTTCAAGAATGAAGAGATTCGGGTTACACACACGTATTCCGTACTTGTATGTACAATCAGTGCAAAAGCTTGCGTGGTGCAAGGTTGATCAACCGCGAGGCGTCACACCGCTGGGGCGCGACTGAAGAAGGATTGATGTCATTCAGAGCGTTAACGTTATCGAGCCTGTGACTGTGCACAGACAGAACAATCTCAGTGGCTGGCTTGGCGGCTGGCTTAGCTGGCTCGCTGCTGCCCGGGGTGGGGCACCCGAGGTCAACCGCCGCCTCTTTTGGGACGGAGCCCTCCAAAATGTCTCGGAGGTCGGACAAGACAAGACACTCTCGTCACTGCTCCTTGCGGCACTTGTGCAAGAGGCGCAACGTGGGGCCGTCCCGCAACCGCTAACCTTTTGATGCCTCCGAAACTGCGAGCATGCGAAGTGTTGGCAGTCAATAGGTAGGTAACAGCTGTTTGCAGACTGAGAGAACTCGTGAAGCCCAGTGGGAGATCCGGGAAGCCGATTTCCTCATCATCATCAGCATACGACCTGATCTCCTCCGTCATCAGGACCCGTCTCGAAGCGGAGCGCCATTCGAAACAAAGCCCTCCGTCGTTTGATTCGGCCGTGTCCGAGCCTCTGCCACGAAGGAAACTACAACAGTACATGTACCGGGTATCCAGCCTCGGCAGGGCGGAACATTTGGCTTTCTTTTGTCGCAGAGCCGTGCACACAGTATGGATGTACGGAGTCTCTTGTTTTTTTCTTCTTTTCTCTTTCGAGAGTCTCAACCATATCGTCCCAAGCCTTCAAAGCGCTACCTATCCCAAGCAAGGCACTAGTACCTATGCTCCTCCGCCAACACATACCGTTGCCCGCTCGCGTGCGGTAAAAACTTGCTGGAGCCATGCAATGCCCATTCCATTCCATTCCACGTCACCTGTCTCCGGATCGCCGATCCATGCCGAGTGCTCCCCGTGTAACCTTCTCCATGCCTTGTGGTACAAAGTCAACAGCCAGTTGGCATCTGATGGTCGAATTCGTTGGTACAACAGAAGACTTTCCCATAGCCCATAGCCAGATCTGCCTTCACACTGAATCGGTTGGCTATCACTTCATTTGTTATAGTCGACATGTATCTATGATCCTGTCTTTTGAGTGTTGCGGTGTTGGTGGTTCGGAATTCTGGGGTTTGGATTCTTGAATTATATTTCTTCTCGAATCTTGCTTTCCAATCTTTTATTCCTTGTCCTCAACAAGCGTTTTACTGCGTAACTTCCATCGCCTTTGCAGACATGGTCTACCTGCCCGAGCTGTCCTGACCTGAGGGATTGAACCTTCCACGGTGTGGTCGAATGAGAAGCCTATCCGAGCCCACGCTCCCGCCCTCCGCATGCGGCACAGCCGCCTGCGTCTTGGGGCTCAACTCCTCCGACAAGCCCAGCAGCGCGGGAGCCCGGGTAGGTAGGTTGCAGCGGAGAACGCGACCCTGCGAAGCGAGGGCCAAGGACGAACTGCCGCCAAGCAAGGCATAAGGCATTCCTGGAAGAGAAAACGAACGTTGAAGCTGGCCGAATGGCAGGTCGCTTATGGTCGGATGAGACTTCGAGACCTCGAGACTTGGTCTGTCGTCCAAAGGACGATACATCCCTTAGCCTGTGCAGCAAGGCATCGTGTTGATGGAAACCCGAAGCGTTCCTGGCCAAGCCAGATCTGTGCCTGAACAGGCGCCTGCAGTTCGGACATTTTTCCCACCACGCCATGGAACCCTGGAAATGGCGGATGGGCTCCCCGATTGGAAGGAGGACAACGTGCGTGGGAATCCGCACATCGCAGCCGTCCTGGCCCGTGTCCCGCAAGTGCCGTATCAAGTCCCCATTAACCTGACCACCAAGCTAATGTCTGTTCCTGCATGATAAAGCGCATTGCGAGCGATATCTCGTGGGCGCCAACACACAGCGCACCGTACTAATATTAAGCTCGCAAGGAGCTTACTAGCAACAGTACAAGTGCAAGTGCAAGAGCGCACCTGCAGCCGGCAGTGCACTTTGGAACCTTGCAACTCTGGACGCGTCTGTCCCGTCGCCGCGCAGGGGCGGCCGATCCTTGGCGATCCAGTCAGACTGCACCTGGCCTCGGGTCAGTAACCGGGCACGCCCCTGGTCGCATAAGTGCCCGCTGGCTGGTTCTGCTGGTTGGCATCGTGTTGCGCTTGGGTTAGCCTTCTCCCAGCCCAGGAGCCCCCTCAGTGGAACAAGAGTCCGTACGTAGTGTACCGTACGGATACAAGATCTCATGGTTTCATTTTCGCGCGAAGAGAGTCAGGGCAGCAGGCCGTCGACCCGAACCAGCTCAGACAAGAGCACTCAAGCATTTGCCCCGCCAACGCATTCCAAATGCCCAATTGCGAGGCATTCGTGTCTCGTTGCGGTAGGTGGCGTGCCGAGCCTCGCGCTGCATGTCGTGGCTGCCGCCGTGCCGAGCCCTCCACTGCTCTGGGATTGACCGGGAAGCTGAGCGAGGCAGCGAGGGTGCCTCAACCAACCGAGGGACACGGAAGCCCGAAATTGGTGGCCCGGAGGAGCCTCGCACCCTCGCCAACGACGGGGACGGGAGCGGGCGGTCCCTTCTTTGCACCATCCCACAGGTAACTTACCGCCTGCCTGTACTGCGTAGGCAACTAGCAGGCACGGATTAGCGCCTCCCTCACACCCCACTCGCCCATCCCAGACGCGAGAGGCAGCTCGAGTTCCAGTGCGACGCTGGGCCAAGGAAATAAAAATAATTCTCGGCCAGCCGCCTCAGGGATCTCCCCATTCTTCTCCTCGCCCGATCTCCCTTCCCCGGTGCCGTCCTCGTCGCCGGCTTGCTCCTCGCATCGCCGACTCTCTGCGCCTCCGAACGTCACGACCTCGTGCGGACATTCGCTCTTTTTCTGTTTTCTCTCTATCTCTCTCGCTCTACCCCCCCGCCGCTCCACCGGTCGAATCTCGCCCTGCCCTGCGTCCCAAATGCTGCCGTCCACGTTGCGCTAGCCACTCCGCCCTTGCCCGCGCCCCCCCTCGACCCGACCCGTAGGTCGCTCTCTGCCTCGATCCCTTCGGCAGCTATCCGCACGGCCACATCCAACGCGTGGTTTCGGCTCCAGTTTGTGTATCGTTACCTCGACAGTCGTTCCTCACGACCCAGCAAAGCATCGGCAAGCCTGCCTCTCGTTAGGTGGCCCGAAGAAGCAGCACACGGGCGCTCCTGACCAGCCTTTGATCTCGTATCCAGGTATGTGTGAGCACACCCCACAAACCCACCTCCCGCGTCAACAAAAATGTTTCCATTCCGGTCACTTGAAGCGTGCATCTGCTTGTTGCCATTCTGCCCTTGCTGTTCTTGATTTGCTGTCAACTCGCCTCTTCTCGCTTTCTGTCGATGCTTCAGGACGGAAACGAGCGAGAGCCGGTATTTGTCGGGACAGTGTGGACTTCGAGCTCTGCTTATCCTACTCTGTTCATTCCTCCCGTTCCCCAGCCCCTGAGTTTTGGGAATCGTTCAGCGTCGGACACGCCGAGCTGCAGAGGCCCTTAGCTGCTCCCTTCCCCCAAGTGACTCGACGCTCCAATATCTACCACAATCAACCCGACACGGCCAGGGCACCTGTGCATTCCATGCAGCTAACCATGCATTCTCTCTTCGTGCAGCAGGCTTCTTTCTTCGGAAAGTAGACGGGCAAACATTGACGGTTCTCCACCCCGCCGGTGAAGCTCGACTCGGCTCGCGTCTCGCTCGCGTTCCAGGCCGTTCCTCATTAGCCCCCCCTGCGAGAGCAGCCATCAGGGCGGTGATCTGTACCGTGCTCCTCGACAGCGGATCGGTCTACCAGAACTCCACATGCCTAGGTTTTCAGTTGCCTTCGGCAGGCGGAAGTCGACCGCTGACAACCTGGAGCATGCCGCGGCAACGGGTCCCTCTTTTCGTGTGTTGGAGCGCTCCGAGGTGATTGGGAGTAAACCATTCGATGGTGGCGTAAAGCTCACGGCAATGACCCATTCTCTCCACAAATCGACGGGCTCCGATGTGACGGTAGACGACAACATCTTTGCCGACCTCAAATCCAATCGGTGGGTGACAACCACGGCTCTACGCCAATGGCATCTTATCATCTCGTTTTGTCAGTCTAACACGGATGGTTCATAGGGGAAGCGGCTCTTCGAACACCACCAAGACGACGCTGACCGACAACTCATCCCGCCACAGCAACGCCTCTACTGCGCCCTCGTCTGCCGATGCGGCCGGATCCGACGAATGGCGCAGCGCTCACAGGAAGCCGCCAGCGGACATTCCTGTCCCTCCCATTCCCAAATCCTCGTCGGCCGGGTTTCTAAAAGCTGCCGGGCGTACGTTCTCGTTTGGGGGTCAGAAGAAGCATTTGCCTGCTCCGCCCACCATCGACGAGTCACCCCCGCCGACTCCGCCCGCCGCCGGAATGCAAACCCCTGCGAGCGGGCGCCCACGAGCTCCAACCTCGTCGACCTCGACGACCGTTACACCTCCCCGGGTAGACAGCGACTTCGATCTGGATTTGGGCGGTGATTTTGGCAAGATGCTGCTTGGTAACGACAAGCGGGCCAGCGTGGCGACGCTGAGGAACGAGCAATACACTGGTGGGCATGCGCTGGCTCCCCGGTCCCTTACCGGGGCCCGCCCAATCCAGCCCTCGCCCATTCAGATCGACAGAGCCGCCAAGGTCGACCCTCCTCCGCATTCGTGGAGCAGTCAGCATTCCAGCGACCAGCTGATCGGACCGTCCAGCCCTTCGCTCTCGCCTTCGTTGAATGGAACTGCGCCCTCTGCAGCCGCTCGCCCCTCACTGCCTCCCCACGAACGACAGAGGCCGGGCACGTCACCGGAAGTAGGACCGAGGAGACCATTGCTTGCACCCCGTCGAAGCGACGGTGACCAGGAAGACGGTGAGGACGAAGAAGCGAGACTGCTGAAAGACTCGTTGTCCACGGTGACGAGGTTCATGAAGGGTACGGGCCCATCTATGCCGGCCAGCTCCCCGCCGGTTCCCCGGTATCGAAGGAACGAGAACGCCTCGGAAGCGGACGGCGACAGCCTCTTTGACTCCAGCCAGTCGTATTTTCCTAGGCATGCCAGCCGCTACGCCGCTCGACAACACAACAGTCCTCCCGGTACCCACAAGGTCATGACTCCGGCTGAGTTTGAGAAGTATCGTAAGGACAAGGAGCGTCAAGACAGAGAGCGCGAGACGACCGCGCAAAGCAGCAGGACCAATGTGGAGGAGGACGATGAGGACAACTATGATGACGATGAGGATGACATCGAGAAAGCCAAGCAGCAGGCCAAGCAGAGACGCAAGCAAGAGGCTCACATGGCGGTGTACCGGCAGCAGATGATGAAAGTCACGGGTGAATCCGGCGGCGCGGCCGCGCCCCGGCCTAGTCTGCAGATGTCATTCAGCGCGCCGAACCTGCCAAACGTCGCCACGGTGGGTGCGACAGCGAACACGGAGAACTCTGACGAAGACGAGGAGGTCCCCTTGGCCATTCTTGCCGCCCACGGCTTTCCGAGCAAGACGCGTCCGCCGAACCGCCTGAGCACCATGGCGTCAAACCCTAACCTGCGCGCCTCGCAGCAGCCGAGCTTTCAGCGGCCAATGTCGGTGGTCGGGGCGGACACGGGAAACCCCCGGCTTCCTGCCTTCGCGAGGAACCTCCCCAAGGATCCGTTCCTCGGCGCCGGGCTCGTCCGCAACTCTGTGCGTGAAAGTTTCGCCCTTGGGGGAGGGGCCCCTGCCCCGGGATCAGCCGCTGCGCCGGTTCCACCTGGCGGCCTCATCGGAGTTATTGCCCACGAGGAGCGTAACCGTGCCATGAGGCGAGGCAGCCCGCACCTGGACGGACCCAGCTCGATGCCCGGGACCCCTTCGTTTGACCCGGTTGCGGGTATCCCTGCGCACCTGATGTTCCAGCCCCATCCGAGCCCGGCGGCGCTGTCACCCGGCGACCAAGCGCAGATTCAAATGACACAGCAGATGCAGCAGTTTATGCAGATGCAGATGCAGTTCATGCAGATGATGGCCGGCCAGAATGGCAACCCTCCCGTCATACCTGGTGGCCATCTGACATCGCCGTCCGTGGGGAATCTGAACGCCGTAGGTGGCCTAACTCCTCCCGGGTTGGGCGTGCCCGGTCTTCGGGGTGCCGACATGCGGCACTCGTTCGTTGGCAACGACTCGATGCTGGACGCGCCGTACGGCCGGGGCGAGGCGCAGATGCGCACCATGAGCATGGTCCAGCCCAGTTCGGCCTCCTGGATCCAACCGGCGCAGCCCGCCGCCGGTTTTGCACCGTCGATTCGCCTCTCGGGCGGCGTTTATGCGCCGTCCATCGCCCCGTCGGAGCGTAGCAACGTCGGTCTCCCGGGCCGCTACCGCCCCGTTTCGCAAGCCCCGCCGCCGGCCCCGCAAGCCCTCGGGCCGGGGCATTTGCGGAAATCGTCCACCGTGTCCGGAGTTGTGCAGCAGCCCAACATCGCGGTGGGCAAACTCGGCAACGCCTCTGACGATGACGACGAAGAAGGGTGGGAGGCTATGAAGGCGAAACGGGAGAAGAAAAGGTCGTTCTGGAGAGCGAAGAAGACGATTGGCGACGATATTGGCGCCTTAATCAACTGATCAGAAGCTGGAAGCTCACTCTAATCTCCGACGACAGGATATAGCTATAGGAGGTTGAACAGGCGGTGTGGCTCAGCAGTTGCTCTCTTTTTTCTTGGGTTTTTACTTGCCTATTTTCGCTTGGATACTGGCGCTTTTTTTTTTTTGGACAAGTCTGAGCGTGGCTCTCGCGCCCTGTACATTCCTCGAGCGTTGCATGAGCGATACCGCGCGCGCGAGCCCGCATGAGGGAGACGTTTTGCAGCATGTGGGATAGGAGCTGGCGTGGGTTTTTGGTTCTCTGTTTGTCGGGGCTACGTGGAGGATGCATAATAGACATAGCACTTCGATGCGCTAATCTGGTAATACCGATTATACAAGAGCGATTATTCGACCGGGCCTCAAGGCACATGTCGATGCCGCCCAGAAACGTAAATGGCTTTACATGATCAAAGGAGGTCACGTTCTATTCGATGGTACCGACTGCCCAGGACTTCCGTTTCGCCCCCATCTCAACGGCTGCGAGGCCCCAATCCTCACCATGGTTGTGACTCCCCGGGATGATGCCGGCCCTAGCCTTCGCCTGCTCGTCGGTCAAGACCGTGAGGACGCCGAAGATGACGGGCACGCCCGTGTCCAGCGACACACGCATCAGGCCGTCTGAGACGCTTCCAGCAATGTATTCGAAGTGCATCGTCTCGCCCTTGATCAGCACACCGATCGCGATGATGGCGTCGAACGGCCCCGTCGAGGCAGCAGCGGCAGGGAGGGCTGCCAGGTCGGCGGTCGAGCTGCCGAGCAGATCACCTGCCGACCCTCCGCTGCCGGCGGACGATGATTGCACCTGTGAGGCCGCATAGAGACTGTTTGTATCGGCCCATGGCAAGGCGTTGTCAGTGCGAGATTGCCCAAGGGATACGCAGTCTGCTAGGCAAACGGTGCAGGAGCAGCTGCTCAGAAGTTCGGCAGCGCGTTGCAAGGCGTGACAAGACTATGGAACATGGAACACGGATAACCTGTGCGTATGTCGGAATGGTCTTTGGAGGGCGGGGGGAAGGGGGCAACTAGAGAGCTGCAGCACGCACCGCTGGACAGCAATTGGGAGCTCCCACGAGCCGGGTACCGACTGCACCACAATGTTCGACTCCTTCACCCCGCACTCTAGCAGTTTGGATTTCGTGCCGGCCAACAAAGGCTCGATGATGGTGTCGTTCCAGCGGGCGTGGACGATGCCGATGCGCAAGCTGCTGCCGTCGTGGAGCTGCGGGGCGGGGCCTTTGGTATGCATCTTCGACGACGGAACGGTATGCTGGCTGATCTGAACAGTTTACGGTGGCCGGGCTTGTCAGGCGGAAGTTTGAGTGCTGCGTTGAGCTGGCGCTTTCGAGATTCTTGTTTGCTTGATCTGGGAGCCCGAGGTAGGTATGGTGGGATGGTGGGGAGTTATGGAGGGGCCCCGCCGTCTGTAACCGTTGGTGTATGATACCAGTCTCGTATCTTACAAGGATCGCATGATGAGTCAGTATTCCACCTGTATCGCAGCCCCTGAACGGCAGTAACTCCTTCCTCTTCCTGCTCCTTCCCAACAAGATACAAGTTCTCGGACTGGGGCGCCGATGATGCCTGGAAAGATGGTCATTTACCCAAAGGGATACGGATACTTCCCTCACTCATGAGTCGATATACTGCGGTGGTGTACGATTCCGATCGAAACATCACCAGGTCTCCAATCAACAGGACGCATGACGCTCAAATAGTTCAAGGGAAAACACCATCATCATCTAGTTTCTTTTCTCGCGCAGTATCTGTTATCATCTTCAAAAGACCTGATCATCACTCGGCTCTGCTGGTGTCTAGGATGCCAATCTTACCGCTCTCAGCAAGCACTGCCCGCCGCCTGGGATCCGCATCCACCATCAGCAGCCCCGTGCTACTCCTCAAAGAGCTCCTGGAAAATGCCGTTGACTCATGCGCCACAGCCATTGACATCTTTGTCTCCTTGAACACGGTTGACATACTCGAGGTCAGGGATAACGGTGATGGCATTTGCGTTTCAGACTTGGATTTCCTTGGCCGACCGGGCTACACCAGCAAACTTAGGTCCTTCGAGCATCTAAGCACTCTCGTAGGGAGCACGCTCGGGTTTCGCGGTGCTGCACTGGCGAGTGCCAACGGCGTTGCACACGTTTCTCTAACCACCAGAACGAGATCAGAGCCTGTTGGTACAACCGTCGTTCTCGCAGACGGAGGGGGCGTGGCCAGACGAAGCCACGCTGCCGCGCCCGTCGGGACATCTGTCTGTGTCACCGGTTTGTTTTCACAGCTGCCTGTCAGACTACAGGTGGCCGTCAAAGAAGCGCCCAAGACTCTCCTGATGATGAAGGCTCTTTTGCAGTCGTACGCCCTGGCGAGAGCTCGGATCAGGCTGCGGTTTACGGTTCTGAAAAATCCCGATCTCGCGTGGTCTTACGCCCCGCCTCCGGACGCTGATGTCCGGGAGGCAGCCGTGCAGCTCTTTGGCACTTACCTCGCCTCTCAGTTTTCTTTCGAAATCTTTCCCGATGAAGGGTGACGAGCGAAAGTCGTCATCGAGACGACTACTCCGGGCGTCTCTGAGTCGTCACCGGGAGAAGACGCCGGGTTTGTTTTCGAAGCGCTCCTGCCGAAACCTGGAGCCGACCTCCGGAAAGTTAATAAAGGGTTGTTCCTGTCTGTGGACTCTCGACCGATCTCACCGGCGCGGAGGACGGCCAGGAGTTTAATCGGTCTCTTCAAGCGGCGAGTCGGAGATCATCACTCTTGGTCGTGCTGTGGCGACGTGCCCCGTGACCTCTTCCTGCGACTCAACATCCGCTGTCCACCCGGCAGTTACGACGTCAACATCGAACCGTCCAAGGATGATATTCTCTTCAAAGAGGAGAAGCGTCTCCTTGTTTTGTTTGAGTGCTTCCTGTCCTCCGTGTACCCTCCCACCGGGGACACTGACTCTTTTCGAGCTCCCGTCTTGGCCGCGGCAGCAGACCGCGAGGCATTCTGTGACGGCAGCCACTCTTCGGCAGCTCAAGTAAGTTAAGCGATACAGACTGTCACTGCGCTCATACTGACGATTTGAAGTCCGGCACTCCGTCGTGGGGAGTTGACATGTCCTCCGGGCTGGATTGCCTGAGCGATGATGATGGCGACGCCAACCGTGGAGCCGACCTGCCGCCAATCCGACAGGGAACGGAGCAGGATTCTTTTGACATCCTTTGTGACGATGTGGGTGGAGAGGGCTCCGAACAGCATTCCAAGGACGGCATGAACCCCTGGTCTATTGCCAAACTTGTGGGATCGAATCGGCGAGGCAAGCTGGCCGGCGACCAAGTTGGACATGGCAGCTTCGAGCAGGCTCGACTACAGTCTCACGAACGTGCCAACGACAAAATCAGCGGCGAGCCCTCGTCAGGGCTATCGCGGAATTTGGCATCGGGGGAGGTGTCAGAGTCTCTACCCGGTCGCCACGGTAAGCCGGAGTGCCGCAAACTTCACGGTACGCCTCTACATCATGTCATTTCTCTTGTGAACCAGATAACGTCTGGTGGAACCATTGAGCTGTGCCCAAAGCACGGCTTGCAGAGCTCGCCAGCGTCTTCTCCGCATGACTTCGTTCTTGATGAATCTGGCCCGGTGGGTCGCCCTCCTCAACAACGCAGGAATAAGCCGAAGCCCATGGCTCAGCCCCAGATATCATTTGACAGGGACCGCAAGCGGCAGCGGCACCATGATCAGATTGAATCGACCATTGACGAGCGGATGTCCGCGCTTGCAAGTTCCCAACAGTACCTCAGAAAATCGCCCTCAATGCGTCCATTAGGTATGGGGCGAAGCGATTTCAGCAACGCGAATCTGTTTGACACGGACGCCGGGCGAAGGAAAACGATGCCGCAACCATCACCGGCCCGCCAACCACAACTAGACGGCCAGGTTGTTGAGTTCGCAGCAACGACAGCAGTTTGCCGGCGAGACGGGCGGGCCGATGATGGAATTCTAAGACCGCGTACATCAGTCAATCCGAAAGCGCATCCCGTCGGACAACAGCGTCTCGTGGCACCCCAGCCTCGTAAGACAGCCAGGCGGCCAAATACGGAGCAGCTACCGCTTGAGACAATCCCGCACAGCTTCCTGACGTGCACGCTACTGCTCACGGCGACTGCAGACACATGTCAGCTGGCACGCCTGCTCATCGACGCCTCAGAATTCGACACGTGGTTCGTTGACGGCGAACTGAAGTATGCTTTCGAGGGCGGAAAGGAGCCTGGGGACACGGCCACTCTGATCGAACGACTTTTATCACACATTGGCCAGCCTACTGAGAGCGCCAGCCTCTACTGAACCCGGCGTAACAAAGGCGATGATTCGAACGAGACTTTGCTGCCGCTACTCCTGGCTTGTGCAGGCCTCGCATGCAACCAGCGAGCCGAAGGTGCTTCATGAATAAAAGAACGACTGACACTCTACCCAGCCAGCTAGGGAGCTGCACCTTGCAAATTCGACTGGACGAGAGCCGCCTCGTGTGGGCGAATCGCGCCTTGAGCATTGTGTGCGAGAATTGATAGCGCCACAATCGTAGGCGGGTGGGAGAACACGATACTCTTCATGGCCGGAACACAAGGGCTTTTAACCCTCTACACAGCTCAATGACTGAAGTGCAGGCTATGCTGATACTGTACATACACGAGAACGATGATGGGCGCAACAGCCGGTTGCAGCCTGCAACAGAAATGCGAGCGGATGGTCCAATGGAACCTGAAGTTGCGTGGAGGGAAGACCTAGACACTCGGCTGGTGCCTTGGCCAAGTCCCCTGCGTGTGCGAGTGAACCAGGCTCCATCTGGCCAAAAAAGCGAGAAACTAGCCAGCCAAAAACGCAGGGATTGGACAGTTTTCTGTCTCGATTAATCTGACCATATGGAGCGAGGCTCTTTGTCGGCGGAGTTTACCAAGATCCTGGAAGCCAACGGACAGTTTCGCCGCCAAGTTCTCTGCAATGCCAAGTGCAATGGGCGGCCAGGGAGTGAGAGTAGGCGTGTAGGCCGTACGAGGGGTAATACGGATATTACCTAGGTACCCACGCTTGCGGTTGCTAAAGCTGTCCAAACAGAGAGTACGCAGCTGGCAAGACTACGTCGAGTCCGCCTTGCTGGACTGAGCGTGATACGAGCTGGCAGGCCTATACTGTAGTATATACCGCTCCGGCGTTTGCAGGTACCATCACGGCTGCGTGCGGCGCGAGAGCGAGGTGGCCCGTCGCAGAAAGTAACATAGCTCTGTATTCAGTACACACCATAATACATGAAGGACCTAGCTCCCTAGGTCGCCAACATTCAGTAGCAGGATGAATGCAGATGCGGCGGTCGTGTTGACCTTGGCCAAGAGGCTATAACGCACCGCCGCTATGGCGATGATGACGGTGGGACGGCGCAACCAACAGAAGGCGCTTCTGACTTGTCAGGACGATCCTCGTGTTGAGCCGTTGCGATAGAGGCTTGGAACCGTCAAGGATGGAGGGTCCGCTGCCCGAGCAGGGATGGACGTCATGGTTTGTGCGTCACTTCCAGGCCGCAGCCCCACTAAACAGAACCTCCCCAAGCCCACCCAAATAGCGTTGCGCAGCAGCACCAGGACTGGCTTGGCGAGCTTGGCCCGCAGGACTTGTTTAGGTGGGCATGTCGGACGGGCTGTGTAAACCTTCCAGGTTGCTAAGGTTTGGCGGCGCTGCACCCGCTGTCACCGCCCTTCCCCATCCATCAACTTTATTGTCGTCGCCCGGGTCATCCCCCCCACGCGTTGTAGGTATAGGAGGGATTTTTTCGATTGCACGAGGTCGTCCGCGGCCATCCCGACAAAAACCACGCGCACTCGCTGCCGACCTGCGATCGCTTGGTTGTGACCCTCACCAATCTCCCTCCGCCGCCGCCGCCTGGCCGATTCCTACGACTAGGCGCTGCCCTTCGCGGACCCCCCATCTGTCCAAGATGCACAGCAAGTAGGCGCTGCCGCTTGTGCTGTTGCCCGCCCTGCTTCGCCTGTGGCCCCCGGGCCTCCTCTCGCTGCGCCGTCGCTCGTGTCTGATCAGCCTACCTACGGAGCTCCTTCGTTGCCCACCAATCTACCTACCTACCTACCTCCGCCGCCCAGGTAGATGGTGTCGGAGCAGCCAGCCGCCGACGCCCTTGGCATCTCCGGCCTCGATCCAACCATGCCGGCAGCCTATGCGCCCGACCCGCCGTTCCCCGAGCCCAGCCCCGATTCCGATCTCGGGTCATGCGGTGCCAACCCCCGTGCCAGTCGCCGCCAAGGGCAGCGGCCTGGCAGCGGCCCTGCGTTGCGTCCTCCGGTCTTCTCGCCTGTCACCACGTTCGCTTGGCTCGCGACCCTGACGAGTGCGCTGCTCCGCCCCGTAGCGGCCGCCGCCGTGTCCTTCGACAACTGCCTGTCCAAGACCTACATCAACAACGTCCCGACGCCGCTGCAATGGGTTCCCCTGTGGGTCGACGCCGCCTTCGACACGGTCGATCCCAAGCACACCCTCCGTGTGACCATGTGGGGGAATGTGACAGGCTCTTTCACCGACGTTGCGCTGCCGCCGCCGGGGAGCCCGGACTGGGCGAACGCCAACAAGACAGACGGCAAGGTTCTCGACGAGCCTCAGCCAAACGCCCCGGACCCCAAGCTCACGACGCTCCACAGCAAAATAGACGTGCTCACGTACGAGCCGTGGAGCCAGAACACGAACTTCTGCAACACGTCTCTGACAAATGGCTCGTGCCCCCTGGCGCCGGTCTTTGTGCCGCCCAACTCGAGGTGAGTTTGCGCGACGGACCTCCTACCCCCCGTTCCCCCCGACGGTCCGTTTACTGACTGGTGAATTCCTGCGTCTCAGTCTGCTTCCGTACGTCCTGCCATCCGTGACCATCAGCAACGACTTCTACTCATCTTACGCCTTCACCTCGTTCACGGCCACCTTCATCATCATATACGGGGACTCTCAGGGGACTAACATCGGCTGTGTTTCTGCCTCTGTGACGCCCGATCTGGGGGCCCTCGCGTGGATGCTCAAGTTCCTGCCCCTGCTGGTGTTGGTCTCTGTTGGTGCCGCCACCGTCTTTGCAGGCATCTTCAGCCCCTGGGGTGCCGCCGACATCTTCCACTGGAGCTCTAACTACGGCCGAGATCCCGACCTCCTTCGTCTCGTCACGCCTGGTTTCGGCGATTGCCTGCAGTATATCCAGTTCGTTGTTCTCACCGGCGGCCTGACCCTTGATTACCCGGGATTCTACCAGCCCGTCGTCAGCCAGGGCTCCTGGGCTGCCCTGATGTTCAACCAAAGCTTTGTGAGCGGCGACCCCGGTTGGGTCAGCGTGCAAGACGGCGTCTACGTCACCAACGGCACATATGGCCTGCAAGAACTTGCCCAGCTGGTGGGCATGGGCAACGTTGGCGACGTTTGGGCCGGCATGATGGTCTGGCTACTCGTGGTTGTCGCCGGTATGATCGTCCTCGTCCAGGCCGGGTTCCTAGCCCAGTGGCTTTACCGCCTCGTCAAGAAGATTCAGGAGGAAGACCTCCGAGCCAAGAACATCCCCTTCACCCTCGGTAATGTCATCAGGATAGTCTTCAATTACTTCCTGCTCCCGATCGTGGCCCTGTCGACCTTTCAGCTGGTAGTCGCCAGCGGCTCACCTGCATACGCCGTCGCCTTGGCCGTCGTGACGCTCATCATCATCATCGGCTTTGCCGCGTGGCTACTCTATCTGATTGCGTTGACGAAGCCGAGGGCGTTCTTGTTTGACGACCTTCCGACGCTGCTTCTTTACGGCCCCCTCTACAACACGTATTCCGACGAGGCTGCTGCTTTCACGCTGATCCCGGTCCTTCTCACCTTCGTGCGCGGCATTGCCATTGGGGCCGTGCAGCCCGCCGGCGTGGCCCAGGTCGTCCTCCTTGCGATCTGTGAGGTGATCCAAATACTGACCCTTCATGCTTTTCGACCTTTTCATTCCCCCACGTCTATGAATGCGTACCACACACTATTTTCTGCGCTTCGCCTCATCACGGTCCTTCTCATGGTGGCTTTCGTTCCTTCCCTGGGGGTGACGGACGGTCCTAAGGGCTGGATCGGCTATGCCATCCTCGTGATACACGCCGGCGTCCTCGTTCTCGGCTTCCTCCTGAACGCTGTGCAGACGACGGTCGAGGTCGTAGCCCGGATGCTTGGGGCCGGCGGCGACGACGTCCGCGGGCAGTCGAGGGGTGGCCTGTCCAAGATCTTCGGGATGCGACAGCTGTCGCGGCGCATGTCTCGCCGGGAGACGGGTCCGTCGAGGCATAGCCAGCTGTCGAGCTCAGCTATGCTGGATGCGGACGAGGTTTCGAAAACCGGATACATCATGCCCGGCGGCCGGGTCCGGAGCGAATCGGCCGGGAGCATCGGGATGCTGATGCATCGCCGTCAGCGAAGCTCCTCGGTCCTCGACAGCCTCAGCCTAGACACCCCTGCACGCAACTTTGACAGCGGTGCAAGCTCCTTCACCCCGACGACACCGGGTGAAGCCAGCACGTTTTCGTACTTGCCATCTCCAAAACACGCACTGCGTCACCAAGGCCCCTTCGGCTTGCAGACCCCGGATCCCTACTACCGTCCCCCGCGACAGCGACGACCAACGCTGGAGAGTTCGTATTCGCCCAGCACCAAGACGGCCGGGCCGTGGCGAACTGGCGACTGGCCGCAGAAGCGCCTGAGCCTTAATGGAATCGGCACGCTCGGCGATCCCGCGGAGCTTGGCGCACAGATATCGAGGGACGTCACGCCCGCGCCTTACACGGTGCCCTTCGCCCCGCGAGCCGACTACGCCACGCGCGAGGTTGACTTCTACTACGGCGTCAGAGGCGAAAGGCTGAACTCGGGTGCGCCAAACCGCAAGCTCGGAACCGGCCCTGCCGACCCGACCGGTCCGATGGCCTCCGCCGCTGGATGGTTCCGGGGCGTGTTGGGCAAGAAAGGGAAGGACAAAGGAAAAGGGTTCGAGGTTGTCAGAAGCTCGCGGATGCCGCCGGCTATGCGTGCTAGGGCCGGCGACCTGGAAGATGAGACCCTCCCGCAAGGGATACCCGTCGCCATGGGCGTATTGCGAAACGGGCCCATTGAGTCTGACGATGAGGAGGAAGGGCGGCGAGACAGGAGTACCCGCTCGATCCACGTAACGTCACCGGAACAGGAGCCGCTCAATAGCGGAAGGAGATCTCGTGAGGACGACACATCCGACGAGTTTGGCACCGAAAGCGCCCCTCGAGCCGCACCGATCTTGGCCGCTACGGGCACGGGAACGGGCGCCCAGGCCACCTCGGCCGGAATCCCGCGGCTTATCGACGGCGACCTACGAGTTCCGGATGTCCCACGGAAGAGCTCTAAGCGAAACTCGTGGACCAGCTCCCAGAAGGGCGAGCCAATATCACAGCAGGCGGAGATGGAACGACCGGCAGATTCTGCGCTGCCTCCAACGGCACCATCCAGGCTGCCCTTTGAGCGCACGCCGTCACAGAAGCGGCTATCGGGATCCTCTGCTGGGCTCACCGACGAATTCATCCAGGTTGATCTGCAAGGCTCCCACAGCGGCACTGAGGAAATACCTACCGGTTACGGGTTTGTCAACCAGGGCAACGTCAGTCGAGTGGACCGCGACGAGGACCTCCTGGGCAGCTCTGCCGAGGTGGTTGACGGAAGGCGCTAGGGACGGCCTCACAAGGGCATCGGCTACGATCTGGAGGGGATTGCTAGTTGGAAGGTTGCTCTGGCCATTACTCCCACCCTTGATGCTGCGTTTTTGTTCAGCCCTGCCCTTAATCAACACTCTGCTGTGACAGTTTAGGATATACGGCTGGGTCATTGCTAGTGTCTGGACGCTGGCGAGCGGAATCATTTTACCTCGCCGTCTGGTATAGCACTAATTTTAGTGTCATCGCCTGTCTACCTTCATACCGTGCCGTTTTGTATGGTCTGGGACTTTGGGATGTCGTTTGATTTGTGTTTAGGGATATTGCTTGCTATGGAAGTTGAGCGCGGCGCAGAAAACTTGGGTCGACGAGCGGGAGCCGTTGGAACGGGCTCCCTCTCTTTCTCTTTTCCGTTTTGCTTTCCATTGCTCTCTGAGACGCTGCTTCCTTTTCTCCTGTTTCCCGCTCTGGCTTGGATATATATTGCTCTTTTGTATAACAAACTTGAAGGTATAGCGGGATAGATCCGGCGGCCAGGAGGCCAAAGCCAGGTCACTTTGCAACGTAATTGAGCATGCTATTGAAGAACAACCGCCCGTATGCCGCACTACAAAGCTCTGTTGTCAGCTCGAGTATACTTAGATTCCCAGTGCACTCCCCGCCGAACCAAATACCATCTTCTCATAGCTGCGGGGAGCATGTTTCGCTTCTGAACGTTTAAGCTGACTGGGGCGCTTTTCGTGGCGCCGTCACTTGATTGAGGAGGAGCAGCGCTGGGGAATGGGCAGCAGCAAGGGTTCCAGACCAATGATCAATTGAAAGCAACGTGTGGGTATTCTGTCATTCATTCGTAACTTCGTTGAAGCACGGTCAGGGCGAGCCGTATAGGTTGGGAGAAGGTGTGCCGCAAAGTTGCGGTTCGTAAGCTCTCCCCCAAAGCCCCTTGCCGTCCTAGTACGCGAGCAAAGATCACCGTAGCAATCAGAAAACGATGCCCAGGCCGGCAATACCGGCCGCAACAGCTCCGGCCAACCCGACACCGGCTGCAGCCGCTGTTGGCCTCGCGGCCGCGTTGCCTGTATCAGTGCCGAAGTAGAAGCCGCCGGCCGTGGTTCCAGTCATGGTGCACATGCTGGTCTGAAGACCGCTGCAGGCCACGCTGGACAAACTGTTGCCTAGACGGGTGCGGCGACGTCAGCTGAAGGCACTCACTCGCCGTCATCGACCTCGAGGCAAAACTCAAAGAGAAGGAAGTCATCTCACAGATACTGGTGGCGCTGGCGAGGCCAACAGTGGCGCCTCCCGCCGCCGTGACCGTAGTCCCGCCACCGCCCGGCACGACGATGGTAACGGCATACCCGGCACCGCCCGAGCCACCCTGCCCTTCCAGCTGTGAGGTGCACGCCGCGTAGTTGGCGCTGCATTGGCTGACGGCTGCCGAGCAGAAGCCCGGGTTGGCGAAGTAGGTGGCAATGTACGGGAAGGAGAAGTAGGGGTTGGGGACGTAGGAGACGGCTGTGGTCGCGGCCGGGGTCACGAGGCTTGCTGGCGCGGTGCCGGTGCACACAGCGCTGCAGGGCGAGGGGCGGTGGTGTTGTCAGCGAGGAAGCGGGCAGGGAGCCGTTGCGACCGAAAGCGACGATTCGGCCAGAACTCACTTGTTGGGACAGCAGGCTGGGTTGTTAGCGGCGTCCAGCGCGCATCTCTGGCCGTTCTGGCAGCAGATGTTGCTGAAGACGGCGCCCTGATCGGCGCAGCTGTAGAAGTTGGGCAGGCATCCCTGGCGCTTCACGAGAGGAGCCGCCGTCTCGACCGGCCGGAAGGGTTGCAGGCTAGCGCCGACTGCCGAGGCGAATGCGAGCGTCATGAGCAGCAGGCCGCCCGACGACATCGCCGTTGAACGGGTTCGCCCGTGCTTCATGTTTAGGCACTTGACCATGGTGGGGACGCGGCTAGGGAACAAGCGGCGGAGATCCAATGCACCCAAGAACCAGGTGGTTGGTATCAGATTGAGGAGCGGCTGGGGAAACCGCTGACGCTATAGGTAGAGTTAGAATTCGCCGGGCCGCAATGAGCTGCAGCGCAGATCCAATAAATAAACGGCCCCTGCTGTGCAGAGTTGCGAGGTTTTCGCTGTGCTTGCATCTGGATGCGGGCGCATCGTCTATTTGCGAAGGTCGGCGCCGGTGGTAACGACTGTGTACTTGTACGGTACCAACATAGCCTGTGCTCGTCTTGCGCCGTACAGCACGCTTCCGTCAGCTGGGGGCTCGTCGCGCAGCATCGATACCTAACCTTCGCCTGTGTACGGGTCGTACTGTGTAAAGCTGGTGTCCTCGACCAACCACAAGACGTAACGTGCCACAGTGATGTCATGCGGCGGCTGGCCCAGCAACCCCCTAGCGACCCATCCCAGTCCCTGTGCTCCAACCCATGCTCTGGTGGGCAGTAGCGGGGTCGAAAATGCGACGCTGGATACAACCCTGGCTCGCCTGGACAAGGCTCGACTTGGGAAAACCATAACGGCTCGGCTCCTCGTGCAGTGTACGTGCCAACACGTGACGGAGACGGAACTGTGATGGACGATGAGATGGTCGCCGCGACCTGTGTGTATCAAACCACATGCGTGACAAACCCTTCACGGAGGCGCGCCCCGCAGGTGACCGAGGATGGCTCGCAGCCGCAGCAGCGCCTTAGGCTCGGGCGGCGTCACATCCGGCCTCGATTCCTCCATCCGCTGGACGTCGGTGCGAGCTTCCTCCACCAGCCGGCCGAGATCGCCCCAAACCTCATCCTGATAGCTCGTCAGAACTCGAGACCACTGGCCAATCCATGCCTGCCAGGCCTCGCCGGCGTCCATGCTGCCGTCCCCTGGACTGACCCCTCGAGAATCGGCTTGGAGATGCTCCGGGATGAAGTTTAGCACGTTGTCCCATGCGAGCGTCGTTCCTCGGTCCGCCTCCTCACCGAATAACGCCCTGCGCAGCCCCGCCATATCGACCCGTGACACTGGCTCGTTGGCGCGGGAGAAAACAGGCTCGAGGCTGTCGTTATCGGAGAGCAAGGCGACGACGTCGGCACCGTCCTGCGCCTCCTGTTCTGCGACTGACGCCGCTCCCACGACCCTCGAGGATGCAGGGCGAGAATCGGCCAAGTGCAGGGCTTCTTCTGGATCGGTTGAGCTCAGGGGTACAGGTGCCGCTTCGCTGTCCAGGAACGCAGCGAACGATGCCTCCTCTCGAGCAATGTGCTTGCCTGTGTGTCCCGTCTTCACGGTCTCGCCAGTTGGGCCGTTCGGCCGCAACTGGACCGAGCTCTCGCCAGCCCTCTCCAGAGCCCTGCCGGCGCGTGATGATTCTCCCTTTTCCGCATCGCCGCTCAGCCCAGTGCCTGGACGGCCCGGCGGTCCTGACATCAGGGGCAGCAACGTCCAGCTGAGAGTCTGCCGCCTTCGTGCAAAAAGCGTCGCAGTCCGCAGCACGCTTCGGGGAGTGTTTGGCTCAATGTGCCGTCTCTGGATCAGCCAATCGGAAGTGTATCGCTTTGAGATGGCAGTTTTGGCCGATTGTCCAAAGGCCGAAACCTGCCCTGACACTGTCTGGGCATGCGATGTGGCGGGATGTGGTTCGGTTGGTGCTTCAAGGCTGGGAGCTGTGTGGCTGCCTGGCAACGACTCTGGTGCGGCCGGGTTCATCAGCCCAATGCTCAATGCTCCATAATCGGTGGGCATGGGCTGGTGTTCAAGATTATGCGGCATACACTTGCACCGTGCCAGGAGTCAGGCAAGGTAGGTATAGTAGGTAGTAGGCAAGTACTGTGGACGGTGGCAGGCTTTTGGCGGCAGCACACAAAGGCTCGAGGAGTTATGGTGCAGGTTCATGTCTGAGCTTGGTAGCTGCTGGTGCTGAAACACACGTACGCAGTGCAGTATATGAGTGACAACGTCCAGGCTCCAGGACACCATGGCGAAGATCGGGAAGAGCACATGCTCTTCCAAAGATCTCCCGTCGGGCCGCGGCCTGGCGCCTTCCACTGCTCCATCCCTCCATCCCCTGCCCCTCCATCCCTTTCAACAGGGAATGCCGGGACTGCCGCAGGTTAACCAAGCGGGGCTCGCTCGGTCGAGTGCCCGTCTGCTGAAAAGCGGACCGCAATGACTGACCGGGAACGTGCTGACTGGCGCTGGGTGCCCACCCCACGCACTGTGTACCGTGCAGAAAGTACACAGTGTGTGCTCCCGGTCGTGCTGAGCTGCTCGAGCCCACCCTCCCCCCGCTGTCACTTGGCCCCAAGCAGTTTGGTACGTTTGGGCGCACCACTCTGCGTCAAAGTCGACCAGTCCTCTTTGCCAACCAACCTAACTCCGACTCCCGTCATTCCAAGCTCACCTTGCCTGTTTCCAACAACGACATTCGTGCTCTCTCAACCTCCATCTGCTCGGCCCCAGTATCGCGTACGTTCCACACTTCACTTCGCCTTGTCTCTGGAGACTCACTCTCCCGCGTCTTGCCTGTGCTGAGACGAAACCTGCGGCCAGGGCCGGGATAAGTCACCTCTTTTTGGCCTTCGTTTCTTGGGCTGCCGCAGCGCAACCATCCTTCCAGGTGACACAGTCGCTTTCGCGTCGTCGTCGTCCTCCTCCTCCCGCCGGCTCTGTCACTGCCAGACCTACCTACGTCCCTTCATTTGGGCTCTGCACCTCTCTGATACCTGCAGACATTCCCCTGCCCCAGCATCCTGCTAGCTAGCTTCGCCCAACTCCCGGGATCCTGGTACAGCCCTGCCTGCGACCCCGCCTTCCAACCGCCCCGACACGGAACCCATTCGCGGTCACCCTTCGTCCCACCCCCCCGGACATCGCCGCCACCGCGTCGCTCCCGAGTTACTTGCCCATTGCCCTCTCCCTCGGCATCAATTGTTCTTAGAGCAGGGTTCCTTGCCGCCCGCTCCCACACACTGTCACGATGGTGGACTCAGAAGCGAACGTACCGACATGGAAGTTCACCCAGTAAGAGCCCTCTTTTGATTTTTTTTCTCCCCGGCAGCTGCAGGTCGCGAGCTGGCATATGGCGTCTCATTCCTTACTTGCTCCTCGGGAGCAGGCGCCGTTGACAAGGCCTAGCGCTGCGTCAGCGCATGGCTTCGCCCTTCTAATGTTTCGTGCTGAATGCACCGGGGCCGCAACCAGCTAACCGCAAGCTTACAGGTGCTTCGGCGACAAGGGAGATGTGGAGGACATAACAGAGGGTATGGTACCAAATCGGAGACCGTCCGACGCTCCCCTACCGCCCGAGCTGCCGCATGCGGGAAGGCCATCTCATCTCTCTGTCTCTTGTACTGACCTTGGGTTCACCCGCAGCCGATATCATTTCCACTGTCGAGTTTGACCATACTGGCAACTACCTGGCAACCGGTGATAAGGGCGGCCGTGTTGTTCTATTTGAGCGCAACGAGACAGTCAGTTCCTCGTGCATTGCCTTTCTGTGCCCGCAGGTCTAACCTAGATCGCCGAGCAGAAAAAGACATGCGAGTACAAGTTCCACACCGAATTCCAGTCCCACGAACCCGAATTCGACTACCTCAAGTCCCTAGAGATCGAGGAGAAGATCAACAAGATCAAGTGGTGCCGGCGGCAGAATGCTTCCCACTACCTGCTGTCGACGAACGACAAGACGATCAAACTGTGGAAGGTGTTTGAGAAGTCACTCAAGGTCGTGGCCGAGAACAATCTCTCCCACGACCTGACTCCCGCGAACATAGCCGGCGGAGGAGGGGCGCCGCGCCCGATGCCAAACGTACAATTCCGCAATGCCAGCGACCTGAAGCTCCCGAGGCTGACGCACCACGATACCGTGGTTGCCGCTGTGCCTCGGCGGACGTATTCCAACGCCCACGCCTACCACATCAACAGCATCTCGGTGAACAGTGACGGGGAGACCTTCATCAGCAGCGATGATCTGCGCATCAATCTGTGGAATCTGAACATCCAGGACCAGAGCTTTAACATTGTCGACATCAAGCCGGCGAACATGGAAGAGCTGACCGAGGTGATCACGGCGGCTGAGTTCCACCCGATGAGCTGCAACTGGTTCATGTACGCGAGCTCCAAAGGAACGATCAAGCTCGCAGACATGCGAGAGAGTGCCCTGTGCGACCAGCATGCCAAGAGTGCGTATCGTGTCCCCAGCGGCCCCGGTCGTGTGAACGCACCCGCTAACAGCGTTTCTACCCCTGACAGTGTTCGAACAAGAGGAGGACCCCTCGTCGAGGTCCTTCTTCTCCGAGATCATCTCGTCTATCTCCGACGTCCGCTTTTCGTACGACGGCCGCTACATCCTCTCTCGCGACTATTTGACGGTCAAGATCTGGGACGTGAACATGGAGCGGCAGCCCATCAAGACGATTCCGATTCACGAGCACCTCAGGCCACGACTGTGCGACACGTACGAGAACGACAGCATCTTCGACAAGTTTGAGGTGGTGTTCTCGGGCGACGGCAAGAACGTCATGACCGGAAGCTACAACAACAACTTCATGATCTACCCGTCAGACCCGGAGAAGGAGGTCGAGGTGGTGCTGCAGGCGGACAAGTCGGCCTTCAAGGCAAAGAAAGTCGGCGTGCCGACGCCCATCAACTCGTCGACGAGCCCGACGGCGAACGGCAAGAAGGGCGGCTCGCGCGCGGGCAGCCCAGCCGCGCCGGGTCAAGGCCAGAGGATGCGCAAGGAGACGGACGCGGATCAGATCGATTTTAACAAGAAGATCCTGCACATGAGTTGGCATCCGTTCGAGGACAGTATCGCCATCGCGGCGACTAACAATGTAAGAGGGAGATCAGCCCCGGGCCGAATTCAAGCCCCCCCTCCCCACCACGGCACAGCGTTGGTTTTTTTCTTTTCTGCTAACGCAAGCTTCCAGCTGTTCGTCTTTTCGGCCCTGTAGAGCTGCACGACCACCCCACCGCGGAGGAATACCTACCAGGGAAGCCGATGAGACGGCCTTCGTATCCATGGGGTGCCGTGACCCGACCCACTTGGGAACGTGCTTTCGCGGCTGTATCTTGCCTTTCCACGAAGCAGCGATAGGGACAGTTCGGCCAAGTTGTGCTAGGGAACAGCCCGGATATCAGAGGCAGGAGACGTGAATTGGTCTCGTTGGGGAAGACAGTCAGGAGCATCTGTCATGACGGCGGAATCGATGAGGCAGTTGCGGGGGGCTTTTGTTGAGTTGATTGGGCAAGGAAGGGGGGAAGAGGGGAGGGAGGGCTGGCCAGAGGCGGTTGACCCCCTTGCCACGGCCCCGAACTCCAGCATCCAAGCGGTAGAAAGGGTCTCAAAAGGCAGACCTTTGCGCGAGAGCAAGATCATGATGACAGGCTAGAGGTAGCATGCATCCAACCGGGTGTCGGGGGCCGCAAATGCAGGGTCTCAAGGAGACTAGTAACGTGCTGTTGCCCAGTTGCGTCCGCGTGGTGATTCGCGTGTCTCCGTTCCCTACCCGTCCATTCTCTGGTAGCTGAAGCAGGGTTCCCGATCAGCTTTCCTGACGGAGCAGACCTGGCTCTGGCTACGATGCACTATTTGGGCAGCGAAAGTTGAACCGCACAGCTAGATGGCTAAAACCGAGCGACCTCTCCTTGAACGATCTTCTATCTTATGCCGCTGCTAGCTTTAACAATTCGCTATGACGGAAGCGGGCGGTAACAGCAAGCTCCTCCCCGGCCGGCAGTCTGACCAGTAGCCTCGCACTGTGCTCGCCCGCCCGCACGGTCGCATTTAGGTAGTAGCCCAATTTGGACGACAAGGGCAGCGCGAGCCTGGAACAGCAGTTGCACTTCACAGTCGACCTCTCCACGAATAGCTAATCAGCCTTCTGCCCTCGCCGAAATTTGTACAACGCGTCCCTGACCTTACGAGTGGACGCTTTCTTTTGTCTTCGTCCCAGAAAGATATCCGCGGAGTCAGCAAACAGCGACACAAACCGCAACCTTGTGCGCCAGGCGCCCTCCACGACCTGCACCCTCTCTGGCAGTCCTCCGAGTACCTACCTCTCCCGGATACAGGCAGACCTACCTACCAGCCCGACTACGCCGTTAACGACGGCCGCTCGCCCGCTCGACAACACCCGTCCCCGCCTCGGCCAAGGGAGCGCGAGCAATCGCCATGTCGGACCAGAACCACGCGCCGACGGCACGGTCAAAACCGCCGCCGCCGGGCGAGGAGGAGGCGGGCGCGGTGCTCAAGCTGGGCGAGTTCGAGGACGTGGACACGCTGACGCTGTCGGAGGCGTCGCTGGTCATCAACGCGCTCATGACGAAGCGGCGCAAGGACCGCAAGGACCGCAACGAGACCGATGTGCTCGTCAAGACGCTCGACTACCTCGACTCATTTGCCCGCTTCAAGCAGAAGGAGAACGTCGAGGCCGTCGAGCGCCTGCTGAGCGCGCACAAGGAGCTGACCAAGTTTGAGCGGGCGCAGATTGGTGGGTACCTCTTTCTTTCTCTCGTTCCTCGGCTTTTTCGTTTTGATATCTGTCTTTCTGTCCCCCTGCCTTGTGTCTCCCTCTCTATTTGACCGTGTGTCTTGCTGTTGTCCTCTGAATGCTGACATGAACATGCCACGACCGCGCAGGCTCGCTGTGTTGTGACAACGCCGACGAGTGCAAAACCCTGATTCCTTCCCTAGCCGACAAAATCACCGACGAGGACCTCCAAGAACTGCTCGATGAGATGGGCAAGCTCATGAGCACCTGAGGTGGCTGGGGAGCATTGTTTGTTGAACCGAGGTTCGTTGCGGACATGCCAATGCCCTGGCATGATGCTTGACGAGAGCGAGCCACAGAGTAGGGTCGGCAACGCCAGATGAACCTAGATGCATATATTTCATTTCTTTTCGTTATTTGGGAATACGACCTGGGCGGCAAGGTGATCAAGGCTACATGGGCATGGCGCACATTGGTTAGAAGGATTTAGGTGCGTGACTTCTTGTTGATGGTAATACCCAACTGCTTCCATGCCGCCCCAAAACTGGTTGGCAAAACGTTTCTGGAATCACAAAACCCATGCCTTTCGGGCGCTGGGACAGTTTTCAAATCCTTGACAGATGAAAATCTTACTCTTTCAATTTGTGTATGCGATTCCTGCTCAGGCATCAGGTTGGCGGAAACGCCCAGGCAGTCCCGTCTCTGCATGGTCTATTGGAACTCAAAAGCAAAAAAAGCAGTCATACGGGCGAATGCAGCTGGTTTGGCATCGGGTTTACGACTGCCAGTGCTTTACTCCGCCCTCTCCTCTCCCATGCGCCACATGTCACGGCCTCACCATCGATTTAGGTGGGCTTGCTTCCAACTTCTGATCTGAATCGCCCTACAGGAGACAATTCCGTGTCACAATGGCGACACCTGTCCCGTCTTCCCCTCCCCGCCGATTGTCGAGTCAGACTTGAGAAGACCCGATGGTATCCCCGGTGCCCAGGAACCGCCGAGCGCCAGAGCGTTGCCGGGGCTGCTGAGGGCGCCGCTGCTGAGGCTGCTCAAGTGAGGATCCTGGGATGGGAGACTGGAGCGTATGCTGCCGTCCCCTTTTGCCATCCTCCCTGTGTACGGCAAAATCAGTAGCCGGACATGGCCCGCTGTGCTAGCTTGGGGGTTGGCGCTCATACCTTCCGCTCGGTCAAACACGCTGCCTGGCCTGCTTTGAACCACGGGGTCAAATATGGATTCCAACTCTGGTGGAATCTGTTCTTCATCGAGCCCTCTCGACGCCGCAAGCTTCTCGGCCTGTTCGCATCTCTCATCCTTCCCTCGCCGGCGCCTGCCCCACCACATGCAGGCGCTGAATGTTGCGAAGATGGCGACGATGACGCACGCCAGTACGATCCCGACGAGCGCACTGACGGACAGAGTCATCCCATTGCTGCTGCTCGTGTCGTGAGCGGTGATGAGTTCGGAGGAGATGGTGAGAGATGCTGGTGCGGCTGCACCCCCCAAAATCGAAGTCGTTGAAGAGAGTGGCCGGAGAAATGCTGCAGCTGTTTTTGCACGCGCTAGAGTGCGTGTCGTGTCGTGACTGAGCGCTCGTTACTGGGCTGGTTCTCGCGTAGTGAGAAGTTGACGTTGACGTTGGGCTGACTGGTGGCTGCTATGGTACCGTCGTCCGTTGGCAGAAGCAAGACGGTCAAGACGGGTCCTCACTAGGCAGGTTTCAATTGGAAGCAGCCGCGTTGATATGAGTGTTTCCAGGTGTAGGGGGGTATCCGCTCTGGGGCCTCGCATGCCTTGCTTGTTGCCGACTGTCGAATCTTTCGGCCCTTCACTACGACTCGGACTCTCGCTCCACTCTGCTTGCATCGACGCTCCACCGGTGGAAACGCGGAAAGCCCGGTCAGTCCCATGCTCGGCGGGATCATGGAAAACCCCCTGGCCACCTGGCGGTGCCTGGAATCAGCAACCGGGATGTGGGCACTCGACGCAATTCGGCTGTTTGGAGCACACGGATCTCTGCACAGGGCATTGTACCTTGACATGGGTGCCTTCCAGGTTTTGGGCTGGACGAGTAGCCCAGATATACGGATACATACAGTAAAAATAAGGGCGCTCGCAGCCAGTTCTTCCCACCTTGCTGGGCTATGGGATGTGAGCTCGTGAGATTCTTTGTTGTCCAAGGCAACGCGACACATCAGACCACAGTTCACAAAGATGCTTATGAAGGATCCATCAGCTTCACTCTCACTTGATAGCGCGGTCGGTGGGGGCACGGCTCAGTGGCTTTTGCGAATTGCTCAAACAACCATCAGTGCCGCATTGACATCGCGAAATACCCATGATAACGGTCTAGAAACCGGATTTCCCCCAAAGCCGCGGCCCTGAGACATCCCGAACCAGAACACTACCTTAAATGACCAGACAAAAGACATTGAAGCTCGCGTCCTTCAATCATCATCAGATCGCCAAAACAGTTCCCTCAGGGACAATCCGTGGTTTCCTGACCCCAAGTAAAGGCAGCGAGCCATCAATTCCTTCCTCCCAATCTCCTACGCTTTCAGTTTTTCCAAGAGCAACTGTGCACCTTGGTTTCCTCCGGACTTGCCCTTTCCTTTCGATTTCCCCCCCTTGGTGTCTGTGCTCTCGGCCTGAGAGGCCGTCTCACCCGCTACCGCCGCCTCGAGCGTCTTCTTACCAGAGCGGAGAAGCTTGAGTAGCTCCTTGGTGGAGGAAAAGTCGGGAGCCTCAAGCAGCCCCACGACGGTGAACGAACTAGGACCAGTCGCCCACTGGACGATGTGGTCCTTGATGACCGGGTAAAGGATGTCCGCAAAATCAAGAGGAGGATCGATCCGCTTGACCGCGCCGGCTGCTTTATCGAACCGGCCACCGGCAATGAGAGTTCTAAACATTTTCCCACCGTGGGGCGTCAGGGAGATGTGTGCAGGTGGCGGATAAAGCGGATCGGTGTCCTCAGAAGGCTGCGGCGAGGGGTTGCCAGCAGCAATTGAGGCTACAGCCTCCAGAGCTGTAATCTTGTCTCCCGTGGCCGACAACAGGACGTCGGTAACGAATTGGCAACCAAACGAGGTGGCAACGAGATCCTTCGGCGACGCCGCAACTGCCGCGAGCAACGGAGGAGATATGGCTGCCACCAGCTCTTTGCGCCGAACTTCTGCGTCCTTTTTGCTGGTCTTTGTGCGGATCTCGTGGATCTCGGCTAGAAGCTCCAAGTCGTAGGCATGACTTGAAGGGAAGAGGGACTTCGACTGCCCCTCAAAGAGGTAGCAGATTGTTATCCGGGCGTTCGGGTCATTGGCCAAGAAGGTAACGTTGTTGAGATCCTTCTCCTCCGTCTTGCCCAGGATCTCCGGGAAGATCGTCTTTGATGTCAACACGGTGTCATCGATGAGATCGTATGCGGCCAGGAGAACCATGTGACCATGGGGGTCGCCACACATGAGCTGGAATGTGTCCTTGTACGTCTTGAGAATCTGCTTGCGGTCCTTTGCGCTTCCGCTAGCGAGGAGTAGACACACAAGCCGGGCACCTGACTTGGTGAAGGCCATGTTTTTGAGCAGGTCGCCGTTGTCATCCTCCTTGACAGTCTCAACAAACTCCTTCAGCTCCTCGCTCTCGGGCTTCAGGTTGAGGAAGTATTGCAGCATGGCATCGTGTAGCATGGTGAACCCCGTCATCTTCTTCTGGATGAGGCCGTTGGCCATGTCGAAGAGGTACTTCATCGCAGGACCACGCTTGCTGGGCTCATCGGCGAGAATCTTCCTCAAGTCCCCCGTAAGCTCGGCAACGTTGGCGGGCTTGAACAGGGCGAACTCGGGTCCGTACCACTCCCGCAGCAAGCGGGCCTTCTGCTCCTTGGTGGCCACTCCACGATAGATGTCGTCGAGAATCCACGACGCCTCGGGATGGTTGATAAGCTTCCGTACCTTCCCGTAGAACTCTGGAACGACCAGATCCCGGATCTCGTCGTCATTCTGAACGAGCAGCTTGCCGATGAGAAACTTGGCGTATCGGCTCTCGGCGAGTTGAGCGTATGTGCCTTGCAGCTCCTTGGCGATCTGCTTGCGTTGTGCCGGTGTCGAATACTTGATAGCAGTCTGCACGGCGCGGACAGCGTCATGCTTCAACACAAGGTCCTTGATGCGCCCGGTGATGATGCCGTACAGCTCGTCGACGAGCTGTTGACGCTCTTCCTTGGGAACATGGGATTTCCGGCGCAGCTTTTCCCACAGCTTTTTGGTTCGTTGCACTTCATCCGCCAACGGTTTTGCCGCCTTGCGCTCTTGCGCAATCTGTTTCTGCTTCGCGTGTGCTTCGCGGGAGCCCTGGGCCGCGGCTGTGGCAGCATCAGCGACGATGTTCCACGGGTCCCGGACAGGGAGGGACAAACCTCGTTCAACCGGCCTCTTCACAGCTCTGTCATGCACGTTTGGCTTGTCATGTCCTCGTACGGACTTGCCATGTCTCGAACCGGCGCCAGTGCCGTTTGAGTTCGCATCCTCACCTCCGTCGAATCTGCGGTGCTTCGAACCATCGACCGTCTTGGCTTTTTTGGCGCGGTAGCCGTCGCCATGTTTTTCGCTCGAAGGTGCCTTTCTTTTCGCTGACGCGGGTGGTGCTGACGATTTGTGTGCCATTTTGGCGACTCTTGATCGATGATGCGCCGGGATGCTGTAGTTGGTACTGCGTTGCCAGACCGTGGATGAACCGCCCAACTTTTTTTTTCTTGCTGCTTCAGAAGGTCACGCCTAAATCCCTGCTTCTGCCGAGCGGTGAGAGGGGCAGCGACAGGGGCTACTTATCGAACCCCACCCAAGACCTACAACAGTATGGGAACATGAGGTGCGTGCCCCTCTGAGCCCCTCTATCTCCAGTCTGGAAATCCGAATCCTGCAGACCGAAGCAGCCAACATTGCGCAGGCACTCGTTAACTCACCGACAGCGGGCTCACGATGGGGCGCGAAGAGCAAATTGAGGAGCGGGAAGTTCTCGACTCCATTTTTCCCGACGAAATAACAGGTGCCTTCTTCCAACAACAGAACATTTGCTTTCTTCTGGAGGTGAGGGACGGTGGAGCTAACGCCTGTCATGGAACACCGCAGACATCTCGGAGACCGAGTACAGGATATCCATTACGCTCGATATTCCAGACGATGAAGCCGAACCTCCCGTCATCCTCCTGACAGTGCGGTACCTGGAGGAGTACCCAGACAAGGCGCCTTTGCTGGAGATATCCGCTCCCCAGAACTCGGCTCCGCACCAATATCTCAACGTTGCCGAGGACAAAGACCAGCTGCTGCAAGGCTTGGAAGCCACGGTGGAAGAGAATCTGGGCATGGCCATGGTATTTACCCTGGTGTCAGCGGTGAAGGAAGCCGCCGAACAGTTGGTGCTCGAGCGTAGGGAAGCCGAGGCGAGAGCGCATGAAGAAGCGGTCCTGGCCGCCGAGCGTGAGGAGAACAAGAAGTTTCACGGCACTCCGGTCAACCGAGAGACGTTTTTGAAGTGGCGGGAAGGGTTTCTTCAGGAGGTGGAGGAAGCACGTATCAGGGAAGAGGAGGAACGAGCAGCAGAGTTGAAGAAAGCCAGGATAAGGGAGCCGGCCAGACTCACAGGAAAGCAGCTGTGGGAACGGGGTCTTGCGGCTGCTGACCAGGAAGAAGGCGAGGAAGACGGAGTGCCAACCGAGGATGTACAAAAGCTCAAGGTCGAAGACAGCTGAACCTGACGATCAATTTCGCCCCGCGATCGCCGCCAAAGAACACCCAGACGCAAGTCTATGAAGAGCGTAAGCCTATGACAAGCACAGGATATACCTACTTGTGAAACAAGGCATGGTTTTTGTTTCCCAAACGCCGATCTACGCCGCACAAAGCCGCCCCGTCATAAAACCGTCAAACGCCCGTCTGGTGTGTCGCCCACATGCCCCGATGACGGTAGCACCCCAGTGTTATTCACTGCATCTCCGTGTCCTCGTCGCTATTGATACCTTCCCATTCCTCATCGTCTGTATATTCCCAAGCATCTTCATCTTCGCCGTCTTCGTTTGAGTCATCCAGTTCGCTCTTGACAGAGTTGAGCAACTCCTGAGCGTGCTCCCCTAGTCGTTCGTCCTCGTATTCTTCCCGCTGGAAGACCTTCAAGCACTGGACAAGCCATTTCCTTGCCGAACGCCACGACGACTTCCAGGTCTCAGCGTCCGAAGCATGACCCTTGTCCCTCAGCTTCTCGCCCAACAAGTATCCGGCATACCCGCCCAGGTACAGCACCTCCACACTTCGGTCGTCCTCAGCTATTAGGCGTTGCGCGACCTTCTTCGCCTGCTCCTCCATGCCCACCTCGATGAGCAATCGAACTAGGCTGACCCGGGTGGGGAAAGGTGGCACCGCAGGATCCTCCGGCTCGAGATCGGCCCAGAGGCCTAAACTTCGCTTCAGAGCCTCCTGGGCCTCCTCTGTCTTGGTCTGCGAGATGCGAACGTTGGCAACGGTTTGCCATGTCTCGGCGGACTCGGGCGCCAGCATGGTCGCCTCGGTGATGAGAGCCTCGCACCGCTTCTCCGCGTCGTCCTCCCAACTGAGATCCGTCATGTAAACTTCCACAACGGCGCATAATGTTTCCGCCAGTCGTTTCCGCTTCTCGGCTATGACGGCGTCCTGTGCGTCACGCGTCAAGGGCCGCGAGTCGAGCGATTCGGTGAGGGTCTGGATCTGCGAGCGCAAAGCAGCCGCTCCGCGCTCGAACCACGAGACGCTGTCCTGCCCACCCTCTTCACTGAGTTGCGCTAGCCAGAGGAACTTCTCAGGCCCGCCTGCAACGTCCTCCGGGAGCGAACCGTCTTCGTCGACCTTAACGGCAGATAGGAAGAAGGCGCGGGCGGCGTCGATGTCGCCTAACTCGATATGTATTTGCCCAAGCAGCGACAGCACTGCGCCCGCTTGTCTCCCATGTTCACCGATATGCTGATAGGCGGCACCAGCTAACCTTGCTGCCCTTTCGGCGTCTCCTGCCTCGAGGAAGGTGGTTGCTTGTGCGAGGAGCTCTCTTGGGTTTATGTTCGTGGCTGGCGCAGTCGTCGCTTTGCTGCGAGTTCGATTCTTCGCTTTGGCCTTATTTGGCGCCTTCTTGGGCTTTGTCGGGGCCATCGCGTGTGTTGAGAGCGGCACGTAGGAAAAGTCTAGTAAGTTGTTGAAGTTTGGGCTTGTCCCGCCCGAAACTTATCAGAAAAGTCGAGCTCCATTTCCCGTTGACAAGAAATCGATAACGATAAGACGCCCCGCATAGTATACACCCTCGAGGCAGCTCAGGTTCCGAGCTCCTAAATATTGACGAACGTCCAGTGGGCGTGCGCATCGTGACCGTCTACTAGGTACTAGCGACCTCAGTATCCGGCAGAAGACTCGACTTCAATGGTCACATCCATAGACAGTACTTCCTCAGTTCACCGCTGCTCTACTAAATCCATCGTCAGTCGTCACTCGCTGACGCAAATGTCAAGTGACCACCTCACATTAATACCGCTCATTCGAGGTGACCAATGCGCGTCCGTTCTGTAAATAAACTGCTAGTAAGCTTGAGCAATAGACTTTACCCCTCCAGCTAGGGACCAGCAAGAGTCTGAAGACAAAGTTCTTGGTCCACAGCGACCATCAGGGGCTCGGGAGTTCAGCCTGTTCGACTGCGAGTACGGACTGCAACATGCTCCGAACTGGAGTGCTGTCTCCATGTACCTCCCCTCGACCGGAAACCTGCAATACCAGGAACTTTCTTGCCACGAGTTCCGCCTGCTTTAACTCCTGCTTGGTCTCCTCAGTCAGGTCAGAGCAAGCCTCCAGAAGGTTCTCGTTTCTATCTTGCAAGGCTACAATGGCCTCGGCTCGCTTGATAACGTCGCCCGGCACATCGTTCATTGCCGCGCAATGGACGCCTAGACTTGACGAACCCCTGCCCGGCAGCAGGTGGAAGAGGAAAGTAACCATCTCGTCCAAAGTCTCAGCGTCTGGGTCGACACGGACGTCCATGTGACCAAAGGATATGCCGGCTCCAGCTCTGAGCAGCCCGTTCTCGAATACTTCGTGGAAGTGAGTCCCGGCAAGCACCTTGGGCCGATTCGTACCGAGCCCCAACAAGTAGCTGAGATACGCCGTAAGAAGCGCGGATCCGCCGTCAGCCGTGGTGCCTTTCCCGAATTCGTCGATGAGGAGCAGACTCCGTCGCGTTGCAAAGTTCATTGAGAATGCTGCCTGCTTCAAGTCTACAAGAAACGCGCTTTCGTCGTTGACGACCGTCTCCCGGGTTGCAATTCGCGTCAGGATGCGGTCAGTCACTCCGATGGTGGCACGCGTGGCTGGAACGTAGCTGCCGGTGTGCGCCAAATATACGATGAGGGCGACCTGCTTCATATAGACGCTTTTGCCCGAGTTGTTCGGACCCGTCAGAATCAGCATAGAGGGACCTGTCTCTTTGCTGCGGTCAGCCTCGTCCGCATCCCTATCCTCCAAGCCACCTGTACCGCAACCTCCGGTAATGGCGCAGTCGTTCGGAATGTAAGAGGGCACCAGGAGCTCTTGAAGCGGATGACGTCCATCGGCAATGTCGACCACATTTGACGTTGTCATCCTTGGAGCAACCCATTTGAACCTTTCGGCGGCCAGAGCAAGCGCAAGGATGCTGTCAAGTTCACCGAATAACGCGGAGGCGCTGAGAATCGCCTCCTCGTGCTCCAAGACCGCAGCCGCGAGCTCCATTATCACCTCGATCTCCTCATCTGCCGTAACGATTAGCCGCTTGTGCATCTGTCGTTGGAGTACGGAACCCTGAATGATCCACTCACCTGCGATGCGTGACATTAAGTCCCCATACTGGGTGTCGAGATCCCACATGAGCTGGTTCTTGTAGTACACCGTATCCCCACTGGCGAAGCACATCTCCCAGTCGCCTTCGGGATGGTGCTGGCCATGGTAGAATCCTTCTCCCGTCTCGGGATTGGCCGTCACGGCAATCAGAAACCCCAGCTGTGGCATGATTGTGCAGTGACGGATGTGATCGGTTATTTGTCTCGGGACGTCTTGCACTGCAGCCGTTCGTAACTCCGGGAGCATACGCCGCACATACGCAAACTCCTGCCTCAGTCCGTCTAGAAACTCACTTGCCCCCGAAAGAATCTCGGTGCGACCACTCTCTTGGGAAAGCTGGAAATCAATGGTCCGGATGATGATGTCTCCGACGTGCATGAATCGTTTCACGTCAATTTGAGTACAGATCTGGCACCGCCATCAGTTCTCGTGGGCTCATCATGGGACACCACATTTCGATCTCACCTTTGAGAAGATGGACAGCTCTGAAGCCCCTTGTAAGGCATGCGTAGCCTGCTTCAATTGTGAAGAAACCATAGCGAACCTGAGCAAGGCCTTCCAGTCTCCAACACGAAGAGACAACTGCCCGCGTATCCGGTCGACCCCTTTTCTCACATGCAGGAGCAAGGTCTTGGTATTCTTGAGCTTCCTGAGCTGTTTCCGCATGTTCGTGGCAATGTCGTTGTTCTCCGCGCGCAGCAGAACATCAATACTCATGTGACGCTCCCGAATCAGCTCCAGATCTGTACTCGGTCGAAGCAGAATTTGGCGGAGCCTCCGTTTTCCCTGCGCGCTCGAGGCCAATGCTTGCAGAAGACCAGTGACTGAGAGCGCCTCTCTAGCCTTGGGCTCGGTACTGTTTGAGGAACGAGTTTGTGGGTTCGGATGCAGTTCGGACTGCAGTATCTGCAGAGATACCAATGAATCGGCGCTCAGCACCATCGTGTCTTCGGATGTGTTCATCTTGATCTGCTTCACGTGAAACGGCACGCTGCCTCCTTCACTGACCGATGGACCTTCGGCAGATCTCCGGCGTTCCAGGTCGCTCAGTATCGCGCCAGCGCAGCCGATGGAGAGGCAGCTCTCAAGGTTGACACTCTCGGCAAGCCGCATAAGAATGTTGTGCGAGGAGGATCCGATTGACTGCACAGGCTCCCCCTCCAGTGACACAATTCGTACATTGTCTCGTCTGGTTGGCTCAAGGTGAATCCTCGCCAGCGCTTCTTTGCCGGCTTCGTAGTCGAACTGCGCAGAAACAAGGTGACGGAGGATGTACGAACCCTGCTCGCCGTCAGACTCTTCACTTCCACCAACCCGGCAGGCGTCTCGTTCCAAAAACTCGATCACGTCACCCGGTACCCGATTTGGTATGAAGACTGATGTCGGCTGGACGTGGAGCAGAAGGGTGTCGACAGCTTCGATGCCGCCCATGCAAATGTCTTCCTCCAATATCAGCTCTTCGTCCATTGCGACGTAGTAAGCACACCCAACTTTGCCGTCCTTATCAACATCCACTGCCATGATGATTTCGTTCAAGGTGTCCATGCCATAATCGCTGCTGGTTTCTTCGCCGATCGTACAACCGAGGTCCCGACGCCCAACGGGCGATAGTTTCCGGGAGCCCACCCGAGACCACAATGGGGTTGTATGGAGAGGGGCGTCGTGGTGATATGCTCCTGACCCTGCTGAGGCGGCTGAAACAAATTCTCCTCGCACATCACGTGCCACCACGGGCGGAGATGATCGGTAAGAGGATGGTGAGGGACTCGAAGGTGTGGAGGCGGCACTGGGTTTCCTGTATGCGTATTCAAGCCGCTTCAAAGGGTCTGTATGTGCGCTCAATTTCTGGAGAGGAAGTGCGGGGCGACCGGCACCTCTGCCAGGACCGCACAGCTCGCGGCGAGTGTCTGAACGGCGAGGGTTGGCCTTGACTTGACGAGGACCATCATTTGAGTGTCGAGAAGACGGGTAGAGTGATGAAGATAGCCTGGTTAAGAGGGGCGAGGATAGGGCAGGAATTGGCGAGGATAGAGGCGGAGGCGGCGTCTGAGCTGGAATCGAACTGTCGGTACTGCACGGAGACAAGAGGTGTGAGGCTGTTGAATAAAGGCTGCGGGCGCTGCCGTGAACCGGCATTGCTGCCTTCTGCCAAGGGCCCAGGTTCTAGTCGCTTTGCGCTCATGTTGCAGAAACTCTTAGCACTCTGCGCTTGCGCGATCAAGACAGGTTTCACAAACCTTTCGTCAACCCTTTCACCCAAACTCGATGAACAAGGAGAAGCCTCTGGAGAACTAAGGCCACACACGTGGGGTGAAACACGAGTCACTCGTATCCCACACTGCCCGGTCGTAAAGGAGGCACGAGCAAACTGCGCGGAGCGGAAAACACGGTTGAACAGCAGCCGAGTCGCCGTAAACATTGGGTGCGTGCTAACGGACAAAGGACAGACGAAGAGAAGAAGCGGTGCTGACAATATCTGAGCCGTGGGACCACCCCTAGACTATCCTAGCGTTAGGCAACAGTGCTTCAAACCTTAGCAAAAGGTTCTGGAGCACTTGTGGAAGGAGCGACGCAGCAGTCAGGCATGACGCAATCGGCGCCCATAGTATGTGAGCTCTGTGTCCGAATTTGCAGAAAAGGGAGGATTGACGCAAAACGGACGGACGTAATTATACACAGCCAAATGAAGATATCGGATGGGAAAATCTGTTTGATTGGAATCGGCGGGCGACGCAATGCTATCAGATGGCTGGTTGCTGGACGTTCCGTTTCTGCACCCACTCGGCAAACTCCCGGCGCTGCTTCCGGATGTCGACGAAGTTCGGCCGCGACTCAAACACACTGAACGGGTTGCCCATGAAATCCTTGTCTACCGCGCCGGCGTTGTCCGTAAAGCCCTCCTCGCCCTCCCGCTCGATCTTGCCTGCCCAGACACGCCATTCAATCGGTCGTAGGGGGCGGGTCCCCAGAACTAATCCGAGGAGAATGACGAGGGTAGAGATGATCGTTTCGAGAATGATGTCCACAGGGAGCGATGTGGCTGCTCCGGGCGTGGATGTCAGCGTGGCGGAAGTGGCAGCTCGCAGCGACTGCAAAGCAGTGTGTTCTCGCGCGGAGTAGCAGCTGGACGCTTTTGTCAGCTCGAGTGGTTCAAGGGCGAGAGAGACCGCAATGCTCACGCGTGGGCCAGCAACAGGCCACCAAGCGCCGTGATGGCTTTCGAAAAGAACGTCATTCGGGTAGGCGTGCGACGCTGAGGCCGCCGTTTCTTGGTGTCTGAAGACGGGCGAGTCAAATGCAGGGCTCGGGGATTGCGTACCACAGCAATCGGCAGCGTCCAGTGCTGTCCACTAGGTCGGTACCTATTGTCAATCTGGATATGCGATAATGCAGTACCACTGCACGGTAATAAGTGGCTGTCACCCTTGCAAGCCCCGTTAATCGCGCTACTTGCGTCGCGCCCTGTTTCATTCATTCCAAGTTGACCTCACCAGCTCCCCGTCTCCTTCAAGAGCCACTTCTTCAGTTGCGCCCTCTCATCACGGTACTTCCCATGCTTGTGACGTTGTTGGTATTCAAGGAAAGTTGGCGCAACGAAAGGCCAAAGACGCGCCCATCCCGCTGTCGAACCGACCAAACAAAAGCAATCAATCTCCCCTTTGCGCGTGCGACAAAGCCATTGTCTGCGCGACGTGATAGCCCTGTCCCCGAGGCAAAGGCCGTCCGAGACAACGGCGCGCAAGGGCAACACGAGAATGGAACAATGACCAGCAGGGACACACCTTCTTCTACATGAAGTTACCCCTCAATCATGTGCGCGAAGCCAAGTATTTCTGTGCAAGGTATCTCAAATTCCCAGTATCCTTTCCGTTTTCCCCCCGAAAATGCTCATGTCCAGAAACCCTCCCGTCTCTGCACTTGATGATGACGATGATGATCTTCTTCTTCTCCTTCTCCTTCTCGGCGACTTGTTCCGCGATCCGGGCTCTGGGCCTCAAACCCAGTCTCTCCCCGCTCTGCTCTCAAAGAGCCTTCATTTCGTATCGACTGGCTTCTCAGGGCTCGGCCTTGGGCTCGACCCAGCTCGTGTCGAAGTGCGCGGTCTCGGGCAGGGGCTCGATCTGCCACTCGTCGGCACCTCGCAGGAACTGGGCATGTTGCTCCAGTGACAGCGTCTCGTCGAGGCCCATGAAGGCATGCGAGAACTGGTTCTCGGCCTCGGTGCCGCCGGCCAAGTGCGGCGGCGCTTGCCACGCCTGCTGCGAAGCCGCAAGGCCGCTGTCGAACAGGCTGGGGACACTGTTGAAGTTGCCCGTACCAAACAGGGCGTCGTCGTGCGGCATCAGCGACGGATCTATGCGATGCTCGAGGTGGTGGGCATGTTGTTGCTGTTGCTGTTGGTGGTGGTGATGGTGGTGGTGGTGCTGCTGCTGCTGTTGCGGGAGCGGCAGCTGGGGCTCAGTCGGCTGCTCGACCTTGTGGTGATACTGGCTGAACTCGTAGTGCGGGTGAAGGCCGGCGTTGGGCTGCGGGAACGCAAGCGGAGACGGCGTCCTGTGCGCCAGCACGTCCTCAACCACGCCGTGGTGCAAGTGTCTCTGCTGCGGGTTGCGGAGGTGCGTCTCATAGTACTGCCCTGGCAGGTCCCGGTGGTCGTACGGGCCTGGCATGGCCTTGGCCTGGTTGAAGTCGAAGGCCGCCGACCGCGCGTGGTGGTGCATCATGCCCATCGCGTGCATCCCGGTCATCTGGTGCGCGTGCGGATGCGTCGCCGCGTACACCGAGCCGCTCGGGATGTAGTCGCTGTCGGCGCCGGGCGTGTGGGTCGCCGAGCGCATCCGAGACACCCCTCTGGCGGCCCAGTCATAGTCGTCAAGGTCCGACCCGTCGCTGTGGTCGTCGAACCCTCCCTCGAACTTGGTGGGCGGCTTGTGCGGCTTGGCCGGGGTGAACTTGTAGTTCGGGTGGGCCTTCTGGTGGTTGTCGCGCTCGATGTCTGCCCACGTCTTGAACTGCTGCCGGATCGGCTCGGGCTCCAGAGGCCAGCTCATGCCGCAGACCCGGGACACGATCTGGTGGTTGTGCTGCGACGCCCATTCCTTGGCACGCTGCTGGTACGCCTTCCGGTACAGCATGAAGGCGTTCATCGGCCTCTTGACCCGGCCCGGGTTCTTGCCCGTCTCCACCTCCTGCCGCCGGGTGTCGGACGATCGGTGCACATACGTGTCGATGTCGGCGATCGGTATCAGCGAGCCCTTGGTCAGCTCGCTCATGGGCTTGTCCAGGACCGGCATGTTCTTGGGTGGCTTGGCCCGCTCCTTCTTCCGCTTGGGTGTCGACTTCTCGATCCGCGTGCTCCTTGGGCCCAGCACCTTCGAGCCAACCTCTCCGCGGGCATTGGCGCTCCGAGTGGTCATGACATCTGAACCCCGCGACGGCGTCGGCGGTGAAGTGGCCGGAGTGCTGTAGGGCTGTGAGGGCTCGGAGAATCTCTGTCAGCTGTACCTCGAATGCTGTTTCGGCAGGCACGTCAGTCACTCACCTCTGGGATGGGGCCGTATGGGCTGTTCTCCTGCGGATATGCGGTCTGCTGGCGGTAGCCTGACTGCGAGCAAGTGTTAGCGGCACCGCGCTTGCACCATGAGCAAGGGTTTCCCTTACCAGATCGCCACCGCCTCCGCCATGTTGATACCCCATTGACGCGTCAACGCCCTGTGGGTGATGTGGCTGCGGAACCGGGGTTCCGTATCTCGATGCTGGCTGCGAGCGTGCCTGGAAGGATTCGGCTGGGGTCGCGTGAGGAGGGAGCGGCGGGCTTGCGTTATGCTGCAACAACTCGTTGAACCCCGACGGTAGCGGTTCTGCACTTGTCGGCGCCGGCGACGGCGGCGTGTTTCGGTCCATGCTTAGCGTTTGCTGCTCTGTATGGGCAGTAACTCTCAGCAAAGCCGCAACGAGACAACTCAGCGATGCTAATCTTCCAAGGCAAAGGGGTGTTCGCAGACTCTTCTTCCTCAAAATGGGCCTGGGAATCGCTGTCAGGATATCGCACTCGGAAAATTCCGCCCCACAAGCGTGACTCCTCGACGAAGATGGGATGGCTGCAGAAGTGCACCGTGGAATATGGCGTTTCGAACTGGGCAAGTGCTCTGCCTACAGCAAAGGCAACATGCTCTGCACACGAGCGCTGTCCCAGGATGGTGAGCGGGCTGCCACGAAAGGGAGGCTTGGGAGTGTCGGGGTGCTGTCGGGAAGGGATCGGCGAGACCAGCTCTGGACAGTACTTGGCGTGGAGAGAGGAGCGAGACTTGGCTGGCGAGAGACTGGCACCAAGCGATGTCAGGAGACAACTGGACTTCCTGTTGGCCAAGGCTGTGCAGAATGCGATGGTCGGAACGAACCCTTTTCAACAAGATGGCCTCCAGGCCTCCACTCTGTCTCTTCAGAAGGTGGACGTCGGGTTTATGGACCGGGTCTCGTCGACCGCACTCCGGCCAGCGAGAGTTGTCTTGGTCTCTGAACACCTTTGGTGGACCTTGCTATGCAGCACAGTCCTCCGCGGAACCGGTACTGCCTTCCCAGAGGCGTTGTTGTGTCGGTGAACTCCCTTTTCTTTGTTCCGCACTCTTCGATGACAGGGTTGGGGGGGGCGCTAGAGTGAAGCTGGGTGATGGCCTCTGCTCTCTGCCGCCTTAATGAACGTGGCAGATGGGGCTTTGTCTCATGCAGAATGCTTGAAGGGACTGGGGAAAAAGGGAAGGGGGTCCGGCCTTGTATTTGTATTCTCTTTATTGCCATCTTGCCGCTGGGCACCGCTGTTGCGTATCCTGTGTGTGCTTCTGGAGGCTTGACGCATTCGGAAGCTGGCCGGGTCAGCAGCGCAAAGGCGAAGTCTGGATGGCGGTCCCGGAAACCCACTTTGTACCGCCTGTTGGCAATCCATCCGTGTTCGGTCGGGCTCAGGGGGACCCGAAGCTGTTGCATGGGGCCCTTAGGCCTGCCGGAGGCAGCAAGCCGCTGCTCTACGGACGATAGCCAAGCCTATTCCTGGGCAGTCAGTTGAGCCCCTTTCTGCAGCAAACCAGCAGGCTGGCGTCCCCTTCCCACACGACCCCTACCTACGTATGGCTCCATTGCATGCTTGCTCCACCGGTTCGCGCAGAGAACCGAGATACCCCTTCTCGAAGCACACCTGGAGACTCGTTGCCCTCCATCCCACGTTACACACGGCCACGGGAGCGACGCAGGGCTGACTGTGTGAGGTACCCGAGGCGCGCTGGAATGTGGCCGGGTACGTACCGGAAACGGTTCTGGCCCTTGCCAACCGGCAAACCCCGGCGCATGCCGAAGTGACTTTACGTTCCTTTGACAAGCAGCTTCCAACCGGGTATTCCTGACGTCTTCCATCGTACGGCCACCATCCCTCCTCCCCTTGACCTTCCGCGCAAGCAGCAGCAGCAGCGGCGGCATGCATGACTACAAGGCTGTACACACACATGTGCAGTGGACCAGGACCCTTTCCCACCAAGAGGGCTGCCCACCATCGGCAAACCCGCGGGATGCCATGCAGGTGTGGTGGATGATGCCCTTGGTCGATCGCCCTGCCTTGCCCATGCCCAAGCCGCATGCATGCATGCAGGGTTTGGTGTAACCTGCGCCTGGTTGGCCACACTCTGCAAGCGGCTCCGGGTACCCGCATTAGTCCGCGACTGTTTGAACATCAGTCGTACAGCAAGGCACAGAAAGGCGGAGGCCAGGGGGACCAATGGCTTCGCTGCTCATCGTCTTCTGCACATCTGGACATCGAGATACCAGGGGCCGCCATTGGGTCTAGCTGCACTGCAGTGCGCACCCTTACTGCTGCTATTTTCCTCCCTTGCGGCTGAATGGGGGAGTTTGGGCACTGCGATTGCCACTTTTGGGGATTGTTTGCCAAAGACCGAGGAATTCCAGAGCAACCAAGGGGATGGTTCTTTTCCTTCGCAAGATAAAAAAAGAGCTGGCTATGCTAATTACTGTGCACAGGGCTTTCGCAGTACAAGCAAAGACCTACTATATTTCAAAAGCTGTCGTTCAATGCGATCCCGGCACATTGTTGCTGCTATCTTCACCTGCCCAGCGTCGCGCACTCCCTTTTGCGCCCACACTGCCGCGTGCCTGGCGATCAGTTCGTGTCCCTGCAGCATCTCGTTTCCCCGTAGCCTTGAATCTGCCACCTCCCGACGAGCCGGTCCAATGGAGGTGCCTTCCGCCTCTGCCGCCAGGTCAAGATGTCTCTGTTTCGCATTCTTCAGCACTGGGCGGCGCCATGTGCCCCCATTTGGCGTCCTGTCTCAAGCTCAGGCCACCGGTTCGTGCAGGCTGTTCGGGCCCGGGTGCCCGAGAGCGTCCAGTAACCATGCGACTTCTCATCTGTCATATTCCGTAAACACGCTAAGCGGCAGGTGTCATCTCTGGGCTTCAGCCAGCAGGCAACTCTGCCGCACGTCCGGAAGCTTTGGGCGCGGATCCAGCAACTGCTCCCGGTGACGTTGTCGCTGTTGGCGAGTTGGGCCATTCCGTTGCTTGCGTTGGCTACAGATCGTGCTCCATAGCTTCAGTTTGCTGTGGAGAGTCACTTTCCTATCCGCACAAAGCACCCCGGTTGGCCCTCGAGCTCTCGCCGTGATGCGGCCCAACAAGAGGGAACGAGTGGGGACACGCTGCGCCTGACAGCCAGGGAGCCAGGCTGGAACGCACACTGCTGGATGCCGATGTTGGCTGTCACATCGGGATTCAACGGGTTCCCGACGTATGCAGAAGCAGCCACCTCACCTACAGCTAACACACGAGAGTGCTCTTCAACGTCGTCATCATTGCAATCTACCAGTCTATCGCGTACATGCTGAATCTGCCCAAACAGGTGCGAAAAAGGACTTTTCCTGAGCAGCTGATGTATCAGGCCAGGCCTCGTGTCCATGTGAGCTGTGCACAGTATCCTGTGGGAATTATCCGGTCAAGCTCCCGGAAGCGGCGTTGGGAAGACATGCTCGCACCACGACCAGACATAACTGCCATGGCGTGGAGGCAGCATCAACTTAATGGTGCGTCAAGCCGTGGAGAAGTTGATGACACAAGTTTCGGCGTCTGCGCGTCTTGTTTCTGATGCTGAGACAACGGCACTCTTGCCGATTCCGCAGGCTTGACCGGAGGCGTCAATATCGGCGGCCGGAGGGATGGTCCCAGAGAAGCCGCCGGTGGAAAAACTGTGGCCAATGCGCCGGATCCTCCGCTAAGGGGGACCGCGGCGCCGTTGGATAGCTCACTGGCCTGTTGCTGAGATTTTGGTGCGGGCGGTGAGTGCTTCGTGGGAGACAAGCCACCTGCTCGAGGCGGCAGTGGCGAAGATCCTGTCGCAGCACCGGATCTAACATCCCGCGACTGAGCAGGGGTGAAATGTGGCAAAGCGGCGGCCGGAGCAGATGTCATGCTGCTAGTGCTTCCCGCGGAAAGCGAGGGCGGTAGCCCGCTCGAGGCCGCGGGACCAGAGTTCGTTGTCTTTGTTGAAGGGGAGGCGGGGTGGTCAAGTTGCTTTGATGGCGGACCGCCACTCCCGCTTCCGGCCAACGTTGAAAGAGCATCGGTCGACGCAACCGAATTGGCAACCGATCCAGTGTGTCCGCCGCCATCACCATCAGGGATGGAGTTGGGGATTTGAGTAGCCAGATCGCGGGCGCCCGGCGACGCCGAACGTCGTCGGTGTGGGACCGCGTGATTCGGTTGCCGAGAAGAGAAGGGGTTGTTCCCTTCAATAAGTGGTGGCTGCAAGATAGGTGACGTTTCCGCGACGCCTATCCGCACTTGGCTGGCGTCCGGGTCTAACTGAGCAGCGGGTAACCCTTGGAGGCTCGAATTGCGGGCGGTCTGCGGCGCGTTTGAGCCTTTGGGCACATCGGAGTGCTGCTCTGTCCCAGGTTGACCGATTCGCTGCGCTTCAGGCTGTGGAGGCGCAACTGCCTGTTCCTTGGCGGCTTGGTCTGAGGCCAACGACTCGGCTTGCTGGCCACAGTTAACCTTGATCCTAAGCACTCGGGTGTCCAGACCGTTCGTTTCGTCACCGCGCCGACGGCACGAAGCGCAGATGAAGTGAAAGTCATCCTTGTCCGCTTCCTGTTCGTCAATGCCCAGGCACTTGCTATGCTGCCAAATGTTGCATGTCTCGCAGGCCACGCTGTGCGTTCCGTCATCAATCTGGCCGTGAACACCACAAACACAGTCGAAGATCCAGTCATCCTCCTCTTCTTCAAGCTCTTGCAAGGCCCTCTTGTTCTTCTCGATTTCAGCTAGTCGCCGCCGCTCAGACATGCGAGCGGAGGCGCTGCTTTCACCCTTGCTGTTCTCCGACAGTTGGGCCAGTTCCTCTTCATGCAAGCGACGGCGAACTTCTCGTTCCTTGAGGCGCTGCTCTCTCGACATCAGGCGGTTGTCCCTTTCGCGCTCCATCTGCAATCGCTTCTGCGATTCCTTCCTGTTCGCCGCTTCCTCCTCGCGCCTCTTCTGTTCTTCTTCCCGTTCGCGCTCCTCACGCCTCTGTTGCTCGGCTCTGCCAGCAATCCGGCTCGACCGTTTTGCATAAGCCAACTTCTCGAGAGAAAGCAATTCCTTCTCCCGCTGTACCTGCTTTCGTTTCCTGGATTCTTCTTGCTTCTCGAGGATGGGTAACAGGTGCTCTTGAACCTGGTTGCGCAGTGTCTTTTCGTTGGGGTCCTTCGTTTTCTGAATGGTAGACAAGAAAGTCCGGACTTCGTCGAGCGAGACTGCCAAGCACTCCCATTTCATGCCACCGAGGCCGCCGTCCTCTGGTTCAGCCGGGGGCTCAACCTCAGACGCCTCATCCCCAGCATCGTCCACATCGGTCGCTTCGCCGGACGAGACGCGCCGTCTCTTGCGGGCCCGTTGTGCTGTCTTGGCTTTCTTCGTGTTCTTCTTCGGCTTCGGGGCAGGCGGTGGGGCATCCGTCAAGCGATACAGGCGATTGTCGTCAAGCACAAAGTAGGTACGATCGTGCCGGTCCCATCCGTAAGGTTCAATACGCTGTATCAGGGTCAGCAATGGGCCGGCGTGTTATACATGGCCGGTCATATGGGGCATGTTGACAAACCCAGTTTGTCTGATCTGTATCCTTTTGCTCTTCGGTTTTCTCTCGTAGTCGTTCTGGGTTGACCATAATCAACTGCGTCATCTCTTGAAGCACGCAAATCTAGGCGCGTAACGCTATTAGCGTGGCACCCGGGCGCCCCCGTTCGACGGCAACAGCAGCATACCTTGGTCAGGACGTCAAAATCCGCGAACCTGGCTGGAATCTCTGCGGACCCAAATGGATTCCTTGCGGGGGCTTTACTGAGGAATTGCCTTCTTGCGTATTCGTCGAACAATTCGTGCCTGGTCCATGATGAGCAAAAAGCGGCGAACCGTGCGGCCAGAGAGATAGCCGCGACAACTGCGTGTTACTTGGGTTTTGTACATACGTTAAGCCGCGATGCGAGGATAGAAACTTGAGGAGCCCCAGGCCGATGTCCTGCAAAGCCATGGATCCGGGTTTGAGACATTCCGCTTCCAAGTCCTGGCAGACCGTAGATGTTAGCCAATATCCTTCTAAGGGCCGAAATAGCGGGGACTGGGGGAAACAAACTTCAATGTCCAGGTTATCGTTGAGCTTCAAAGCCTGTCCGAAGAGAAGAATGAACTGGACGAGGTTGGCAAATTGCCACAGGTTTCTGATGCGATGGAGCAAGGATGGCTGCGCCTGCGCCTGCGCCTGCGCCCGCACCTCATCGGGAAAGACACCCTGTGACGGGCGCTTGCGAACGGCCGGCATCTTGAGTTGCAGTTCTTCCGCGGCCGTGCCGTGTCGTGATGCGCCGAATGCGACAACTGGGGCGCGATTTGAGAGCGTCAAGTGACAGATGGAGAGCAAGAAAGATGCTATCACGAGCAACAGAGTCGCATCGCTAAGTGGAAGCAGTGAGCATAGGCGCCAAACCCGCGCAGAGTTGTGCAGTGTGGTGGACTGCTGTGGACAGTGGTAGAGCAGCTCGATGGTTTTCGAGCGATGATGCAACTTGCGATTGGCGAGCGCCTGATGGACCCCAACGCGTTTGGAGAAAAGACTGGGCGCGGCGCGACTCGCTTTTGGAGACGCGCCTGGCCCCGCGCCAAGATAAAGGCCTCGTTTTCTGCGAATACCTGACAACTGCATACCAAACTCGAGCTACCTAGATACCTACCTTACCTAGGTAAGTAAGTAAGGTACCTACTGTATGGTCCGTCACACTGCTGCCATTTTTGCTGGGTTCGTCAATGTCTCCGTGGTGCTCTGGAGATACTTTCCATGCCAATGTAAGCGACTCCCCACCCCGTTCGGGTGTAGGTGACGGCGACCGATACCGAACTGCTCTTGCAGTTTCAATGATTACCATACCTAGGTCACATCTGTTCTCGTACTTTTCTGACCATTCAGGCTGAATATCATGATATGAATTGGGCTATCAAGAACTGGATCCAATCCAGTGCTGGCAGCATTACGGCAGAGTTAAAAAGCTTTTATTCTGTTGACAAATGTTTTGGCACGCTACATGGAGAGCGGTATGGACGAGGTGAGGGTGTAACGTTAGTACAGAACATTGAGCGAGGCAAAGGCGTTTCAGAAGTGCGGCAGTAAATGCGTGCCGGACCGTGTGCCAAGACGGTGTGGCAGCGAAGTCAGCTTACCTCTTTCGGGACAAGCTGAACGGCGAAAGTAACAGGACCCTGGCTCGCCTGTGCTGGCGCCCTCCTCGTGCCTGCCCTCGCGTAACCAGGTCCAATGGGGCTTAGCAGTTGTCATAACGTTTTCTGAACTGGTACATTCAAAGCATTTGCGGCGCAGTTGTCGACTGTCGATTGTGTACAGTTTTCCCCAGCCCATCATTATCCTCAACGACGCCGAGGGCTGTTGCCAAACGCGGCCCCTTTCTGTTCGCGACTCCAACCCCAAACCGATTTCCCTGTACCCTTGCATCCAACAGCTCGTACACGCTTCTGAAACGCTCGTGACCATCACGATCGCACCGCAATCGCAGACGACCACACGCCCGTCCCAGCCCCAAACCACGGCACATCTAGGCCATTGCCTCGCTCCCACAGCATGCCCGATTCGAGACTAGGCTAGCACACGCTGCGACCGTGCTAGCGCATCGCGCTCTGAAAACCCACCGACCTCTTGGGTCGCGCCCCGTTATCGAATCTCATCCCGCAGTATGGACGGTAACACGCCGCAGTCCCCCCGTCGGCCGTCTGCTCCCTCGGCGCGGCCCCCGCAATCAATACCGTTGCAACAGCTCCGGCCGCCGCCCGAGGGGGATGCTGGCCGTGCGGGCGGCGAGATGGCTCATGGGCAGCCGCAGCGTTCTGGGACACACGGGGGAGCGGGAGAGGCTCCGTCGCCCATTGCCATGTCGGCAAACCTGCCGGGTTTCTCTGCGTATTGGGAGAATCCGTATCTGTCCGCTGACGACCTAGGCGGTACAAGTAGCCGCGCCTCGCCCATCGACCACATGGCCTTGCAGTTCGCCCTCCCTCCCGACATACATGTCGAGCAGCCTGCTGCTCCAGTCGAACAGTACATGCCCTCTGCGAGCGACCCGTACCAGAATCCTCATGCTTACTATGAAGAGCGCGCCGAGACGGAATCTCTTGAGTCGGATCGGGTCCCCCTCAAGCCGGCGGCGCAGCCCATCGGCCGGTTGGAGCCGCCAGATGGAGAAGGGTCGCCACGGAACAGCTTCCAGACCATATCCGATCTCGGTAACACGCCTGGTCGGGCACGCAGTGCCCAGATGCTCGGCTTCGACCTGGAGCCTGGCATGGCCTCGGACAGGCACCGGAGCTATGGCGCCCGCTTGTCACCGATGGACCAACGCAGGTCTCGCTCGCCCTCGACGAGCGGCGCTCTGCACAGGGCAAGCTCCATGATGAGGGCCATGTCTCAACGCGTCGTTATGATCAGCGGAGAAGGTGACCTTGTTGATCAGGCGAGTCGGCGGGACCGCTCGCGCTCCCCGAGCGTTGACGGGCGTCAGCCGACCGACGTTCAAGGGCCCATGCTGGTTGACACCTCGTATCCATCGCAATTCTCCCAGACGCCGGCCGAAAAGAGACCTGGTGTTGACTACTTCCAGCCGGAGCCAGCAGCGCACACGCCCCGGAGGCACGGCCCGCTTCCCAATCCACTGAGAGGGAACTCCCTGGGGATATTCCCCCCTGACAATCCACTGCGGAAACGGCTTTGTGACATTCTGGTCAATCCGTGGACCGAACCGTTCATATTGGTCTTGATCGTTGCTCAGGCAGTACTCCTCGCCGTAGAGGCCGCGCCTGACGTCTTCGCCGAGGGCAATGCCCGACCCCTGCGCTGGGGTAGCACCCGGATCGACTGGGCGTTGTTCGGGCTCTTTGTCTTCTTCACCCTCGAACTCATAGCCAGGATCATCGTCTCGGGCCTGGTCATCAACGCCGATGATTATGCTCCTGTCGGAAGCCAGCGGAGACTGAGAGAAAGAGTGGCCGAGCAGTACCGGGCCATCTTCAAACCGCAGCGGCAGAAATCGGTTCGCCAGCCGCCGCAAGAGCAACAATTTGTGTCCACGTTTGCCAGGTCATTCACTATGCATGGCTTGGCCGGCCATGCCACGCTGGAAGAGCAGCAGCGGCTTCATCTCGCACGCAGGGCATTTCTGCGTCACGGCTTCAACAGACTTGATTTCATAGCCGTTGTCGCCTTCTGGATATCTTTTGCCCTCGGAACCACGGGCTTGGAGAGCAGGCATTCTATCTATGTATTCCGCATGCTCAGCTGCCTGCGTATTCTCAGACTGCTAGCCCTCACCAAGGGTAACCTCGTGAGTTGGCCCATGGCGACCGGAGCCCTCCTTGCTCACACCTCGTATGCTGTGCTAACGCGGCGTAACAGATCATCCTCAGAAGTCTTAAGAAGTCGGCTCCCCTTCTCGTCCGAGTTTCGTTCCTGATGGGGTTCTTTTGGATCCTCTTTGCCATCATTGGTGTGCAGAGCTTCAAGTCCAGTTTAAGTCGCCAATGCACTTGGATCAACCCGGACGATCCAACCAACTTCAGTGCCGCCTTCACCCCCAGCATGTCGTTTTGCGGCGGCTATCTGAATGCAACCACGGGCAATGAAGAGCCCTGGGTTTCCTCCCCAACCAAGAACCTCTCCAGCGAGTTCCTCGTGCCCGGGGCGAAGAACGCCAAGGGCTTCCTCTGTCCCAGAGGCTCCATCTGCCTCCAGCAAGACAACCCATTCAATGGTACGGTCAACTTCGATGATATTGGTCACTCTCTCGAGCTGGTCTTCGTCATCATGAGCGCCAACACTTTCTCGGATCTGATGTACTACACCGTCCGCTCCGATTTTCTCCCTGCCGCCCTGTTCTTCGGGGCCGGCATCATCATCATGATGCTTTGGATGACCAACTTGTTGATCGCTGTCATTACCTCGTCTTTTCAAGTCATCCGAGAAGAGTCGAAGGCCAGCGCTTTCACGGCCGAGGAAGAGGCTCCACCATTGTTCCACGCGGGCATGGAGCAGGGTCCCCGGCGGCAGACGGCACTACAACGGATCGCCAGCAAGACATCTTGGTTCTGGATCCTGGTTATTGTCTTCGGGCTCTTCGCCCAATGCTTACGCAGCGCCACCATGTCGGACAGCCGGGCGAAGTTCGTCGACACGTCCGAGATCGTGGTCACCAGTCTTCTGGACCTCGAGATTGCACTGCGGCTTGCGGCAAACTTCCGGAGATTTCATCACAACCCGCGTAACCTGATTGACCTCGGGCTCGCCGTCATTACCACTGTCATTCTCATCCCTCCGGTCCGCGGCTCCGGTCAGGTGTACTATTGGCTCACCATCTTCCAAATTGTCCGGGTGTACCGCGTGGTTCTTGCCATTCCCATGACAAGGAAGCTGATCCAGCTCGTGCTGGGCAACGTTACCGGCATCGGAAATCTGATGCTGTTCGTCTTTCTCATGACCTTTTTGATGGCGATCCTTGCCGTGCAGTTGTTCCGCGGTCAGCTACCCGCGGCGGACTCGGGCGGCTCGTCGATCAGGATACCCTTCAACACCATCTACAACTCCTTCCTCGGCATGTACCAGGTTCTTTCAAGCGAGAACTGGACTGACATCCTGTACAATGTCACGACCTACACCGTCCACTTCAACACGGCTTGGGTGGGCGCAATATTCCTTATCGGCTGGTTCATCCTTTCTTACTTCATTCTCATCAACATGTTCGTGGCTGTCATTCAGGAGAACTTCGACGTCGGCGAAGACATGAAGCGGCTGGAACAGGTCAAGGCGTTTTTGCAACGCAGGGAGCTGGGTAGCTCGTCGAACCTGGCGCTGTCCAAAGTCTTCGGCTTTGGCAAGTCGCGCAACCGTGGAGATCCGCTCGATCAGACAACGGGCGTGGTCGACATGCTTTTCAAGGAGGGCTTCGTGCGCGAATTCCTCGACGAGGCCTTGGACCCCTTGCAGGAGCGCTCGATGGACGAGGAGTCCGCTGAGCAGGCAGGCGCAAAAGGCAGACCCAATTCTGGCTTCATGCGTGCAGCGTATGACAAGGTGATCTCTCCGTTTCGCGGCCGGGAGCCCAACCCATTCTACACCAACATCGGTTTTGGAGGCCCCATCGTGTCTCTCGACCCCGGCCAACTGGCCCGGCAAGCCGTGAACGCCTCCGCCGCTCGCCGCAAAGCACAGAGGGAGTACCTGATCCGTCACCCGAACTACAACACGTCCCTGTTCATTTTCAAGCCACGGAACCCACTGAGACGTTTGTGCCAGAAGCTCGTGGGTCCTGGTCGAGGCACAGAGCGGTTCGACGGTGTGCAACCCAACAAGTATGCATGGTACACGTTCTCGGCGGTCATCTACGCTGCCATTGTCGCCATGGTCATCCTCGCCTGCGTTACGACGCCGTTGTACCAAAAGGAGTACTTTGACGAGCACACGTTCAGTATTCTGAACTGGTTTGTGTGGACCGATATGGCTTTCGCGGCCGTCTTCACGCTTGAGGCCGTCATCAAGATCATTGCGGACGGCTTCTTTTGGACGCCCAACGCGTATTTCCGGAGCACGTGGGGATTCATTGATGCTGTCGTGCTGATCACACTTTGGATCAATGTCATCACGCTCTTCGCCAACGCTGGAGCCGTCTCTCGCGCCGTTGGCGCGTTCAAGGCGTTAAGGGCACTGCGTCTGCTTAACGTCAGCGACAGTGCCCGAGAGACGTTCCACTCACTCCTGATCGTCGGGGGTCCGAAGATTCTCAGTGTAAGCATCCGTTCGCATTATTCGTCGACCGTCGAGGGGAGCACCAGGAACAGAAAGACGCGGATGCTAATCACGAGTGTCCCAGGCTGCCTTTGTCTCAATTTCGCTGCTGATCCCCTTCGCCATCTACGGGCTCAACCTCTTCAACGGGAAGCTGGTGTCGTGCAATGACGGGTCCAACATCATAAACCTGAGTGACTGCGTCGGCGAGTACAACAGCACCCCTTTCAGCAACGACTGGCCGATGCTGGCTCCCCGGGTCGCTTCGAATCCGTTCTTCAACTTCGATGACTTCGGGTCGAGCCTCTTCATCCTCTTCCAGATCGTCAGCCAAGAGGGTTGGGTAGACGTTTCGTTCGCCGCCCAGGCCATTACCGGAAGGAATCTTCAGCCGCAAGGTGCACCGCCTTTCGACGGCCAAGGGAACGCCTTGTTCTTCATCGCGTTCAACCTCCTGGCGACCGTCTTCGTTCTTACCTTGTTCATCTCGGTCTTCATGCGAAACTACACGGAGCAGACCGGAGTGGCATTCTTAACGGCCGAGCAGCGATCCTGGCTCGAGCTGCGCAAGCTGCTCCGGCAGATCTCGCCATCCAAGAGCGCATACGACGACAAAAAGAACAAGTGGAAGATGTGGTGCCACAAGCGCGCCATCGAGAAACGGGGCATGTGGTATCTGGCCATTACCGCCGTTCTCGTCTTCCACCTGGTACTGCTCCTCACCGAGTTCAACAGTGAGCCCACCTGGTGGACGCAAGCCAAGGACATCATGTTCCTCCTTTTCACACTGATCTACATTGTCAACATCGTCGTGCGCATCGTCGGCCTCGGTTGGACCCGGTTCCGCAAGAGCTCCTGGGATCTGTTCTCGCTGGTGGCCGTCACTGGAGCGTTCGCCACGTCGGTCCTCTTCCTGACGAACCGCAGCCAGGTTACGTACATCCAGCTGCACAAGTTCTTCTTGGTGGCGCTCGTCCTGCTCCTCATCCCGCGGAATGACGCGCTCGACCAGCTCTTCAAGACGGCCGCCGCCAGCTTGACGACGATCGGGAGCCTGCTGGCGACGTGGCTCGTGTTCTTTCTGGTCTTTGCCATTGCGCTCACGCAGACCTTCAGTCTCACGCGGTTCGGCGGTTCAGAGACGGTCAACATCAACCTCCGCACCGTGCCCAATGCACTCATCCTTCTTTTCCGCTTCAGCTGCGGAGAAGGGTGGAACCAGGTGATGGAGGACTTTGCGCAAGTCAAGCCGCCCTTTTGCGTGGAGGGTCCGACCTTCTCCGAGAGCGACTGCGGCAGCACCGCGTGGGCCAGGGTGCTCTTTGTCGCTTGGAACATCATCAGCATGTACATCTTTGTCAATCTGTTCGTGTCGCTCATCTACGAGAGTTTTTCGTACGTGTACCAGCGGACCAACGGTTTGGCTGTCGTCGATCGTGACGAGATCCGACGGTTCAAGGAAGCCTGGCGCAGCGTCGACCCATCTGGGACGGGATTCATCAGCAAGGAGGCGTTCCCGCGGCTCCTCGGCGAGCTTTCCGGCGTATTCGAGATGCGTATCTACGACAACGACGACTCCGTGCGCGCCATTCTTGAAGATGTGCGCAACGACAACGATACCGCTAGCATCCGGCACGCGTCCATCATTAGCAAGAGCCAGTACCAGACGGGCATTGACCTCAAGAAGCTCAATGAGCGGCTGGCAAAGATCGACATCGCCAAGGTTCGCGAGCGCCGGCGCCGCTTCAACGTCTTCTTTGAGGAGGTCATGGTGTCAGCCGACCCTGAGAAAGGCATCTCCTTCACGATGGTGCTAATGCTCCTGGCGCATTACAACATCATCAACGACAGCAAGAGTTTACGGTATGTGCCACCCCGTTATTGACCACTGGAAATTATGAAACATGTACGTATCACAGGCAGATAGCTGACTTGTTTAATCGCAGTCTCGAGGAGTTCTTGCGTCGCAAACTACGCCTCCAGCGGGTTGAAGAAGAGGTCCGCAGACGGATTGTGCTGGGTTTCTTCGACATGCTCTACTACTCTCGGCAGTTCAAGCGGCACATGGAGATCAAGCAGGCGGGGCGTATGACGGCCATCCCGCAGCTCGACGTGCCCGAAATTCTGGTGGACAACGAGGACCAGCGCGACGAGGGGGAGGAGGAGCCGCAGACGCAAGGAGCCGACGCGCAACGAGCGGCAGGGCGCAGCAGGGCGAAGTCGAGCGCAGCCGCCACCACGCTCGGCTCCGAGGCGGGCAGCCTGCTCTCGCTGTCGACCAGCCGGGCGTACTCGCAGCACCGGAGCTGGTCCGGGCTCGGCGCGGACCTGTCGTCGTACGACACGTCGTACGGGCACCCGCTCGCGGGGCCGCGGGCGTCGTCGTCGTCGCGGCCGGCTGCCCCGCCCAGCCACCGGTCGCAGATGAGCGCCTTCAGCTTCGAGCTGTCCCCCGGGGAGGCGGTGGGCGGCGACGACGCGGACGAGGCCACGAGCCTCGGCAGACGCGGCAGCTCGGTCGACCCCGCGCTCGTCCGGGACATGCTGAACGATTCGGTCTGGGTGGAAAGCCTCAGGAGGAGTGCAACCACCATGAAGAAGGGTGGGTGGGGCTCACCAGGCGGGTTCAAGTGAGGGGGTGGGACATAGAGTTGTCTTCTGTATTGGAGGTGGCCGGCGTTTGGCGAGTGGGATTCCGGGGTTTCTTTCTTTCCTCTCTCCCTCTTGGCTTCATGATGGATGATAATGGGGACTGCAATGTTCGCCGCCGTGCCTTTTCATAATATCTCTTTTGGGCGGCTGGCATGCGTGCATTCGAGCAGTTTGGGCGCTTTGGAGAGGGAGGCAGCGACTGTACGGACTACAGGACTATTTTGTTGCTCTACCGCTATACCTGTATTGGTTTACTGTTCTTCATCGATTACCATGTGATATTGGGCAGGCCAAGGTTCGGCTACGGGAGAGAGCTAGAGTGGAGAGATAGATAGGTCGGTCACTCGGGCAGACATGGAAAAGGCTTCATGGTTGGAGAAGAGAGGAAAAAATGTCACAGTCTATTATCCACGTGCACCACAGTAGACCCGTGTTGGCATCGACCAGAAACAACTTCCCCTGCAGGAGGGGCCTCGGAGCTGTCCCGGAGATGTACCACAGCACGAAACAAACGATGCAAGGGAAAGTGGCAAGGTGGTGTTGAGTGTCCTCCTTGATGAGCTTGGCTTTTGGGCATCAAGTAGCGCTTGAACTGTTCCGGTCACCAGAGCTCGGTACAGATCCTATACCACCTATGCGGGAAACATGCCAGTCATGACTGTCGAGGCAACCACTTACAGAACGAAGTTCCACTCATCACCTTTTTTTTTTTGGGCCTAGAGGGTCCCAAACATCCCACGACAGCAAGCTCCTAGTGGTGACTACGCATGCATTATACACACAATGGTATTGAGATATGGATTTTTGGTCTCCTCCGTCTTGTGAAAAATTGCTTGCTGCCTACGGACAGCGTTCTAGAAGCCCAAACGAAAAGGCCCTCGGTTGAGTGACGGTTTGTCGCTCAGTGTTTAGCAATGTGCGGTGTGGCGAAGAGAGACCTGAAACAAGGCTTGGCGGGCTCGCCTGGCGGGAGCAAGCTCCTTGATGCACAGGGCCCTGGCCCGCCCTGGCTTGCTGCAAGTGGGGCACAGCCCCTCTCTAACGGCGATCATACCAAGACCCTGGGGAAGGGCCAAACCTGGTCTCTTGGCACCATCAACCCTCCCGTCTGAGGGTGTCCAACGTGTTCAGAACTCAGCACGCGCAGCAACCCCCACATCACAGCTTTACTCCGTACTACTACATACGTACTCCGTAATTGTGTGCAGACGCAGTATGTGACCAGCTTGCGAAAGCGGGGTTGTTTTCCTCCCCCAGCGACCAAGTTCCCAACACACTGACGGTCGCTCGCCTGACGCAAGAGGCTTGGAGGTGGTTGTTTCACCTTGTGCCCAGAGCCCACGGTCTCTTCACTCTCCACTCTGGCTGGATCTGCAGCCGACTCGGGATTTCCCTCGTTGCCAGGCCTGGTCTGCGGCCGATTCCCCGAGCATTGCGACGACGGCGAGTCCGGCTGTCGAAGATCCATGCCCAGCCATGGCCGCGCTGGACTGATGTGCAGTCGACCGCGCGGGCTGTGCTGGCGATCGCATTGACGCACTCGTCTGCTGGCTGTCTGCTGGCGTCGATGCACACATTGCTTGCACATTGCTTGCAGCTTTGCTTGTCTTGCCAAGGGCATTTTAAAGGGATTGCCTCCCTCTCCCCCCTTCCCGCCATCCTCCATCCTGGCATTGCATGACGGATGTGCCCCAGCACCCGTTCATCACCCCTTCTTATCAGCCCCGTCTCCATATTTTCTCCTGGTTCGAGCTGGGCTGTGCCTGCTCACCCCGTGTCGTGTCGTGTCGTGTCGTGTTCTTGCGTTACACAGTAAACCCCTGGCAGCTGCTCAACCGTGCTCCCTCCCCCTTCCCCCCTCGTCTGGCACGGGGCCCACCACTCGCTGCATTACCGCAACATCCCCCCGGTTTCGTCTGAACGAGACTTCACAGGACACCCAGGTTTGTGTGCTTGCCGCGATCCGATATTAAAGTGAGTGTCCGTCCTCTCTTCCCTCAAACCCCGCTCAGGCTCTCGGGCTGTCGCTGACGAGGACGGACGAAGACCACCCCCAAACCATCACTGGCATACTCCTGCCCTTCAGATCTATCGCAAGTCGTAGATCGTCCCGTCTTTTCGGAAACACCAAGAAAACACACCAACTGTCTTTTACACCATCTGTCCCTCGCTCTCTACGGACGGGTTCTCCAAGAGAGATTCGTTGCCCCACCGACTTCGCTTCTATTATACCCCAGGCTGTGCCTCTCACGTTTCGACCACCACCCTTTCGGCTGGCACCTTCAGCCACACACGAGATTTTGTGTAGCATATCCTCGCCCTCGTCACAGAACCCTTTCTCAACCGTGTCAACATCCCCAACCGTCACCATGCAGACCTCCCGCTTCCAGAGCATCACGGCGCGCTTCTCGCCGCACAACCTGCGCACTTCGTTCCGGCGGTCGCTGTCGACGTCGTCGTCGGCGTCCTCGCGGGCCAGCAGCACCGATCGGGCCTCGGTCGCCTCGCAGGCCAGCTCGCCCGTCAGCACCATCAACAGCATCGTCTTCCGCCAGAAGTCGAGCCTTGAGCTGCACGACGAGACGGAGCGCCCCACCCACATCCTCGAGCCGAGGCCTGCCGCCACGTTCTGCAGCCTCGAGGAGCGCATGCTGTCCTTCTGATGAGTTGGACTCCTACAGCCAGCTTCTGCGTTGCGGCTTGACGGATCTGCGGTCCGGTTCACTTCATTTCAGACCCGCTACATTTTTTTTGATACGACATAATTCTGCTCTTTTTGCACACATGGGTCTGGAGTGATATAGTTATACCTATGGAACAGGTATGGGAAGGCTGGACGGTTCATTGTTTTTGTCAGAGGGTTCGGTATCGGCGTTGGACGGCGCACCGAGGCTTCGTTACGGGCCTCATGTGGTAATGACGGGCATGATCACGTCCTTCCGCAGATATTCCATTCCAGATGCGTAACTGGATCAAAAATAAAGACATGGCCTGGCCAGCACAATCCCATCTTCTCCGTTTCGTCCCTGCCTTGCGGACGCTGCCCTTTCCACTTGCAACTGCCAATCTTGACTGCTTCGTTTACGAGACAGCAACCCCTTAACTTATTTAGTCCGTATCCAGTTGCCAAGACCGAGAAGCTGCAGTCACATGCAGGTGCGTCCTAGACTACTGCGTATGCACAGCGCAGGCACACTGCCCCCGTCCTGTCCAAGCTCAGGGAGGGAGCACTGATGGTGTCTCAAGCTTGTTTGAGGTATTGACTTTGCCCCCGCCCAGCGCCGACATCTCCCGAAAAGCCGGCACGGAGCGGCAACGTCCACCCGGACGGCACTCGGCCGGCGGCCGTCGGAGGAACACCGACTGGTAACGAGGTACCGTGAGAAGCTCACTGAGCCTGGTCCGAATGCAACGGGGGCACTTTCTTGGTGGCTCAGCAGGTCTTGCACAGGATGGCTTCTCTCATCGACGTGGCCAAATGGCTCATAGTCCAGCCACGTTGCGCCTCGGTTGGTGATATGGTCTTGGTCGAGGAGGACATGTCCGACCTGAAAGCATGTTGCTCGCTTGCCTTGCCATGCGAAACACAGAGTACCATGGATGTTTACCTGTGCATTAATTAAACTGGTTTGACTCACTGCCAGTTTGTGCCATGGAAGTACAGTGGCTGGAGATGACGCATACTGCAGCAGTAGCTGCTGCTGCTGCCCTTGTCGTTGTTGTTACCGTCGCCTCATCCCCGGAAAAGAGCCGCGTCCAGAGTCTATCTCAACTTCTGTCGTCGCCCGCGCCACAGCTCTGCCAGCATTCGCATCCTTGTGCCATACTGGCCTGTCTCGTCTCGTGTTCTTACCGCCCTCGGCCGGAACATATGACAGACGCCGACTACGCACAGCATGGATGTGAACAACGGAAGCAGCGCGTCAATGCCGCTATGGCCGACACCTGGATCAAGGAAAGGTCAACTTCATCACCATTTCTGCAAGGCACTAACAGCACACACGGGGTCGTGGGCTGAGTGGATGAGGAGGCAGCAGAAGAAAGCAGCGATGCTGGGCGAATGCTATCACCAAGGTACGCCCCCGTAAGGGCGAAAAACGTCCAGAATTCAATCACTCGGCTGAGGGACCAACCACGAAAGCCACTCGCGGTTTGTCAGGTTGCCACGGCTTGCTACGGCGCGGTGACGCGTCAGAATGGCCAGTAGCCAGCCTGGCTCACTGACTCTTCCACTCGTTCGTGCCCTTTATCGCAAAGTTCATTTCTTTCTGTGCATCGCTGTGGTGACTTACACTGAGCCTGCTGTCTTTCCGTCCCAAGTCGAACTCTCTGTGCTGCTACTTGTTGAATGCGGGCAAGCCAGCACAACTCCCTCGTTATAATCGGATTGACTGCTTTCCTGGAAACGAAAAACCAGCGGCAATGCGGTCATTGTTTCCCACTTTGCTTGGTTGCTCGCTCGCTCACCCTCCTGTCCACCGACCTCCTCATCGCCAGCCGTGCGATCATCACCTCTGGCTGTCCATCACTCTCGCATTTGGTCGTCCTTGCTCTTCAGGGAACAAGCTGTAGGGCAAATGACAGAAGCCGTGTGGCTAACCATCGCAACCCGCAGCTTTTTCACGTCTCGGAGCAGCGACGATGCTTCCGTTCTTGCCCTTCAGCACGCCAGTCAGCCCTCTCGACGCGCGGTTTGCCCAGCACATTCTACTAGGTCACCGCAAGTTACTAGTAGAGCAGGATGAACCATCGTCTGCAACTGCCATGCGCTTCCGTTCTTCCTCCCCGGTTGAGAACCCCCGACCGCGTGCGCGAGAAGAACCTTGTCGGTTCCGAACCAGACTGACCGATTTGCGAGACGACCATGTGGTTGACGCTGAGACCGAGGTTATTTCGTTTGGGAGCACAGACAAGCTTGACTGCGACAACGTCAACTTCGATGATGCGCTATGCATCGCGGTCGGCCGATCCATGGGAAGGTTCAAGGTCGTGCCAACACTCAGCACGGGGTGCACTACAAGGAAGCTTGGCCCGCATCTGTACACAGTTCCGGCCCGAACGTCAAATTCGGCGGAGAATAAGGAACTCGGACCAGAACTGACTGCACCTTCGTGTGTCGGTGCCGACCGACCAGTTCTCGAGCAGGTCGACGCGTTGCCGAGCAAGTCCAATATGCACAAGACAGTCAGCAACCATGCGACGGTTCCTTGCGTTGTCCTGGCCGGTGCATACAAGCACGCCGATGACAGCAGTGCCGACAACAACATGGAAAGCATGAACATGCCCTTCTGGCGCCTGGCTAAGCGCCAGAGGCGGCCCGCCAACCACTACGCGGGCGACGCAATCCCAGACGACATGTCCATCATCACCGACATCTCACTCATCCCGACTGTCGCTGGAGGGCAACAAGACTCTCGCCGCCACCGTGAGCTCGTCAAACGCATGCTGTTGGCCAAGGCTAGGGCCGCCAGACAGACCATGCGCCGGCTGAAGCGCTCGTGCCGTGACGCCATGGGCAGTGTATCGGTGGAAAAAGGTGCTCGCCAGCCTCCCAAGTGCGTCCCAGTTGGCTCCACATTCTCGCCTTGTGAGGGAAGCAATGACACCTCTTTGGTGCGCCGGTTGTCTGACTGCCTGCCATGTGGCACTGAGCGGTTGTTCTGATGAAACTCAGACTGCCTGTCTAGCAAGACAGCAGGGACGGTCTTTGCATTGAACATCAAGCTGAGTTTTATTGCTTTCACAACCAACAACAACAACAACAACAACAACAACAACCAGCTATTAGAGATGCCTCTTCTCACAATATGCACGACCCGAAGTAGCGTTACTTGTCAAGTGTGCCTGGGTACCACCGTGGCACAGCCTCTTTGGACATCAGCGGCATTGAATCCACAAGCGCATTCATTGTCTTCTCAAGAACGCAGTTTACCAGCCAGACCAAAGCTATCATCACCTGCACCCCAGGCCAAGATGTTATCACACCCGAAAGCGACTCAAAAGACAATCACACGAGCAGTGACCCCCAGGGTTTGGCAGAAACAACGGCGACAACTACGACAACAAACTGCTGCGAGCGGGAAGAGACGGGTCAAAGGATGAGAGAGAGGAAGTTCGGGAGAAAATGGGAGAAAACACGAAAATCCAGCCCAAGGATGGGGGAGCGAGCGTGAAGCACAGATTAGGAGCCAATCAGCCCAGCCCTGGTCATCCACAGTCTTCCAAAGCCCAAGTTTCTCGGGACTTCAGAAGATGGGGCCTTACATAGGGGGGAGCAACGACATTTTGTTAGCAAACGGGAAGGGGAGAGGACGGTGCCGGGACGGGAAGTTTTGGGGGTGACCAGTCAATACCAAACAGAAGTGGGTGGTTTATGGGCGCTCAATGGGATCGTGACCACGTCCCCTCCGTCTCTGACTGGATAAATGACTCGTCTGATGCCTTACGCAGCAGTGTATGGCCAATCACCATAACAGATAGGAAAACATAGCTGATGATGGGGCCAAGCACAGTCAAGCTGTCAGCTTGGTCAGGTCACTGTGCAGTATAGCTGTGAATGACTTCACGCCCGCTTCCTCACTTTGCAGCAGGACAAACGCGGCATCCCGCAGTCGTTCGCAAGGGTCACAATAGGAACCGTCACGTCAAAGGACAATGCAATGCTCCCATTCCGATGCCGAAGAACCGTCATCACCCGGTGGCCAAACCAACAATGGTATGAACATACACAAAACACGTCGCCGGCTACTCATCCGCTCCCCCAAGGGCCAGCAGGCAGCCTCCCAAACCACTGGCGTCACCCAGTCCCAGTATCCCGTACCTGCTACACTGTACCCGCGTCCCACGGCCCGTATTATGCAGCAATGAAGCGCAGAGACCAATCCGCGTTCCGTCCCGCGTGAGGAGCCAGAAGGGGAGGCAATGATCCACCGTAATCCAGCAATAGGAGGGTCGCGCATGCAAAGCCTCAAGCAAAGCCCATGAGAAAGCACCCAAACACCAGTCCGCCTGCCTGTTGATACCGGTGCGCCGCCGCGATAATAATGGAGTAACGGTGAGGATAAGAAGTGCTGGGGCGCGAAAACAGGGAATGACGAAAACGCAAAACAAGAACCGAACCACGAACATAACCGACAGTGCCCCGTGAAGTGGAGAGAGACCTGGGGTGCCGCACCCGCGACGCCCAGCCACCCCTCAAATGGATGTTTGTCGAAGCTGAAGATGTCGGAGACGGAATCTGGTCTCCCAGAGGCCGGAGCCGAGATGCATCGATAATCTAGAGTCATAACGTGTCGTCGAGGCGGCGAATCCAACCACAGCGTGGTATCCTGACACTCCACAGCGCTTTTATAGAGGCGTGGAAACTGGCTTGCCTGGCAAGACATAGCCAGGGCGAACTCTATGAGACCTCATCCAGGGTCTGAGTGATATCGATGATGCCGTACAAGTGCGCATTCTTCTTTGCCCACTGGCGCGTGAGGATGGAAGCTGCGGGCGGGCCAATGTCAGCATACATGTGCCATCAATAGACGGGCGGATGCCGGGTCGACGACAGTAAATAGCTTACCTTTCAGGAACTTCTTGCTCGCATACTTCTTGAAAAAGGCCTCGTGGATCACGGGGCGAGCCATGTAGTCAACCATCAGCAGGACGACAGGTTGGATCTCGTCCTCCGAATATCCGGCATAGTACTCGATGGTCTCGTCCTGTTTCATACGCAGAGTGGTTAGCTCAATGGCCAAACGCATCCTTTGGAGTCCACGATGAACTTACCCATTCGCCACGATCCAGGATGAGACGTGCGAGATACATGGCGGCGGCGGCGATGTGGCTGGGGCGGTAGGACAGAAGGCGGTGATCCAGCAGGCTGATCTCCATAAGATACTTGCCGATGGTGCGGGATTGAATGTCGTAGTTGTCGGCCTTGGAGATGCGGCGGAGGAAGTTCATCGGATTCGGATAGCTGAGGTCGTAGTTGAGCGTGGCGAGGACGAAGCGCTCCGCGCTCAGGATCTCGGCCTCACTGAAGCCGTCATCGGCGATGTGGCGGAAGTTCGCAATGTGAGGCGAGAGGACCTCCTCATACTTGGAAGCAATAAACATGGCAGTGATGCCAACGAGCTGGAGACGGTCGAGCTGGACCACCTTCTCGGAGAGGAAGCGGTCGACAATGTTGACAGCGAGAAACAGCGTCTCGGGAAGCAAATGAAAGCGGGTGTGAACCTCGACGAGCCAGTCAATCAGGATGCCCCGCGTCTTCCACTCAAGGTCGTCTTGGTGCGACATGTATTGAGGGTTGGGTACTGAATTGCACTCGAGGTCGCGGAGGTACTCGAAGATCTCGTTAGCATATTCGGCAACCATCAGCGGGTCGTCGAGATCTTCCTCGTCGAGGACCTTGACGCCCGGGGGAGTCGCAGGACCGGTTGACTCGACGGGCGGGAGCTCCAGCACAGGGGTAGCCTCCTTGTGCACAGGCTCGGCCGCCTTCGGTTCGGCCTTTGTCTTCTTCTCGGCACCAAGTTTGTGAACCTTCTTGCGGTCCGGCTCGCCTTCCTCTGGGGCATTCTCCTTTGCGGCAAAGTTGGCGGCCGATGTGTCCAGCTTGCGCTTCGCGACAATGGAGCCGGGCCCGGAACGCTCCGAACGCTTGGTCTCCACCTTCTTGACTTCCTTGGTCACCAGAGCCGACCGCGTCCCGGCGGTGGCCCTCTTCTGAATACCCGTGGGTTGGGCGGCCTTCGACACGAGACCAGGCTTGGCGGCTACCTTCTTGCCATCCACAGCCTCGACCTTGGCCACATTGCTGACATCGCCGAGAACGGCGCGCTTCCGGGCGGGATTGACATTTGCGGCAGCCTTCTTCGGCTGCAGCGTCTTTGTGGGCATTGCGAGCTCGTCAACATTTAGCGTCGCCGCGGACTTTGCCCGGGTGACACGAGCTGTCGCATTGCTGTTCTCGTCGTTCTCGTTCGTCGCCGAACGAGGGTTTCTTGTCCGCTAAGCAAGGGGTCAGCGTGGACGGCGACAATGGCCCGCGGCGTCGAGTCGAGTCGCGTGCAAAGCGAGGCCCCTCGAGACGCGAGATTGGCTCAAATGGAAAACTTACGACCGGCATTGTGACCACTCAGATGAGCAGGGAACAACTCGGCAGAAACGGATGTAGGACCAGGCTTTTTATATGTCAGCTACGACGCGTCGCGGAGAGGTGTTTGGCGGCTGCAGCGCCACTTGCTGACGCGACTTGTGACGGCGGAGCGCAGGCCGGATCGACTCACTAGAATGCAGAGGAATTGACACGGCAGGCGGGAGCCCGTTTCTCGAGTCGATATGGTTGCAAGGTCGGACACCAAGACGCGCGCTTGGGCGAGGTCGACCGGCACGTCCTGAACTTGACGCGTCTCTGCTTTCCTCTGGGCCGGTAGACCACAACAACAGCTTGCCGATTGCAGCGGCAATGACAAGTGTCGAGGGTATAAATTGGGCGAGGCTATGCCGTAATGTGTGAGAGGATGCTGACGTGCGAGAGAGCTCTTGTGTTTTTCGAGAGATGTTGGTGGAGAGGCTGATGGGGACCAGGACATGTGCACGCGAAGGGAAGGGAGGGAGGTCAGGGCCAAATCAGACGCGGAGCTCTGATGTACCAGGTACCCAGGTGCTAGCGCGGTCGTGGCTGTAACGTGCACCAGCAAGCTTGCTTGTGGGTCTCTTTGCGCAGGGCAACGCGTCGTCCCAGGTTCGCAGCGACCAAAGCTCGTAAAAAACCAGCCTGAACTCGGGACTAGTTGAAAACGACTTCGAATGAGCGTTCCAGTCGTCAAGTGGCGGGCGTGTTGGAAAGAGTGAAGAGTGGTGACGAGAGGGAGGCGTCAGTCAACGCGACTTGCTGGATGCTGGCCTGTGATATAGGGCAGGCACGAGGCACGGGTACACGGTACAGACCAGGGGGAACGCGGTGGTCCTTGCCGTCCCGGAAACCCACCATCAACAGAGGCAACGGCAGAGCAACAGCAGTGTGATTGGTCGTCGCGGGGTAGCTCTTGGTAAACCCCTGCCATCGAGCCGCACCCGCGTTTTTCGCGCTCGAGGTGGGGTCAATGCTGGTGTCCCATTGGCAGACCAGAATTTGAAAGGCAAGCCTCATTTCTGCCACTCTGCCACTGCACCAGCCACAGTAGTACAGTACCGCCCTTCGATGCACAGGCCACCTGACATTGGCCTGGTTGGTTGACGCAAATTTCCAATGCCCGTCCGTCGTTGGCGCGCGTTGATGGGGACGAGCTGTGCACCACCACCGCCTCTGCCACCGCTTCGGCCAGCAATTGTCACATCGAACGCTGTCCGGTGACGGCGACCAACCGGCCTTTCCCCGCCATCTGCGCCGTTGCAAGCTCACTCCAAATCGACACCGACTTTACACCTCGATGTTTCCGGTGCTGACGAGCTCTCGCTGCTGAATATCCGGGCTTCGCTCGGTCTTGCCCCATCCCCGACGCCTCCCGTCATGTTGCAGCCTCGGCTCCGGCCCTTGGCCGCCGGCACGTCCTTCCTCGTTTCTCTGTGTCAGCGAACTCTCCGCCTCAATGCGGTCCGGCACCTCTCCGGCCAGGCGCAAGGCGGGGCCAAGAACGCATCGGGCGGCTCCGGCGCCAACTTTGGCGCCCCTACAACAATGACGACGGAAACCGAGGCTGTTAAAATGCGGACGTACAAACCGCGGACGCCTGGTCTTCGACATCTCAAACGGCCGATCAACGACCACCTGTGGAAGGGCAGACCGTACCTGCCCCTGACCATTCCCAAAAAGGGCCACGGGAAAGGCGGCAGGAACCACAGCGGGCGCATCACCATCAGGCATCGCGGTGGTGGCCACAAGCGGAGGATTCGCACCGTTGATTTCAAGCGGTGGGCTCCTGGGCCACACACGGTCGAGCGCATCGAGTACGACCCGGGCCGGAGCGCGCACATTGCCCTCCTGACGGAGCAGGCGACGGGCAACAAGAGCTACATTGTGGCCGCCGAGGGCATGCGTGCCGGCGATGTGGTGCAGAGCTATCGCGCCGGCATTCCACAAGACCTGCTGGACAGCATGGGCGGCATCATCGATCCCGGTATTCTGGCAGCGCGGACGGCCTGGCGCGGGAACTGCCTGCCGATGCACATGATCCCGGTCGGCACGGTGGTGTACAACGTCGGTTCCAAGCACGACGGCGGTGCAGTCTTCTGCCGCAGCGCGGGGACCTATGCGACCATCGTCTCCAAGGAGGAAGAGACGCGCGACGATGGCACCAAGGTGATGACTGGGAAGCATGTCGTCGTCCGGTTGCAGAGCGGTGAAATCCGCAAGGTCAGCAAGGACGCGTGCGCCACCATTGGCGTCGCCAGCAACATCATGCATCAGTACAGGCAGCTGGGCAAGGCCGGGAGAAGCCGGTGGTTGAACATCAGGCCCACGGTGAGAGGCGTGGCTATGAACGCGAGTACGTCTGGCAGCATGCCGCCCTCTCCTTTCCTCTCGCCTCCCTCCCGCTCTCAGGCATCTTTTCTTGTGTGGCCGCTGACTTGTGATCAGACGACCATCCCCACGGTGGTGGTCGTGGCAAGTCGAAGGGTAACCGACACCCCGTCAGTCCATGGGGCCAGCCGGCCAAAGGTGGCTTCAAGACGCGTAAGAAGAGCAATGTCAACAAGTGGGTGGTTACTCCGCGGGTGCGCAACATGGGCAAGCGGAGGGACAAGACCGCCGCTTGATAGAGAGACGCGGCGTGGTGGGGAAGAAAGGGCGAGTAGATTATGTACACTATGTAGACCAGCAACAGCAACAAGGACCGCAACACAAACCTGGTCCCCCGGGCCAGAGAGGCTTGTCGAGGAACCTCCCATACACAGGACTTGGAAGTGATTTTTTTGGCAACCTGGCAGTTCTGATGCACAGCGAATGGGTTGCAGGAATTAGGTTTTGGACACCACGTGGTTCAAACAAGAATGCCGCATCACCCTGGTCCACACGCCTATCCGCCGGCCCGGTTGCTAGTGAAGGAACATCGGGATGACGTTCGGCCTTGGCTTAGGGTGCCCGAGGCTTACCCTTGGGACACCTTCCGGATATGGGCATCTCGGCGGGGAAAATGATTGCGATTGGCTGCCGCGTCTTGGTGACGACGCTACACAGTACACAGTAATCGTGTCAATGCAGGCAGTTTCATCTTCAGGACTCTAAGACACGCGGACCCGACACGGACACCACATCGCAGACGCTCACGGCCGTGGTGGCAACGGTCACTGGCCAGAAAGTTGAGCCGTTCTGATTAGTAAAGAGCGTCACTTCTTACAAGTACGATGGTTGCTTCCATCTTATGATCTCACAGTGCAGGGCGTCCACTAGCCACTAAGTAGCGGTGGATTGCCTTTGCCTAATCCTTGAGTACGCGCTGGACCAAGTTCTGGGCCTCCAACAATGGAGCCCGACTGTTTCGGCCGCAGAGGCCGCAATTCAATCCGTCATCATCAGCTGAGCGAACATAGTGTGCTCCGTTAATTAATGCGTATACAGGAGATACTTGGTACTGCGGCATGAGCGGCCGGTACTGGATCACGCAGACAGTGCTCAGGTATATAAGATTCGAGGCGGATCTGGCTGTTCTCAATTCGACCGTCTTGAGTTCGTGGCTGTTGGTCTGTCAAGTCCAATTCAACATTCAACGTCCCCGAGCTTGTTTCATTTTTTGGTCGCTGCGCCGCGCTGGGACCCGCAATTGTCGATCAGCGTTAGCCAACCTGAGGGAACCACCCTAGCACCCAACCACTTGGATCCATGGGATGCTCGTCATCTCGATCGTCTCCTTTGTGGCTGAGCCCTTCAACACGGGCGGCAAAGGCGCTGGCCATCAGAACCAAGCGGCCACGCCCAACCGGCTCCAACGGTCGAAGGGGCGGGCGAGGCCCGCTCGAGCTTTCCACGGGGCAATTGGTCGCAGGACTCGTAGTTAGGTAACGTGTCCGTGGCTTTTCTCTCGCCTTTCCACTGGTCTCTCGAAAAGATCGACTCTCAGCTGGTGGCGGTAAACCTGGCTCCTAAGTGGTTGTGGTCTCTGCTAGCGCGTGCCTTCTTTCCCTTCACGGTCTGGCCCCGGCATTTGCTGCGCGCCCGTCCTGCCTGCCCTGTTTCATTTATTCCTGGCTTCATTACACCTCCCTCCTTCCTCCTCGTCTCAAGGACCCTATTCCCAGATGCCCGACGACTCAGTTCGCCCGCTCATCCATCCGCGAGCCGTGTCTCCAGCAGCACCACCACTATCCGAACCACGCGCAACAATGGATAATCTCGAGCTAGCCGGCGGCAGCGTGCGGAGGAAAGGGAAGGTGTCGTGGGTGCTCGTGCTGTCCTACGGCTTCGACTGGCTGGTCCTCGTCGTCTTCGCCGCCATCGGTTACGTCCTCGGCGACCTCACTCCGAACAAGCGCCCTTTCTCGCTCGACAACCGCGACATCGCGTACGTTCAGAGCCCTCGCGCATACATATGCACAAAGCTTGGACGGAAGGACGAAAGTGTTCTGACAGCTTGGTAGTTTCCCGTACACGGTCAAGGAGACGGTCCCGGTCTGGCTACTGGTGCTCATTGCCATTGTGGCGCCCATCGTCATCATCGCGATCGTGTGCTTTGTCTTCGTTCCCGGCGCGACGGTCCCTGTCGGGACGCCCAAGTCGCTGATCTGGAAGCGCAAGTTGTGGGAGCTACATGCGGGCTGGCTGGGCCTCGCCTTGTCCATAGTGGGCGCGTGGTTCATCACCAATGGCATGAAGAATCTCTTCGGAAAGCCTCGACCCGACCTGCTGGCGCGGTGCCAACCGGACCTTGACAACCTGGCGCAGTACATTGTCGGCGGCTTGAAGACCGCCACGACGAGCGGTCAGCTCGTGAGCCCCAACATTTGCAAGAACACGGACAAGAGTACGCTGGACGACGGGTTCAGGAGCTACCCCAGCGGCCACTCGAGCTCCTCAGCTGCAGGTATGTCGTCGCAGCCGCCAGGTGGCATTCCGCATTTCCGCTCTGCTACCGCTTCTTTGCGCCCGCGGCTAACCTCAGATAGGACTGATCTATCTGTCTCTTTTCGTCGCGAGCAAGTTCGCCATCACCATCCCGTTCCTCGCCCCGATCGGTTTTGCCGACGCCTCCGCCTTTGCCGCCTTCCCCTCGCGAACGCGCCTACCCAACGCCAGGGTCCCTGCCGGGCCGGACACATATGAACTTCCCGCGCGCAACGCGGCCGCTACGCCGTCCACGCTGGACGCGACGCTGGGGAACAAGGGCATTGCGCGCCACAACCAGACCGTCTCTGCGGTGCGGCGCCAGGCCGCCGCGCCGCCCATCTACCTCCTCTGCATCGCCGTCGTGCCCTTCTTCGCGTCCGTATTCATCGCCGGCTCGCGGTGGTGGGACTTCCGGCACCACGGGTTCGACATCCTGTTCGGCTATCTGATCGGGATCATTACGTCCATCTTCTCATTCCGCTACTATCATCTGCCCATTTCCCAGGGTGCCGGCTGGGCGTGGGGCCCGCGCAGCCACGACAAAGCGTTCTGGGCCGGCGTGGGCAGCTTCAGCTATGCGACGGACCGCATACACGGCCAGTACCGGTCCGGCGACGAGGAAGAGGCCCTTTCTGCCTCGGACGCGTTCGGCCACGGCAGCGCGCGGCACGCCACGCCGCCTGCTGTCTCGGCGCGCAAGGCGCCTGGGCCGGATGAGCGGGACATCTCGTACAGGGGCGCTTCGGAGAACTGAAAAAGGCACATATGGCGCGCACACGGTTGGTCTGCCTGTCGGCTGCCGGGCAGGAGTTCATTTCTTTTGGTGTAAGGTCTTAAGGGCTCGTGCGGCTGGAAAAACGTCTTGGTGCGTCAACATGATACTCCCGGTGTTGAGGATACTTCCTTGATGTTTGTTTTTGGCGTTGCTCATCTGGGAGCATTGGACTGGAGTTACTCTCCCCGCCCTTCCCTTTATGTTTTCTTTTTCATTATGGTTGTATGGTTGTAGCTCGCTTTCACTTCCATTCCATCAATCAACGGGTCTGGATAATGGTGTACTTGTACCTACGTCAAAGAGTTAGGGAACACGGGCCGAACCTCGTTGTGTCGACAGACGACTGTTGCTATGCAACCTTGCCATATTGCCTCATCTGGTGCTAATGCCCGCCGATGACATTTGGTGTGTGAATTTCTTGATGTCGTACCTGTACGAGAGGTAAGCATGGAAGCAATGAAACGACCGTCCCCCATCCTCAGCTGCTCATTGTAGACCGTGAGAATACGGAGACATATCGCTACCTACGTGATGGTTACAAGTACCGCTTCTCATATTGTGCTCTATGCTCCAAGGGCTAGGTAGGGGCCCATTTGCCTTTCCCACCACAACCGGTTCCCGTTGTTTGTGCTGTTTCCGGTTCCTACAGCATGACGCTCGTTCCCCTTGCCCTCCCCTTGTCATCCTTCCCATGCTATTAAGCAGACATAAAGGTGCGTGCGCCAATCCCGCCCAGACGTTTTCCCAATGAGTATTAGAGAGGAACAATGATTTAAACCCTGCTCTTCGGCTTCCCCGTCAACCTTCCGAGCCTCCTTCGACAGTTCGCTGCGCGATGATGCCAAGCACGTCGCTGATCATGCTAGAGATAAAATGTCTCCTCCATTTGTTCCAGAAGACCCTGGTGTGGTATCAAGCAACGCTTCCCATCTGCGCATCACCAACGCCAAATGCCGTACCGGCGCCAGAGACGCCAGGGTTTTCCCCCCTGTATTCGCCGACCTGCTGCTGCTGCTGCTGCAGCTGCTGCAGTTCGTCGTCGTCTTCACCATCGTCTTCTTTCTCTATCTCGTCCAGGTCATCGTCCCCTTCCTTGAAGCCGCTCTCAACCTCCAGCTTGCGCAGGCGGCGGCGCATGTCGTCGCGCACGCCGTTCTGCCAACGCACGAGCGCTGCTGCGGCGTGCACCTTGAAGCCGTAGACGCGCGGCACGTAGCGCTCGGCCGACTTGGTGGGCACCAACGCCGGGTAGACCTGGAAGAGGATGTTGTGGAACGAGGTGCCGAAGTAGGCGCCGTCGATGGACGCGTGGCGCGACGACTTGGGGTTGTATGTGTCCTCGCAGCGTGCGCAGTACAGCTTCGCTGGCTTGTGATTGGGAATGTCGGAGAGGCCCATGGGCAGGAGTGGGTGCGAGTTGCACATGACGCGCGGGCATTTGCCAAAGTCGGCTTTTTTGTATTTATCGAGCTGTGTTTGCCGGACGGGCAGCACCGTATCAGATCAAGAAATCGGACTTGGGAGCGCTGAGAGCACGAGCAAAGGAGGGGGGGAGGGAGGGGAGGTAACAGGGGAAATAAACGGACCATCTTCGCCAACCCCCTCGTCGTGACAATGTATCGCGCGTGCACCAGACCGTACAGATGCCTAGCCGACTTCTCGATGGTTTCGCGCATCTCGTCATCGCAGTCGAGGTCGAACACGTCGGTCACCAGATCGAGCGCATACTGGTAGTACTGGACCTCAGTGTTGAGGCCCGTAAGGTTGAAGCGGTCTGTCAGGTACTCCTCGTCGATCTCGCAGAAGTACTCGTTGCCCCGCGACGAGATGAACTGCAGGCCAGTCAGATATCGAGCCTTGCTGCACGTCGTGGCAGATACGATAGATAGAGGCCGCGGGAAGTGAGATGATGCAAGGTTATTCAACGCACCCAATCCCGCCAATAGCTGGTATAGTCGCTGTCGGACTCGGTCGCGTAGTCATCCATTTTCTGGCGGCCGGGCACTGCCTGCGGCCAGAACCTCGAGTGGGACGGACGGGTGCTGCCGCGGCACCTGAGGAACTTGGGATGCGCTGGGCAGCGAGCGGAGAAGGATGCGGGACTGGTGATTCCGATGCGCACGGCAGACAGAGCCAAATGCGACCGGCAGTCGTCGCTCAGATTTGCGCGGCTGGGTGGATGGTTTGGGTGAGGGGGGATTCGATGTCGCCAGGTGAAGTTGCAGTCGATGGATCTGCATGCTGTGAGGCTAGAATTGTTGGTGGAGGGGTCCAGGCCCCCGCCTAACCGCTGCCTGGTACTCTTCAGAGAGACTCTTGGCATCTTTCACTGTACAGCCTCGACAGTGCCTCAGTGCATACTGAGTACCTGGTACCTACTCCTGCGGCAGTGTCGCTGCAATGTAACGCCAATGATGCCCTTTTCACGGAATGAATGCAAACGTACGAATATTCTGATACATCTCCAATTCTCCGGTGATTAGGCATGCCATCCGAACCCGGTCAGTCTACCGAAGTTCAACTTTCGTCCTTGAGTCGGCCCCGGAGAGCCAAGACCGGAAGCAACAATGAACCGATCATAGGGCATGACACCAAAGCCTTTGAATATATGCCTTTATATTGCCCGGCCTGAGTAGCGAAACCGTACACAGAAAGCGCAGAGTCTGTCATCACGCGACTATACATCTACTCAAACAAACAGTCAACAGCAATTTGCTGTCGGAAAACTGTTTACCCCTCCAGTTCAATCCGCCATTCCCCAAAACCCCTTGACCAGATCGTCCTTGGAGCTGATGTACAGCCTGGTCGCACTCATCGTGTTGCACACGTGCGGGTTTCGCTCGAGGGCGTCAAGCCATTGCTGCCATCGTGATTGTGGCGCCGGCGGAGGCCAGTTCCGAAATGGCGGCAGTCGTGACAGCCTCAGGGCGAAGGGTGCCAAATGCACGTCGACGAGACACATCTGATCCCCGAGGAAAAGGGGCCCCTGCTCGAAGTGCCAGGCGGGCGTCAGCTTCCCTTCCTGTTGACGACTGGTGGCACAGAACTGACCTTCTCGTCGGCAGCTTGAACTAGGCTTGCAATGTGGCGCTGTAGTTTTTCCATGCCAAGACCGCGCGCTTCGTCCTCGGTTGCCACGAGGACGCTGTAAAAGGAGGGCACGATGCTGGAGTTGATCTGGCGCGTCGCGTTAGCACTACGGGTCAGGTCAAGACGGGCTAGGCATGCCTGATCGTACAAAATCAATCCACAGACGGCAGTTCGCCTTGAGCCGCGGGACCGTCGGGTACAAAGGCGTCACGCTGTCGAGATCCTCGAGCTGAGAGCACGACGTCAGCAGGACGGCCTGCATCGTAGAGGGGAAGATGACGAGACCAGCATACATATTCAAGAATGACAGAACTCTCCGAGCACGCCCACTCGTCTTGCCGGATCGCCGGAACCAGTCCTCTCGGGTTGGCTTCCAGTAACTCGTTCGGCTTAGGCTTGCGGAGCGGGTATATTTCGCAATATTGATATTGGATGCCCTTGGCCTCAAGGGCGATCCAGACACGCTGCGAAAATGGACTACCGAAAGATGTCAGCGACTATAGCCCACGCGCGAACCAGCGCAATCATACCAGAAACACGCCGAATAGAACTTTATGCCGTGGGCTCTGGCGTGTTGTTTGGCTGTTGCACCCGCTGGTCCAGTGGGCTTCCAAAGGGACAGCTTCTGGTTCCGCTCCGCTTCTTTCCTGAGTTGAGCAAGCTGCCGATGCGCAGTACTAGGTTTGATATGATCACTATCCGCCAGACTGTGCCTGTGCGCCGCAGGCTTGCCTCCAGTCCCGCTGCCATCGATCCGCTGCATCACCCAGAACGGCCTGTCCCCGATGCGCTCCAATGCCTCCTCGCGGGCCTTGGTGTCCATGACAATACCGTCTCCCGCCCGCAGCTCAGCGGCCGAGCCGGCCGGGTACTTGGTGATTTTGATCTTGACGTCGCAGAGGTCGCGCGCGCGGGCTACACGCTTGCGCTTCTTCTTGTTGGGATCGTCCGACTTTTGAGTCCCGGATGGCCTGCCCTTCAGACGACAGTCGTAGTAGCGCGTCACGAGGGCCGTGCGTTTATATTCCTGCGTAGACCTATGCGAGTACACATTGTCGATCCATGGGAAATACGTCTCGTATCTTGTTGGCACAAGGTTGGATGAGCATGCTCGGTTAACAGCCACGGTGGTGGACCATATAAGGCGGAGCCAGGGACAAGAGGGGAGGGTATGTGTGACAGAGCAAGGAGGCACATCAATCTACTCACTCCTCCGAGCCAAGAACCACGACTTCTTCCAGATCGAACAGCCTTTGGCGCCATCGCAACAGGTCAGGGGGTTCTTCTACAACTCCAGTGGGCAGCTGCATGCCACGAGAGGGCCCTCGCCCACGGACTGCACTCGCGGTGCTCGTTCTGATCACAGACACGGTCCTGACTCTCGGTGTGTCAGCCGCCGCGGGACTATCCGCTGAGAGATCTGCATCGGTGGTCGTGAAGCCGCGGTGCCCAGCAACGGCATCGTCGGCTGCACCGGATGGTGGTTTGGAGTACGTGCTCGAGAAGCTGCTGCTAGGCGCAGGGGAGCGAAACGCCGTGGCCGAGTTCAGCCCGTCAAGAGCATGCCGATCCAGCGGTGACAGGACCTGGGAGCCCGCAACCCCGCGGAACCGGGCGTGTGCGTCTGGGGCGAAGGCAAGCGGTTGTGTATGTGCATGCGCCGTAGAATGTGGTGACGCTGTGGGCCGAGGGGGAATTGCTGGATCCATGCTCGAGGTCGGTCGCTGGGTTCGATGACTTGCTGCTTTCGCCAGCTTCAAGTCGTGCGGCAGGTCCATGGCGTGATGAGCGAGTGAGAGGCTGTGCAAGGCTGCCACTCGACTAAAGCAGCGGGGAGCTGCTGCGCACGGACCAGCAGACCGCCACGAGGGGGAGCTCGAGGGGGGGGATGGGAGCCGGGCTGGGTCAGATAACATGTTGTAAGGTGGTGTATTGCCTACGGCAGGCTCGATCGAGGCTTGCCGTCTCTCTCTGCCGTGTTGCACCCTGATGTTGTTGGCCCATGTTCGCGGGCGGCCGAGGACGCTGGGCCAGCCGAGTGGCCCCTTACCTGGTGTGCCACCAGTTGTGCTGATTCTCGTCATTCAGGTCCCAGATCTAGGAATCATCGTCCTTGGTTTCCGATGGGCCGCCGCTGATGAAGCTGCCCGCATCGCTTGCAGTCCTGCCTTCTGCTTCGGAGTCGCTTCCCGGAATGCGCCCGAGGCTGCTTCCGGCTGCAACGCCGCCGAGGGACGAGAAGGTTCTTCCAGAGGGTATTTCGAGTCTCGTCATGAACCCGTTCATCGCAATCTCTTCATCGACGTCGGGGTTCTGCAGCCGAGCTTTGACCAAGTCCATGGCTTCCCGCAGGGTATTCCCAGCCTCGTCGAGCGCAGCCAAGAAGCGAGCCAACTCTTTGCACAGGTCCCAATCTTCCTCATGCATGGCCCGGCTCAGCAGCCGCACGCTCTGTTCGCTCGCCGTGGCCAGCTCATCAAAGGTGTGAAGAATCAACAGATAGCCGCCCGCCGTCTTGAGGCTGCCGCGCTGGAGGCTCTCCTCGAAGAGCTCCTGCGGCGGAGGGAGGTAGGCAAACAGAGTCCGCCAGGACCGCACCTCGGTCTTGCGCGTGCACTGTACCACGATGTCGAGATACTGCTTAAATGACGAGAGGAGCGACAGCACCCGGGGCAGGATGGCGTGCTCGGGCGTCGGCGTGGGGTTCGCGTCGACTTCCTCGTCGAGTACGTGGTGCAGGAGAATTTCAAGAGCGTGGGCAAAGTACTCCAAGTGTTCATACTGCTGAGCCAACCGCAAGGCTTCGGTAGACCGGTTCTCGCTGAGGTAAAGGCGCAAGACGTCAGGTAGGAAGAGGTGAGTCTGGGAATCAGGTCAGTTATTTTGTCGGCAACGTGACCGCTAGTTAACCACCTGTCTGGACCATCCTTACTCTGATGGAGAAGCGGAAGAAAGAGAAGCTGATGTCGCGGCGCTGGATGAGATCCGGCTCTACGCCGAGCACTATGGCCTTAGGGAGAAGGACAGACAGGGGATAGAAGTCCACAGCCACCGACACCATGGCGGGAAGATCTCGAGAGAGCCCTCCAGATATGGCCTTCATGACCGGCTCCATGTCCGGCCAGGCTTTCAGTTCGCTGCCATCGAATACCCAGAGCGAGTCATCCAGCCCGCCGCCTCTCGTGCCGTTGGTCGCTTGGATGAGCCGCTCGGATGCGGATTCGGGCGTGTGTGGCCGATCTCTCATGCTGAGGTGGTATTCGACGTTGTGAGCTATGACGCGCATGTCGTACTTCAAGTTGCCCTCGCTGACCGAAGGTCGCAGGAGGACGAGCTTTCCATCCACGAGGAACAAGACGGACGCATGGGCGACATCCTGAGAGGGATCTCCGTCCAGCAGCTGGTGATCTGGCAGAATCCAGCTGAGGCCTCTCACTCTGGCGGGGGATCGCACAATTCCGTGGAATGCTATGTGTCCCACCTCGATGAGTCTGATGGAGCCGGGTGCGGCGACAAAAATGTAATGGTAGAGGAGGTTGTCGTAGGTGTAGACAAGCAGCGAATCTTCGCCCGTGGATGTGATCAGTACAACGGGAGAGGGCATTTGCTGCGTGTATGCCGCTGTGCCGCTGTCGAGGGTGCCCTCGCGCGAGTATAGCCGTAGTTCGAACGACCTGTTGTTGGTCTCCACCGCCGCGACCAGAATGTTTTGGTACCAGCACATGCCACCCCTAACCTGGAACTCGTTCTCTGCGACCTCGTTGACAAACGTCTTCCAGCGGCCGCTGTTGACGCTGTAGTGTGCCAAGCCTCTCTTGCCTGCTACGGCCACGTATCTCCCGTCTGCCGAGATGGCCGTGCACCTGATGGGCCACTGGTTCCAGAGGTACATGGCTGGGAACCTGCTGGTGTGCCAGAGTGACGGCTCGGCCGAGATGGAGGTGAGGTCTGGCAGGTCGAATCCCCTGTAGACCATGATGCTCGAAGCGCTTTGGAGTACAGTTCGGAATAGGTTCGCCGGATTGTAGCACCCGGTTACTGCGCTCCGGGCCATTTCTAGGAGCCATACCGCCTCGTGGGCCGTGCTGGCCAGCAGCAAATCGCACGCTCCACCCAGCCAAGCCGCATCGAGCACGCCCGCAAGCCATTCCTCCCCGTTCGCAGAGGAGATTGCATGGTCAGCATGGAAAGTGCTGCTGAGTGGCTTCCCATAGACACTCCATGTCGCCCACCCCTTCTCGAAGCCGGCGAATAGGCAGCAGCCGTCGGGGGAGTAGCTGAGAGTAGTGAGCTTGCCGCACGCGGCGGCAGACCCAGGCATCGCGTGCGTGTGAGAGGGAGGGATGTTGCCAGAGTAGTCTCGCGCCGAATACACGTGGATGCTTCCATCGACACAGCCCACAGCGATGAGCGAAAATCGGGCGTTGACCACGCAGCGGACGGCGTGCTCCGCTTCAGTTTGAGGCGTGTGGAAGCAGTAGCCCTTGAATAGTTTCTTGGGGTCGACCGGTTCACTCGAGACGCTGTCTTGCTGACCGGCGGCCAGCCGCTGCACGGCGTAGGCCATGCCATCGCTGGTAATCCAAGTAGACAGATTCATCGGCCTATCATGTGTCATCTCCTTGACTGTGACTTTCTTCTCCAACCACGACATCCGGCTCAGCAGCTCTGTGCGTGTCTGGCTTCCGGCGCTATCGGGGGCCCAACGGATGCACTGGACGGCAGCCGGCTTCCGTGTCGCCACGACCAGCTCGTCGTCAAGCGCCAGCGCACTCTCGATGCCCGCGTCCACCTTGATCACCATGCGGAAGCGAACACTGACATCTTTCACCCCCGGGCCTTCGCCCGGACCCCAGAGAATCTGATCAGGGGCGACGTGCCCGGGTTCCCCGACATGGTTCTGGCGCCTCCGCTGGACGTTGGTGTGGTGGACAAAATGCGGCCGGTATACGCGGGCTTCTGGGTCGGTGGCAAGCGAGTATGTTATCAGATACCCCAAACTTGTATGGACGACAAAGATGGCCGAATCTGGTCGGAGCAGGAGGTTTGTATTGGTGCCATAGGTCTCAAGGGACGCTTCGGAGCGGACGAGGACGGCCAGAACGACGGTTGGCTGGAGGGGGAGGGCAGGTCAGCAAACATGACAGTTATCTCGAGACTCAACATGTGTGGGACTGCCGCACCTTAGTCTGCCAGATTGTCATGGATGTCGCGGTGATGACTGCAAACATGTGGCCAGCGCGCGCGACGCGCAGTGCAAGGATGGGTTCATGCGAGGGAATGCTCGGCGGCGAGTCTCCGGGAAAGCTCTCAAGCGGATCCTCTTCCACATAGCCGTGTTCGACGGGCTTGACGCCGGGTGTCAGGGGCGTTGCTGGCGTCATCGGAGTGAGGGGCCCAGCTGGGCCAGGACCCAGGCCATCGTGGGCAACCGCAGGGCTCAGAGACAAGAGCTCAGTCCGGCCCACGGGAGGCGAGAGCCCATCATGGGAGACAATTCTTCGAGCGGAGGGCGCGGGGGCGCGAGAGCTGCTGGTCGCATAGATGCGCGGAGTCCCAAGCGGCCAGTACATGGCTCCTGGCTCGGGGTTGCGCCTCTGCAGCTGATGCAGCTGGTGCGGACCAAGCACAGGGCAGCAGCTTCACGCGCGCATGCGGCAGACTTGGGCTATCCGTAGTCCTCAAAGTCAATTCATCTCGGAAGAGCTTAATCGAGCTTTCTCGAATGGGCGACAGAAGGTTTGGCGTACAATACACACTGGACCGTGGTGGATTCAACAAGGCGCAACGTCGAATGTGCAACAACAGGGTGAACTCGGGTCCCGTAGCTTCCCACCCACCCCTGGAGCTGCGGCTTGTGGCGCGACGCTGCAGTGGGGCGGGGCGTGTGCGGAGCTTGAGCAGCTGCTTGCAGTGGAGCTCCCACGCTTGGCGGAGGTACCTGTACACGCCGTCCTCGCCGTTAGTCCTGCCGTAAACCTTGCTGCTCTCCCCCCCAGCCAGACGCAGACGCTTGTTGCATTCACACAATTGACCTGCACATACCTTTTGAAGGGGCCAACTCGACTTGCCTTTGTGCCCATTGCTTACTTTATACTCGAGCTTCAAGCGGTTGACGCTTGAGAAGCCAGGCCAATCTTGGTACCTGCTCCCAAGTCGGCACATTCACTTAGCTCTCTTCGTGTCCCCCCCGCGCTTCAAGGCTCGCTTCTCTGGGTGAGGAAGCTGGTCTGCAGCTCAGTCCTTTGTGAGTTTTCTCACCAGCCTGTGCAATATGGCTCCCCCAACGCGGCCAAGATATAGCCGCATCCCCAAGGAGAAGTTCTCCGTCTATTTCGGACCGCTCAAAAGCCAGCCATATAACGAGTCAGCCTCTGGGCGCGGCGCAGCTTCGCACCACAGGTACGTGAAGGGCATGCATGACCTTACTTACTGCCAATACGTGTGGAAATGGGTGACGTCGCTCCCGCTTGTCGCTCACAGCTTGTGTCTTAGTCTGCGTTCCATTGCCTGGAACCCCCTAGGCACCCTTGTCGCGACGGGTGCTTCTGACAAGACACTGCGTGTTTGTGAGTCTCTCAATGCTCGCTGGACTCGGTTGTCTAACGGACTCGCCGTCCTGGTGTCAGGCCGCAGCACGCTGACCGACTGGGCTAATAGGGAACCCTGAGAAGCCCAACGTCCGTTTTTCGACCGAACTCAAGGGTCACTCCGCAGGGATCGAGAAAATAGCATTCAACCCGGTTAAGGATGCAGAGCTCTGTAGCATCAGCAGCGACGGTGTTGCCAAGCTCTGGGATGTCAGGACGAAGGCCTGCGTCAACGAAGTAAAGGGCCTCGGTAGTGCTCACACACTTGCTTGGGCTCCAGACGGAACCTCATTGCTCGTGGGGAACAAGGTAAGTTCTATTTCCTGCATGACAGATTGGGTTGAACACACGCGCTCATCTGGCGCTGGCAACCGCAGCGTGGCGAGCTCTTTCGGATATCCCCCACCAAGTCCTCGGTTGTCTCCTCTCGCCAGCTATCGAGCGACATCAACCAGATGGCCTTCTGCTGGAGCGGAGACAAGGTCTTCCTTCCAACCACCGACGGCAAGATACGGATTTTGTCGTACCCCGATCTTGAACCGGTTCTGCAAGTCAACCACGCGGTCAAGCCGGGCGAGTCTACCGAGTTTATGCTTAAAGGGCATACCGCATCCTGCCTCACCGTCGAGCTCTCTCCCACCGGGAGATACCTCGCCACGGGTGGCTCCGACTCCATCATTTCTCTTTTCGACACCAAGGATTGGATATGCCAGCGAACCGTCTCCCGCATGGTTGGCCCTGTCAAGAGCATAAGTGCGGCACCGTCCCGAGCTGGAGAAATAAGCTTAATGCTGATCTAATTTTAGGTTTTACCTTTGACGGAAGCTATGTGGTCGGGGGCTGCGAAGAAGGTAAGGCTACCTCGGCCCGTTCTCTGAAACTAGCGCGGTTTGGCTCACCTCAAGCGTCTCTCGTTGTTATTGCCAGGCTCCGGTTTGGAAGTCACTCATACGGAAACTGGCGAGCACGTCCACACGTTCAAGACCGCCGGGCCCTGCGAGGCGGTTGCATGGGCTCCTACGAGATATTGTCTCGCATACAGCGACCTGGGCGTACTCCGCATCGTCGATGCCGACAGAAAGTGAACCGCTTGCCGCACCACAGGGCGTGATGAACTTCAGCTCGCCATCAACCGAACCAGCCTAGCGTGTCTCGTGTTGAAGCGCACTCCGAGCACACGCCGCCCCCTTGACTTGCAGGAACCTCGCGGTCACCGAGCGTCCAAACTATGGGTCTGTCTGTCCAGTCACAAGGGATCTCTGATCACAGCCTCAACCGACTGCACCCTTTGACCGGCATTGACAACTGCGACTGGGGATTGCTGAGGCTACGGGTGGACGTGGGACATGGCAGCAGCTATAAGCACGGGGTAACTTCCCTCCGGCTTGCCCATATGCGCAGCCATGCTCCATGGAAGCTGTCGAAGACAGTCTCAGAGATGTGGCTGTGCGGCTCTTCCCGCGCGATACCGGAAGAACGGAAATAGCTCCCGTTGGGAACCCACGTGGACCATCATTTCTAGATGGTCGTTAGTGGGAGGCGTCGGTTCCCCAGACCCCTGCCCCCCTTGCCATCTGCACGGACGGACAGCACTTGGCAAGAGCTTCCTGCCATTTCATTGACAAAGTGGCTATCAGACGCCAAAATCCCGGTGTACACACACCTCTGAAGTTGAAACAACCTGAAGCTGCATCAAGGCTCGTTGGCAATAGTACGATGGCCTCCACTGGACCAAGGGGGTTAGCTGCAAGGGGCCCAGGGGCTCACCCCGCCCTTCCTGTGAACGAACGAGTTGCGAAGAATCATCATGCACCTGACGATTCAGAGGCCACACTGGCAAGCAAACGCTACCTACTGTACCTAAACCAGGACGGGAAGCTAAAGCATGTTCCTTAACGGCGTCGCATGCGAAGAACAAGCCAGAAACCAAAAATCTTATTTCCACTTCGTTTTGCATCGAAACAGCAGACGGCGTCCGACTGTCCCTGTGGTCTCACAGGCTTCGGTTTCACCGCTTGTGCGGTGTAGTGTACTTGTTTGTATGTTACAGCGCCTTTCGGACTGCAGTCCGGTGCGAACCCCGTCGATCGTCCAAGTACCAAGTATGTGGAAAAGGGTGGAACCGGGGGTGGGCTGTGCTATTAATAATACGACCTAGCAACGAATCAGCCGTCGATTAGCTTTTTGAGATGGGGACCAAGCTACCGCTCCAGCTGCAACCCTGAGGGGACGGATAACGACGGGCGTGCGTGTCTCTCTGGCAGCCTGGGCCACCACGTCAAGGACACACCCAACACCGTGCTGCGTAATAAGTGTTGTGGTAAGTCGTGAATACCTTACCTAACGTTGCCAATTCCAGTCTCGGTCCGTCAGAGTTGCGCTTTGGGCAGTGGGGTCGCCAGGGACTAACTAAGACTTTGATCGAAGCACGCATGATAAGATGTGCATGATAAATTGTGAAGAATGTGAAAGCTGGACCCGGAATATATATACCTAGGTATCTACCAACATTGGTTCGCGCCGCCGACCTGCACACACTGGCGGGTTTGGGGGGTTGTATTTACATGTAGTGTACACTGCCTGACTGCCAAAGTGCCCAGTGACATGAAGATGGAGGTGTGTCCTTTGCTGGGGAAGGCTGATGAAACCCTTGTCAGGGACTTCGAACCGATGAACGAAGCCCCACCGACCTGCTCCATTTTGTTCCGTTCGACGAGCCTTGTAGGGCCAGCACCCAGCCATTAATATGTGGAGCTAGGCGGTATACTACTGTAGGTCTAGTAGTACATACACGCGGCGCCTCCCCCGCGACCAACCCACCGCCGTCTGTCTCGCATTCTGGAAACACAGCCTGTGGTTGATTTGCACCTTGCAGCAGACCATTCACCGCACCGATTCATCCCGTCACGCCGTTGCACGGCGCAGGCTTGCCCCAAGTCTCGTTAACCGAGCACTTGGGTCGGTGTCGCTAATTGGCCTTCCCCTTGCGACGGATCCTCCGAGCTGAAAAGCTTTGGGTGTCTTGTCTCTCTCTGTGTCTCCCCGAAATCGCAAGTGAGGGACATGCTCCAGTTGGCGGTCTCACTCTGGTAGCCGACCAGGCAGCACACTGCACAACAACCGTCCGGATTTGAACAACCACTTGCGCGCGGGACACGGACGAATCGGGACGAGGCAGGCTTTGCGACTTCCAGGAACAAAGGCTCAATTCCGAGCTCTCCGAATTCAGTGCTGTCCTCCAGCGCGCAGGCTGCACGCACGAGTCGACGAAGCGCTGCCACGATGTCGACGTCGTCCGAGACACCCCCCGACACCATCATGGTGTCGGATCCGAGCGCCGAGAGGCTCTCCGACGGAGAGCACATCACCGTGGATACGCCCGCTGCTGGCAACCTCAGCGTGCCCAAGCCAAAGCGTCTGGCCTGCATGATTTGCAGGAAGCGGAAATTGAAGTGCGACGGCATCAAACCGAGCTGCAGCACCTGCTCACGACTCGGCCATACTTGCGCCTACGACGAGGTCAGGCGGAAGAGCGGGCCCAAGAGGGGCTATGTCAAGGCGCTGGAGGAACGGCTCAGTGCGCCAACCCCTCCCACCGTTTGGTTCTCATTGTCCAGCTCCGATCGGGAGTACTAACTCGACTCTTGCAGAGCAAGTTGAGACGTTACTGAAAACCCAAGAGGTCTCGTCATCGAGTCCCGAGGGGGGCAAAGGGGGGTCTGTGCCCATCACCATCGATGCGGGCGCGAAGCAGCCCCTGAACCAGCGCGCCGCTGCCACGGCCAACTTCAACGTTACAGATCCCTCCATTGGCATCGCAAGCAGCCGCGACATGGATCGCTGGCACTTCAATGCCGAGTCGCCCAATCCGCCTCTCGAAGAGTTCAACTTCAACAATGGCATGGGCATGGGCATGGGCGGGGTCGACAACAACTTCACCTGGGAGATGATTGGCCTGGGCCTGGAGGAGCCGCTCCCGTCGCAGGAGACGATCGATGAGCTGTAAGTTCAGGTCCTACCCAACGAGGCGCCCATAGGCTACGTACAATGGACGCAGACTGATCCTATCTTCCCGACACCACGCAGGCATCAGATTTACTTCGAAAAGATACACCCCTCTCTACCCATGATGCACAAGTACCGCTATCTAGCCGCCATGAATCTGTATGTACCCTTGCCTCTCTTTCTGTTTGAATAGCACACATGTTGACGCGTTAATTAGGGCTCCGGCACAGCGACCCCCCGTTTGTCTTCGCTACGCCATGTGGACCCTGGCATGTTCCGTCGCGGACAAGTTCCAGACGCTCAAGGACTTATTTTACGCGCGCGCGAGAAAGTACCTCGAGTCGGACTACATCAAGGGTTACGGAGAGCACATCATCTCCGTCGCCCACGTCCAAACCCACGTACTGCTGGCCTCGTACGAGTTCAAGTGGATGTACTTCCCCAGAGCGTGGATGAGCACCGGTGCTGGGGTACGCCTAGCTCAAATGTAGGTTTCGCGTCTCTGCTGCTGAGAGCGAAGTGAGCTTCGCTTACGCTTCGACAGGATCGGCCTCCACCGCCTCGACGGAGCGGGACTCGACGTCAAGCAATGTCTGCCGCCGCCCCGAGACTGGACCGAAAGAGAAGAGAGGCGGAGGACGTTTTGGATGGCGTTTTGTCTGGACCGGTTTGCCAGTATCGGCACGGGCTGGCCCATGACTGTTGATGAGAAGGACATCCTCACAAATCTGCCGGCATCTGATGAGTCCTTCGAGTACAGCCGCCCCGAACAGACCCCGACGCTGGCAGACGCCATGAACCCTGCGGGCGCAGGCAAACTCTCTCCTTTCGGGGGCATTGTCCTCATGGCCTGCCTTTTCGGCCGGAATCTCGTCCACTTGCACCGCCCCGATGTCGATGACCGGGACCACGACCTGAACGGCGAGTTCTGGAAGAGGCACCGGCAAATGGACAATATCTTGCTGAATACGTCGCTCTGCCTACCGCCCCAACTAAAGCTGCCGAGTGGTCTAGGCAACCCCAACGTGGTTTTCACCAACATGTGTATCCACACATCCACCATATGCTTGCACCAGGCGGCCATCTTCAAGGCCGACAAGAACAGGCTGCCGGCCTCGGTCAGCTCGGAGAGCAAGGTGCGGTGCATCACGGCAGCAAACGAGATTGCGAGCATCATGAGAATGGTCTCGCATCTCGACCTCTCAGCGGTAAGTCGCCGGCGCCCAAACCTTCTCGCCAAAGAGACGAAACTAATCTCACATGCCGCCAGATGAACCCTTTTATCTCCTTTTGCCTCTACGTGTCGGCGCGCGTGTTCGTCCAGTATCTGAAGAGCCGCCCTGATGACAGCCAAACTGCCGATTCTCTGCGCTTCCTTCTGACGGCCATGAACGCTCTGAAGAGGCGGAACCCCCTCACCGAATCCTTCCTCGTTCAGCTAGATGTCGATCTCGAAGCGCTGGGTGTGCGGATCCCGAAGCTGAGAAGCGCGTTCCCGCGCAGCAGCGACAGCGTAAGTCTAACTACCTCACCTCTCCATACACCCAGCCCACACAAGCCCGTACGTCTAGCTAACGGCACCAGCCGGGGTCGCCTGGAATTATCCCTGGAGGACTCTCAACACAAGCTTGCAACAGCCCTTTTGGGCATAACAGAAATCACGGCATCATGGGTTACACGAATGAATGCCACTTCTTGAAGATATCAGGAGACGATGGCAACCCCGCCAACGCTCCCGATATCATCGAGGTTGAGCCGAACCCGGCCGCTCGAGGCTTCTCGCCGGCCGAACCGCCCACCAGTCTGCCCACGCGCGAGCGCAGCCACACCGGCACGTATCTGGGGCACGGCCACGGGCTCATCCCGCCGTCTTTTTCGCCCTACGCTCCTCCACTCGACATGGACACGGGCAGCAACAACGACCTGTCCGGCACCTCCCCAGACTGCCCGTCCAACCGCCCCACCCCGAACTCGAGCGCGACGGGGACGTCTGACGTCCATCGGCAGAATCAACAATCCGGGGCGAGGAAGTCGTTCGAAGCGAGCCCAGTCTCGTCCCACCGAAATTTGAGCAGCATGTCGGGCACGACGCCCAGCGACGTCGAGCGCAACGTGAACGCCTTCTTTGGGGACCCGTCATCGTTCACCATCCCGGCCGGGGTCTCGGCGACGGGGCTGACGCCCGACCAGCGGTTCACGATGCCCACCGGCGACACGCCCGCGGGGTCTGGTGGTGGCGGCGAGTTTACGGGACACGCCACCTGGGCGGAGATGACGGGGCAGCAGGGGATGACGCCCGTGGCGGAAGGGGTGTTGCGGTCGATTATGGCGTTGGGACCCATGGAAGGCATGGAGATGGGCTGGGAGGGGAGTTGAGCTGCGGGGTGCTTCCCCGGGGCATGCCATGAGTGGGGCTGATTGATTGGGTTTGTTTCTGGCTTGTTTGGGTGATGTTTGCCATATAAAGATACCGTGTCGCAAGTTTTCATACTTCAGAGGGTTTGGCTATGGCGTTGGCATTTGGTCACGGTTTCTGTCATGAACCGCTACCACACACTGTTCACGCATTCTGACTACTGCGCATTTCTGGAAGGAACAGGACACAGCTGAAATCCCACTCCGTATTCATCGTTTCAGATTGCCACAAGTTGCAACAACGCCGTTGATGAAGCCATTCCATTCCAATAGGCGAGCGTCATGGGACAGCTTGTTAAGGTGTTCTTCGACCGGGAAGCCCAACGCCCGCAATCCCAAAATTGTCTATCAGAGAAGCATAGCCGGCCACACCGGTTGTTACAAGGGTGAGAATTCCCAGAAATGGAACACGAAGTAGAATACACCTTTTTCAACAGACCATCCAGCTGAGCCACAGTCTCTGATCTCCAGTCGGTCACCAAAAAGGGTAAAGCAGGAGAACCTCCCGTCCGTGAGCACCGCCGCAAATCCCGCCGCACGCCATATTTAGCACAATATCCATTGACAAACCGACAAGGCATATACAGAACTAAAGGAGAAAAATAGGACGCTGCGACCGAACTGGGCAAGTCCAAGCGAACGAACAAACCATTTCCGATAGTAAACACATGTCCTCCCCTATTTTCCCATCTTCTTTCCACGTATTCCACAAGCACGGAAGATCCGTCGACATAGTTCAGATGGGTAGGAAAGGGAGATAGGTAGGTAGGTGGTCAGGCAACCCCGACCATCAAGCTACCCCGCGCCCATTCATTGCCGCCAGGCCCGGCGGCCCCGGCGGCACGGGCGGCGGCTCCCCGCCACCAGTCAGGCGCCTGCGCCGACGGACACGCTCCTTCAGGTCCTCCCACTTGTCGCGCACGGTGAAGACCTGGCCCTCCTGGCGGGCGCGCACGTAGCCCTCGCCGAGCTCCTCGAGGTTGCGCGTCTCGAGGCGCCGGCCGCTGCCGCGGCGGCCGGTGGTGGTGGTGGTAGCGGGGCCGTCGAACACGGCGCGCTGGATGTCCGGCAGGTAGGCCCACGAGTAGACGGCGGCCAGGGCCATGAAGGTGGCAAACAGCAGGAAGATGAGCCCCTGGCGCGTGGCGCTCGCGTAGCCCGAGTTGATGCCGTAGACGACCAGCACGGCGACGATGCTGCCCAGCTTGCCGGCCGCGGCGGAGATGCCGTGGCAGGTGGAGCGGTAGCAGGTGGGGAAGATCTCGGCCGGGATGATGAAGGTGAGCGTGTTGGCGCCTGGGGGGTTATTATGGTGGTCAGCAAGTTGTTCGAGCGGTACGGCCGCGTTGTGTTGCGTCTGACCGCAAATAGGAGAAACGAGGACGAGGTAGTGGGTGTTGAGATGGGGGTTGGGGTGGTGGTACGGGGGCTGGGTGGTCTTTTCTTACCGAAGTTGAAGACAAAATGGCAAATGGCCACACATACGACGGTAGCAGGCGCACCGGGCTTGTGGGCGACGCCGTAGTAAACGCCGCCAGTGATGAGAAAGAGAACGGTCAGGATGATGAAGGACGAGGTCAGCCACTGCCGGCGGGGGATGCGGTTGACAAAGACGATGAAGCAGGCGCTTCCTGCTATGGACGCAACGGACACGGTCAGCAGGTACTGCTTGGTCTGCACGACGATCGTGTCGTAGATGCTGTTGCACGGTTGCGTGACGTCGGTCTGCCAGGTGGGCAGGCCGTCGGTTTTCCAACCTGGGACCAACGAGGTGCCGTTCGGGAGAGAGGACGTCCAGCAGGGAAGGTTAGAATTAAGATGTACCCTCTCCGTCGTAGCCCACAGATCGGCAAGGGTGCCCCGGTTATCGAGGCTGAAGCCATAGAATGACACGTCGAGAAAAAACCACGTCATGGCGGTGCCGAGGAGGTAGTACCAGTTCTTGTCCTTGATGAAGTAGGTGTGCAGGTCCTCCAGGGAGAACTGCCGGGGCGCGGTCTCGGCTTCAAAGGGGTTTGGGCCGCCTTGTGGGGACATGGCGATGCCGTTGGTGGTTGGAGGAGCACCGTACACGCGCTGGGTGTCTCGGAACGCGTTCCCGGGCTTGTTCTTGACCTCGAGGGTGTAGAGACCGCAGTCGTACAGGAAGAAACGGAAGATGATGGCGAGCAGGGCGGGCACGGCGCCGGAGCCTATGACGATGCGCCATGTGCCGTCGATGATCTGCTTGCACTCATCTTCATACAGCGAGTCGAGCCCGCACTGCTTCGCCTGGAGGCCGTGGGCGCGGTCCTGGCCCAGCAGGACCCAGACGCCGACGATCTGCGCGAGAGCCTGGCCGACGGGCTGCATGAAGAACACGGACGACAGCATAGTCGCTCTGGAAGAGGTACTAGCCCATTCCGATGTAATCACAGCCGACAAGGGGTACTCGGCGCCGATTCCTAGAAGAAAGAGAATGAGAACGTCAGGGGTTGACTCGTGTAAGTGAGCGGTCCGGCCGCGGCTGCACGACTCACCAACACCCATCACAAAACGCCACTAGAGACACGGTCAGAGAGAGGCAAGCAGCAAGAAACACAGTCGATGACAGCACGTACCCAGGTAAAGAGCGCCAGAAACGAGAGGTCGCCATAGCCGTTGCTGGTCGTGGCCACGCCGACGGTGGACACGATAACCAGCACGAGTTCGATGCCGTACAGGCGGGTTCTCCCGTACCTGTCGGCGAGGTAGCCGAAGAGCAGCTGGCCGAGTACGGAGCTGGACTCAAAGGTGCTGGTCAGCGGTGATGCTGTGGTTGCGCGGAAGGGGCAGGCCAACCGCCAGAGGAGGGTACTCGGAGGACTCACCCAAGCAGTGTGAAGAGGTTGATGACCAGGCCAATCCACTTGTCATGCGGGAAGTAGACAAATGAGACGGAGGAGAGAATGACATTGCTGGCAAACAGGTTATATCTAGCAGCAGCAGGCTTTTAGTCAATTGATGCCATGCCATGTCATGTCATGTCGTGTCTGCGGATGCGAAGCTGCTGAGCAACCGTGGCGGGGAGGAAAGGGGACGGGGGGATGGGGGGGTGGGGGTGGCTACGCACGAGTCTGTCAGGAACCCCGAGGCGGCCACGCCCCAGATCCTCAAATTCCACGAGTTGAGATCGAGCTCATACCGCAGTTGCTGGCGGTCCTAGAACAAGCGCCAACCAAGCCAGGTCAGCTTCGGAGTCCAGTCCAGACAACAACTGAAGGGATGAAGGGAGGGAAAACGACGGCGACGTGCCTGGCGGTCGCGTGGCGTCAGGGCCGAGCTGTCGTATCCGAGGTAGCCGCGGTTTCGTTTGATCTCGGGGTCGGGATACATCGCGGCCGCCATGCGCGGAGCGGGCAGGCAAGGTAACGGAGAGTCGCTGGACTGGACGGCGTCTACATGTCGGGCCTGCCCTCAGTCACTCCCAGGGGCGGCGTGTGTGTGCAAGGTGAACACGGGGCAGCGCGTCGGGAGGCCGGGAGATCAGGAGGTGAGGTCGTCCAGGCTCTTGTCTCAAGCTGCTAGTGTACTATGTATGGTGGGTTACTAGTACAGTGTGTCGTCGTTGTGCCTGCAGGATCGCGACAAGCGATAAGGTGGAATTGAAGCTCACCCCCCACTGCCTGGTCCAAAACCCAGAACCCAGAATCACCCAGCCAGTGCCAGCCCCAGGGGCACCAACCTGGAAGGAGTCCCTAATACTACCTACCCACCACCCATCTCCCAGGATTTGGAGGTGGGGGGAGCGGCTGTGACAGGGGGGGGGGAGGGGGGAAGAGAGTGCCTCTCTCGGGGCGTGCTGCCGGATCGTCTCGAGAGCAGGTCTCCATCATCTTGCGCAATAGTCTCATGCGTACCACCTTAGCTACATTACCTAGGTTACATAGATAGTACAACGATTGGATACCGGTGCCATGGTCTTGCTCGTTTGTCTGACAGACGCAGGGAGCGTTCATCAATCCGACGTCGCAGAAACGAGACTGGGAATATCAATGGACCACAGTACGGATACCTGGTCACTGCTGGTGTGATACACGGCGATTTTTTGCACAAAGCTGCGCGCCGTCCGGCGTGGTTGGCTCGTCAGGACAAGCTCAGCCAAAACGGGCGGAGCAGAAAGCGGGGCAGCCTGCCTCTCTCCCGTCCTTCCAGCTGCCATCCAACAGCGAACGAAGTCTTCAATTCATCTTCTTGCTGCGAGACGGAGAACCCTGTCCAACACGTTTAGCGCAGCGTAGGCCAGCAACACTGTAGTGTATATGTACTGTGTACATACCCCGACACTGTCAGCGAGAGACAGATCTCCTGTCGCTCTCTGCCACCAGGACCAAAAAAGCAATTGATGGGAGCATGGCTTTGCTTCTGTCGCGCGACCGGCCCGCAGAGTTTGGAGCAAACCGAGCAAGCGCAGGCCCGGCAACTTGGTTTCGTGGAGCCTGCTGCCCCAGGGGTCCACCACTTGCATGGTCCCGAGTGTGCCGTGCACAACCGCTCAGCAGAGGAAGCGTCCAATCCCATCGCTCACTTTGAGCCTGCTCCCCAGACTGAGCCCTCTCATTGGCTGCGTAGCACGCTCTTGTCCGAACACTCGAGCCAAACCAGCCAGAATGGAGCCGACCTTTTCGGAAACGGCAATCGATAACACCGCCTCATCCGATCTCAGGCGACGCATCTAACTACACGTAGGTTCTGCGTACTGCGTATGCACCATCAAGTTTGGTCACGTCCGGGTCCATAATACAGTGAGTGGAATACTAGATGATCTGTGATCGTGAATTGTCTCTATGAAAAATGCCCAGCAACGAACCTTTTTTCGGTGGCGATGGTGGGAGATTCGTACTTCATCGACCCTTTACCACTCCTCTGGCGTGGGGTTCGTTCCGCTGGACAATAACCGTGGTCGACCTGAATTCCATCAGCTCAAGGCGGGTTTGTTATGGCTGCCTGCCGAAGGTAACTCCTAATCCAACACGCTACTCCAAATGGAAAACCATTGTCCCCCAAACTCCAGGCGCCAGTTCGGCCCGGCTCAGCTGATATCACTGACTGGATACGGCTGCTCGACCGGACCATGATACGACACGCGTATATCTTCCTGCTGCAGCGGCTCGTGCCGGGGCGTCAGCATCTGCTGAAGAGGAGCCAGCTGTCGCTGGTCGTGATACAGCTCGACAGCGGCCGCCTGAGCACTGTCCGCGTCGTCTCCCACGGAACCCTGCTGGAGCTCAACGGCAATGGAGCGCCCTTCCGCCTCCCGCTGCTTGCGAGACCGCACCCGCGCGGTGCGCCCGGCTCTCAGGAACGTCCCGCCGTACGCCTTCCTCAGCTGCCGGCTTATCGTGGGGACGCTGACGTCGAGACCACACTGCGTCTGCAAGAAGAGCCGCATGTCGTCGAGCAGGGCATCCGGGTGGTCCTTGTGCCATTCCACAAGCCGCTGGGTCCTCGTCAGCAACCCAGGACAGTGCTACCAAAGCATGGACGGCACACGACCGCGTCACATACCTCGACATGTTGCAGCTTCAGCTTCTCAGCGTTCTTGCTGACATCGCGATGCTTCTTGATCTCGCCCGTCGCCTCGAACTCGTACCTGCGACGCCGAACTGTTCTTTCGTCGACGCCCAGAACCCACGCGATCTCGTGGTTGTTGAGCTTGGAAATCTGCAGAAGTCTCGACAGAATGGTCCGGCGATCGTCAGAGAGCTGTTTCCCTGTCATGATCGAGCGTCTGCCATGCCGCGTCCGCGGGTGAGCAGTTGAGCTGGCGGTTCAAAGAGGTTGAGTCCAGAGTGGGGCAGTTCAGCCCGCAGCAGCCTTGAGCCAGGTCAGTGGGAGAGTGGCGCAGTGGATTGAGCTACCAAGAAAGTCTGGTAGGGTTAGGGTGTGTGTTAGCAGCCACGCAGCTGCCTGTTCGTCGAATTTTGATGGACTGTGCGACGGTTTCCCCGCTCTGTTGAACGTTAAGGTACCAGTTTAGGTAGAGTCGGTACTGCGCACTGGGAACAACCCAGCGCAACCCTCATCTGCATCCAAAGACCCTTCAGACCATCAGATTGCCATGGCGCGCAGAGGTAGAGCACCCCGGGCCGAGATCTGCGATGATTGCCCGTTTCCGCCGACCAGCAGCCAGGGCCGTTTGGGGACTGTCCCATGGTGATGCAAACATTTCAGCCTCCCGCAGTGCAGTGGGCTGCTGGGCGTGCTGGGGTCAAGGCCACACGGAGCGCGCAACCAGCGGATCAGGGGTTTCGAGCTAATGCGCGGCCTGCAGGGCCCCTGTTCGTTGCCCACATGGTGCATCGCGCAAATCGCAGCGCGCCGTGCCAGCCCGTGGGCCCATGGCTTGCGGCCACTGCCCAGCCCGCAACACCAATACACCATCGCTGCCGGGCGCAACCCCCCACACCACAACCTGGAACCACGAGCCGCCATTGAATCGGACGGAAAGCCCAGCAGCTCGCGGTCGTCGGGACGCCTCGCGACGCTGCAAGTGGATCGGATACCTGCGTCCACTGCCCCCGCGCAGAGCGTCATCCACTGCGGTCGAGGCAGAAGAAAATCTGCTACCCGAGCCGCTGGAGAGAGCTTTGGCGGGCGAGAGCGGGCTCCAAGAAGCACTGGCTTTGCTTGACCACTAGCCACGACACACATACACACACACACACACACCCGGCTGCGGCGGCCGACACGGGGGGTTCAGAGGAAGCAGCCTCCTACGCCATCGCAGCCCGTTGACGCGCTTCATTCACATCGACGCTGCCGCCCTGCCCAATCATGCTGTGGATCGTGTGCTGAGTGCCCAAGCTTGCACTGCACATATCTGCCCTCTTGCCTCCTCCCGACGGATCGGCGGCCCCTCTGCTCGCAGACTAGAACTGCAGGGCTGTCCCGTCATCTCGCTTTAATGGGATGGTCATTTGCTGCGCTGTTGCACCCCTGAAGGCTTCTGCCCGGCTCCCTGGGCCCCGGCTGCGCAGCGGCGACTTGCTCCGAACGGCGGTGTGCTCGACGCCCCGATCAGAGTAACCCGGCGCGACCCGGCCATGGCCACATCCTGGCGATCTGGATCTTCTTCCTCCTTCATGTCGTCGGCCCTGAGCGCCCCGCCATCTCATGGCCAACATGCCAGCCCCGTCGACTCGACCTTCACACCAACCTCGGCCGCCATCTCTGCCCTGACGGCCGAGTCCTCAGCCCCACAGACACCCCCCGCGCCGCTCGACCTCGGGCCCCCTGGCTACCACGCGACAATGTAATATCCTAGCCGCCATGACCTGCCCCTTCAAGCCCCCGACCGCGCAGCGCTCTGTCTTCTGACACCCCCGGCTGTCTAGAAAGCTTTTTGAGCGAACGTCGAGCGAAACGACCGTCTACCTCGGCCCATGGGAGATCGTGGGTGCCAACCCGCGGCGGCTGCTGTGGCAATGCAGCTATGCGGGCGAGGTCCTAGAACACTACCGTACGTCCACCCAGCGTCAAGCACTCGCTCTGACTGACCAAGTCCGCGCCGCTGACCAATGACTCCGCAGTTCCCTCCGACAACCCCGGCGAGCTCTTCCCATACACCCTCCATGCTCAGCACCGCCGGTTTGGCGACCCGCGGGAGATGGAGCTGTACCTCACCTTTCTCGAACCACACCGGATCCGCTACATCACGTCCGACGGCATAGTGCATGATGAGTACATCGAAGTCAAGTACGAGTTCACGACGATCGAAGGTTCTATCCAGCTGCAGAGCGACATCAGGAGTCGAGATCTGGTCGACTGGTTTGACGTGGACGTTGTCTGGTCCGACACGCAGCGCAGGACGGACGCGTACGGCAATGTCAGGGGGCTGGGTACCATCCAGAGGATGAAGCTCTGGCGGGACAGATATTCGACATTTCATTACCTCACAGTTTACGCTAACCACCGGCGGCGTTGGAAAGAGTACCTAATCGATGACTTTGACGGGGATTTGCGCCAGCGGGATGATAGGCACCGCAGGCTTCAGCTCGGTGCGCGCGGCGCCAGGAGAGGCAGCGCATCAGAGAACAATGCAGGCCCGAGCCGCGAGCGGCGGTTCTCGGCAACTTCAATATTTCGCCCCCGACACCACCATCCGCCGGTCAACGGCAACGCTTCCTCGTCATCCGCAGCGGTGAACGCTGTTGACATACGTTATCTCGGCATTCAGTTCTCGAGGAACCCCAATATCCAAGCCGGGACCGATGGTAAGCACCCACCAAATACCCCCCTCGGGTCGTAGACAACAAAGCGTTCAGCGCACGCTGACCGGTACACCAGACTATAGGCGGTTCATTGACCAGTGGCACGCGGCGCATGCTGCGGATGCCCAGTTCGAGGCAACTTTCCCGACGCACCATGTCGAATTGCCGTCGCCCTACATGAACGGGGGTTATCCGGCGCGCGCCTCACCACATGTTAATGGCATGGCGGAGCTACCGTCACCCGAGCTAATGGGGGAGCTCCCGCCGGTAGCTGAACCAGCGTCTGACCCAGACTCTGATGGGACACAGTGACACCTTTTGCCATAGGCCATGGTGAGGACGCCGCCGATTGAGGCGGCGGCAGCGGCGGCGTTCTCGGCCGTCTTCGCTGCAAATAGATACCCCGATTTATGTCGCCATGTCGTCCAGAAGCGCGTTGTTCGTCTCCCTCACTTGACTTCCACTTATATTACGGGCCATTGACTAGCTAGCGGCTTGTCGGCCCCTTGATATCTGGTGAATTCCACCATCCGCGTAAGGGGGTGATGCGGGGCTCGAAACCCATCGACATACAGTACCAGAGGGGGCCGGCGTTGCTGGTGGGCGAGACCGTTCGGACGGCCCCGCTGCGGGCCGCCGCAAGCCCCTCCTTTCTGAAGAAAGCCAAGCTGAGACGACGTCATCCGACAACGCCCCCTGTCAGCCCACGTACATCAAAATGGCCTGATATCGGTTGTCTGGAAGGAAGGCGTGTCCAACAAACAACCAGTCTTCCTGCTCACTTGTGTGATCTGAGCCAGTTGTCTAACCTTCAGACAACCCCGTGGTTTGCAATATTATCTGGCCGGCACCGAACGGTGCCGCTTGGCTCGCATACGAACAACCGCATCCGCTAGCGCCGAGAGACGAGGCCCAAGTGATCGAGACCGAGTGCGGCTTCTGCTGCTGTTATCACAGTAACTCATCAGTGGACCATCAGACATATAACCATTCCGACCTCGGCTTTCCGGGAGACCTAGAGCTTGGTCCTGCAAAGATGAAGAAGGTCATCCTCGCTGTCAATGCCGGCTCGTCGTCGGTCAAGGTCTCGGTGTACAGTGCCGAGCTGGGACAGTCGCCAGCACAGATTGCGGAGGCTCAGGTGAGCGGCTTAACCGCGCCGCCGGCGACGCTCAAGTATTCGCGAGGTGAGAGGACCGTTATCGACAAGCGTGAGGTGGCCGAATCGGTCAAGGAGCAACGGGATGCCTTCAGTGTCATACTGGACACCCTCGTCCAAGACAAGGACCTGCCGGATATCAAAAGCAAGGACGACATTGGCATCATCAGCCACCGCATCGTTCATGGCGGCGACTACACCAAGCCGCAGCTGATATCCGACGGCACCTACCACCATCTGGAGGCCCTGAACGATCTGGCGCCGCTCCACAACGCGAACAGCCTCGGCATCGTGCGGCTGTGCATCCAAGACCTCCCCGGGGCACGCAACGTCGCCTGCTTCGATAGCCAATTCCACTCCACTATCCCCGAGCACATCCGCACCTACCCCATTAACCAGGACATCGCGCGCAGCAACCGTCTGCGCAAGTATGGTTTCCACGGCATCAGCTATTCCTTCATCACCCGCGCAACGGCCGAGTTCCTGGGCAAGCAGCCCGACGAGGTCAGCCTGATTGCGCTGCACCTGGGCTCCGGCGCTAGCGCGTGTGCCATCAAGGCGGGCAAGAGTTGGGATACCAGCATGGGTCTGACACCCCTTGCCGGGCTGCCGGGCGCGACACGAAGCGGGAGCGTGGATCCAAGGTCGGTGTGGCCCTGCTCCTCGTCTCAAACTCCATCCTTTCTGGTTTTCCCTGTTCATCCCCTCAGTATCATCATCCCAGTTATTCCTCACGTTTACTCACTCTGACCCCGCACAGCCTGGTCTTCCACTACGCCAGCGACGCAGGCAAGCTCTCGCCCGCTTCGACGAAGGACCTGCACATCTCCCGCGCCGAGGAGATCCTCAACAAGGAGGCCGGCTGGAAGGCGCTGACGGGAACCACCGACTTCGCCGCCATCGCGGGCGGAACGGACAAGGACGACGACGCGAAGCGCCTGGCCTTTGATCTCTTCGTCGACCGCGTGAGCGGCTTCGTCGGCTCCTACTTCGTCTCGCTGCGCGGGCGCGTAGACGCGCTGGTGTTTGCGGGTGGCATCGGCGAGAAGAGCGCCCGGCTGCGCGCCGCCGTCGTCGAGCAGGTTGCGTGTCTGGGATTTGGCCTCGACGAGCAGGCTAACGCGGCTGAAATCAAGGGGGTCGTGCAGGATGTAGGGAGGAACGGAGGGGCTGCTGGCGGGCCGCGGGTGCTGGTCTGTCAGACGGATGAGCAGTTCGAGATGGCGAGGATTTGTGCCCAGGATGGGGAGCTCTGGGGGAAGGATTGATGGATGCGGGGCATGACGATGGTGGTGTAGTTCACCTCTCTGGTCTGGCTCCGCCCTTGGGTCGGAAGACAGCTGTGTCTTGGCTTCACGAGAACTTGCCGTGACTGCTAGCCGCAGGCGAAAAATGCAGGCAAGGCACGCACATCAGTTTGCAAGTCAGTTGATCATGCGTGCATGTATTGTGCTGTACCGGTGTCCCAGTTGTGGGGGTTTCCGGGTTCCCTAACGGTACAATCTCTCTCCCCCCTCTGCGCTGCCCGTTGTTTTACCAACCGGGCGCGTCGCTGTTGTTGCCTTCGGCAATCACTGTCCGCGCCGGCCAACGAGCCACCCAGACCCTGGGTCAGCTCCGGACCGAGGCGAGACTCGCCGGACTGCAGTCGTCTTCCAGCTGCGGCGAACGAGGTGGGAGAGGAGCTCCTGGAATAAAGTCTCCTCGTCCCTCATCGCGGATACCATCTTCTCCCTGCCCGAGTGCTCTCGGCCTCTTGTTCTCCTCCTCCTCCTTCCTCCTTCTCCTCTGGCCAGCCCCTTGATCTGTTGCCGTGTGTACAGACCCCTCGGCCAGCGGAGTCGCATCCAAATAGAAAGACATTACGATATCGTGTCTGACAACGGAGAAAGAAAAACGCGTGAACTCCTCCCCTACCCCGACACCGAACCCCTGGCACCAGCCGGTAACACCGCCGCCGGTTTGGCTCCCGCTCCCCAAATTTGGCAACAACAAAAAACACAAAAAACCCCACAACCCCTTGGTAACGCCCTTCTCCCCTGGATATATGCTGCCCCGTGTTGCCAGGGCCCCTCTCTTATGAGATGAGGGGATGAAAAACCAAACACAACAATAAAACGAGAACCACACACCGAGCGCCGAAATCGTGTACCTTGACGCCGTGTATATGCCTCTTTCCCCACACACCTTTTTCCTGCTTTCCTTGCCGTAGCCCCTTGTATCCCAGCAGTAATTGAATCCATGCGGAAACACCAGCCAACCGGGCGGGGAGGAGCGATCTGGGTGCCTTTTCAACCGGCAAACCTTCGCAGGGAGACTGAACCAATCAATCAGTGCCCCTCATGCACTGCCTCCTGGCACGCCGCCGCCATGACGAGCGCGTCGAGCCCGCTGGCGGGCGCGTGCACGGCGCGGGGCCGCTTGCGCACGGGCAGGCTGAGCTCCGCGCACGGGTCCCAGGCGGCCGTGGCGTCAGTGGCGGGAGGGGAGGGAGATGGCATGGGGGGTGCTGCTGCGGAGGCAGCCTCGGCCGCCGCGACCACGCGCTTGCGGCTCGAGTGGCGGCCGGCCATGGAGGCGCGCTTGTCGTGCGAGGCGCGGCAGGCGCGGGAGGTAGAGGCTGCTGATGCTGATGAAGATGCTGTGGCAGAGGAAGAACAGGTGGCGGAGGCGAAGGCGGAGGAGGAGGAAGAGCCGCGGGGCTTCTGCTTGTCGTGGGTGCGGAGGTGCTGCTTCATGTTGTCGGCGCGGGTGAACTTCTTGTCGCAGCCGTCGAAGGTGCAGGCGACGGCCTTCTCGTTGGTGTGGGCGCGGGCGTGGCGCGAGGCGTGGCCCGAGGTAGAGAAGTCCTGCATGCAGCCGAGGCTCTCGCGGAAGCGGCAGTAGTACCGGCGCGCCGACTTCTCGGAGCTGCTCGAGGTGGCGGTGGTGCCGAGCGAGTCGCTCTCGTACGAGGCGGACCGGCCGTCGCTGAGCAGGCTCGGGCGGCGCTTCATGCCGGCGGCGGAGAGGCTGCTCTCCAGGGGGTAGTAGTCGTCGTAGACGGAGCGGGCGTCGGCCACGGCGGGCATGAAACGCACCGCCGTCTCGCTCAGCGGCGTCAGCGGGGACATGGGCTCGGCGCTGCTCTGGTAGCCGAACGAGTCGGAGCGGAGCAGCTGCGGCGTGTTGGGCGTGGACGCCGTGCGCGGGGGGTACGCATAGGAGGCATAATAAGACGGCGCAGCGGTGGCATAGCCGCCGCCAGTGTCGAGGTCGTCGTCGTTCAGAAGCGAGATGCGGCGCCCGCGCGCATCGCGTGCACCCTTCATCACGGGCTTCAAGAGCGGTGGTGTTGGCGTTGATACGCAGGAGGGTGGAGAGGAAGAGCCGAGAAGCTCTCTCTATGATAATAAGGCGTGCACTAGGCGTCTCGGAAGCGTCGGGCAACCAGCTAGAGTGGGCTGGAATTCCTGCTGACTAGTAACTGGTGTAAAGTAACGGCTGAGTGAGGGCCGGATGCGACGTTTGCATCGGAGGGAGACCGCCCAGATAGACAGACAGTCCGACAGACAGACCGACAGACAAAGATGTCGTGCGGAGGGAAGCGAAGGGAGGGAGGAGCGGGGGCTCGAAGAGCACGTAATGATCAGACACCTCCGTTTTTCCAGGAGGAGTCCAAACAGAATGCCTGAGCCGGGAGGGAGTGAAGATGATGCAGACAGACGTAAGATGCAGACCCTGCGCCGGGGTGGGAGGAGGGCTTCACGACCCTTAAGTACGGGAGATACCGTCGGGATGAGAGCATCGCCGGGGGGGAGCAAGGACCGTCGCTGCGCGTGCATGGGAACCTTGGAACCCCATGCTGGAGAAGCTCGCTTTTATTTCCCGCTGTCACAATTGCATGCTGCGGCACGCATGGCAGCCCTCTGTGACGGGACAGGGAAGCGGGGAATAGCAGAGGGGCGTGTGCCTATTGCTGGCCCGCTCCTACGACGGGCCCCTGCCCTGATTGTGCCCAGCGCCCCAATGCCAGTGCCAGTGCCAGTGCCAGTCCCAGCCTTGCATCGCCAGAGTCACTCCCAGGTCACCATGGCAGCATGGCAGCATGCGACGAGCATGGACTGCCCGCGATCGGGGTTGATCGCAATGGACCATGTCCTCCGTCAGGCGACCCTCTCCGCCGTCCGATAGGCTGCGGCGCCTTTTCTCCGGCAGCACATCGACCCTCCCACGCCTCCCTCTCATCCACGGTTCAGGGTCACGCATCGAGGGCTCATCAGGGTTCATCTGGGAGCATACAAGTACTGCGAAACGTGTAGCGTAGAGGACCCCGATGAAAATGCAGGGACGCAGACGGCCTGTCTCGCCTGTCCCTTCTCTGTTTTCGTGCTTTCGGATACGTACACACACACAACAGCACTCGGCAAGCCGTTTCGAGGTGGATTCGATGACGAAATGGTCGCGAATGCACCACACGCAGCCCGCATCCGTTCCCCTTCCAGAAACAACGTAACGGCCGTGGCTGTCGTTGGCCAATGCTGGCTGCAGGCCCCTTGCTTTTCTGTCCTCACCCTGACCGACAGAAGGCGCCCCATGCTGCTGGATTGTTTTTGTTTCCATCGTGGGACTTACTCGGACTTGACGGTTGCAGCCACGGCGCGGGCTGGCTGGCGGTGGGCTCGATGATCATCGTTGCGTGCTGTTCCCATCGCTCAGGTATGTAACCGCTCTTCCGCTGCGAGGATCAGCCATGTCCGCGTCCATCCCTCTGGGGTCCCGGCAGGGGAGATCAGGGACGCGAGGTCCTGGAAAGCTGTCGAAGCTCGCGCTGACAGGGAAGGAAGCACTGAATCGGGAAACTTTGATTGGCTCGCCCTGCGCGGGTGGCTTTCCCGAGCCTGCTGAGTCCCCACCAGCCGACGACCCTGGCTGCAACAAGCGGGTATCAGGGTATCAAAACCTTCCAGCTCTGTAATGCTCGTGCGCTGCCGCTCCGTATCGTTGTATCAGCACGGATGACGCACTACTATGTACGAAGTAGGTGTATTTCGCCGAAAAGGATCTGAGCGCTTGCTGTCGCGCTTGCTCTGTACTTAATGTTCTCTCCTTGTATTACAAGAACTGAGGACGCGGCTGTCCAGCTACTCGACGTAATCCGTACTCCAGAGCCATTTGCCTCCAGCATGACGTCAGGGGATTGTGAGCCGTCTTGAAGCACCTTCTCAGCGTGAAGTCCCCTAACAATGTACTCGCCTGAATGTAGCCCTACGGGGGACTGAAGCCCGCCTCTGCGGCTTCGATCTCCGTAGCATTGCTGTACGTGGTAAACAATGCAACTACATACACTGTCCCACCCAGGGTGCGTACATGGGAGGCTGCCAGTGTTAGCAGACTTGCTGTGAGGACGGACGATCGCCCGGGTCACTTACGTCTGCAACACAGTGTGAGTTACCGTTGGCGACCGTCCTTATCAGGGTCAGGCACTGAGAATCACTCGGAAGGCTGTACTTGGCGGACCCTGCAACTCATGTGCAGCACCGTTGGTAACGAAAGTTCTTCATTACACACATCATTACGCAGTTCACAAGGTCGCAGAGTGTTTTAATGTACGTATCATACACGCGAACCCGGGACATGCAAGGCCTGCGGTCGACGTGCACAACGGTGGGAATCTGAAAGTACAGGTTCTATGTAAGGTATAAATTGCAACATTCGCGCTACACTGGAAGTGATGATCGCCGCAACATGCCGCCTTGAACCAAGCCCATTTTTCCATAGTCAATCTGCCAAGGCTGTCCTGCAACATCAATGATAGGAACATCACGCAGGGAAAGCCAAGAAGTGCAGGACGGGAGAAGGCCTCAGTACTCAATTAATTTCCTATTTGACTATTTACGTAGGTGGGCACATATCCAACAAATCTGCAAAGCTCAAAACAACTAAACTGCCTCCTCCCCCTCCTCCGCGTCCTCCTGTTCTGGAGAGGTGTGGGGGGTCGGTTGATCGAGCCAACCCGCCGGAAGGATGTCCAACGCACTACGAAAACCACGTCAACACCCTCGGCACATACACATAGTGAACACGAAGGTACGAATCACAATCAACGGGACACTCACGTCTTCAGGCCAGGATCCACGACCTTGCCCTTCTGCTCGAGCGCTTCGATCATCAACTTGCGGTCCCGGAGAATGTCGCGGAGGTGCCCGATGGTGGCCACGAGCACGTCGTGCTCGGCGCGGCCCTTGCCCGCCATGCCGGGGATGGCGTTGGCGAGTTGATCGAACGAGTCGCGAATCTTGCCACGTCGCTTTTGTTCTGTTTCCGAAAACAATCAGCCAGAGTGAACGTCGAGCGCTTTGGTCTTGCGCTTTGAGGATAAAGGAAAGAGAGAGAGCGTGTATGTGGCGGGTGAACAATTGAAGGGAGGGGCGCGGCGCATCACGTACCTGAAGAGGTGTGGTTTTTCTGCTTTTGTTGGGCCGTCAAACGCGCCTTGTGGTTTTTCGCCGCGGCCGCATCCAGTGCCGGTTGTTGGGCTTCCGGAAGGGTTGGTGGTGCCGGCATGGCCGGGGCGACGGGGAGCGAGGGCGTCGACGGCGACGGCATGTCCGAGGCGTCGGGGAGTAGGGGCGTCGATGGCGCCGGCGTGCCCAAAGCGTTGTGGCCAAAGTGATTCGAGAATCTGGGTATGGCCAGGACGATTCGACAGTGTTGATAAGCTCAAATGTTTAGGGACGAAAGCAAGCCGCAAGGTGGGACGGCTGGCTTTCATATAGGTGTCTGCGGGCTTAGCGCATAGGCAGTAAATGTCAAGGCAGACGTGTTGCCGAATCAACTGTACGCGTGATCAACTGTTTACTGCATGTCATGCTGGCGGCATTCCGTCATACAAGATAATAACAGATGGAGCGCAGACAGCATTGGACGAGACGTCAACGTTGCCGCAGCATGAGTGTGCGTGATCAACTGTTTTCTTTTCCTACTGCAGGCTATGCTGGCGGCATTCCGTCGTGCGAGATGAGACGGATGGAGCTGCAGGCGGTGCTGTACCAAGTACGCGTGTTCTGGATGGAGGAGAAACAATCGCCTGACTTTATATACTCGAAGGTGGGCGATGCCGAGTTCGCGTCGCGTTGTCGTACGTATATCTCGTCATGGTGGTGATGGTGTCGTGCAACTGAACCGACGTTCTCGCGCCTCGAATTTACCGAGACCCGAGGCAGAGGAACAGTGGGGCATCCTGGGGTCACTTTCAGCCTCGCATCCTTTGATCAAAGAACTGGGGCACCTGGCTACTAACAATGCCGAATGTAGTGTACCACAGATTCTTTTCGTTTACTTACCTAATTAGAGCAAACAAAAAAAAACACAAGAAGGGATAAAGAGGTAAATGAGCAAATAGATACAAGGATATATGATAATGGATATATGTAGGACATAATCGGAGTGAGATCGAATGACAGGCAGTGCTTTAGTGTACTGGTATACCTGTTCGCTCTGTTTGACGGCCTTGGAGCAAGGATGCATACGGAGAACACAGTGGCCAGTGTACTGTGTATCACCCGTGTATGTACTGTTGCAGAGTTCGCCGTATGTAAGATTCCGTAGCAGAGCTGTATCTGGAGGTGGGCGCCCGTTCCTGAGCTGGGAGGACTGGTGGCTGCCGCAGGCGCGCAACCGCCCCACTTGCCCACCTTCCCGATGAAGCTGAAAAGCGCGATCGAGCTTTTCGCCTGCTGCGCCCGACGATCGAGAACACAATGGACGCTCGCCAAATCGCTGCGGGGAGGAGGGTCTCAGCACCAAGTGGACCGGACCGTTGTCCCCTGTGGGCTGGCAATTTGCGCTGCCCTGCTGCCCTGAATTTAGCACCGTTTGTTGCGTTTCCACAGGCACTCGACCCTTGGGAGGGGGACAGAAAGGAGGAGGGGAGTATTTCTAGCACTTGGCGCTGGCGCCTTGCCGGAGCTAACACGTCCCCCATGCCGTCCCCGATCCCTTGCCCTGATGACATCAAGCACCGGCACGAGGCTGCGCTAGGAGGGGCGGCTCCAGGGATGTGGATCCCAGGCCGTCGCGGCGGAGAGGGGTTCGAGAACGATCGCAGGGGAGAACACCGATCGCCGGAGAGAATGGTCCGGCACGCGAAACCCGCCCAGCCCGGGGCCGAGACCGCGCAGGGACCCATGCTCGGCCTTGTGCTTTCCTGCTATATACGAAGGGGCCGGCGCAAGTTGCATGCAGTCGCTCAGTGGGTGTCTCGAGGGTGTGTGGAAGCCGATAGAAGATGAGGAGGAAACCAGGCCGACCCTCAGGTTTCGGACCCTTCCCAGTCGTTGCTCGATTGATCGCCTTTCTCTGCGTGCGCTTGCACTGGACTGGGCTTTTTCCCCAGCATCGCTTTCGAGAATGCGGTGGTTTCTGCTGCTGCACACTTTGTCGACGGAAAAACTTGGAAACACCTGAACTGCCGCATCCGGGCAACTGGAGTTGCTGGTGGCCTGCTGATCAGCTTTGCTCCAGCTGGATCGATGGACGCGGCACACAGGCAGACAGGCCACACACATCCTTGCTGTCGATGATGAGCCCGCTGCTCGACCCGAGGTGCTGCGCTGCACTCGCGGCTTGCATCGAGAGCTTTTTTTTTCCTCTTCTGTGTTTTTCGATCGATCGATCGGGGGATCATTACCGCAGTTCCGTGAAGGGCACACTACAAATGCATCATTTCCCATCCCCGTCTCATGCTAATTGTCACTTATCCATCGTCTATGTACTGTGTATGGCTGCTGACGTGAATCCGCCCCGGAAAAAAAAAGCAACCGACGTCTCCCCCATCAGGGGATACTAGTTCACGGGAATTCGATGTCATTCAGAGTGAGCGCCGAGAGGATCGCCAGCTCGGACGAACCGAAAACCCCCAATTCCTACGACCCCTCTTTCAGCCTGGGCCGCGTGCACCATGCCGGTGCCGAGACTGGCCAACCCACCTTCCCCCTCCCCTCCCGGATATCGCGTTTTCGAACACCGCGATTGATATTGAACATCGGACAACACAAAATCCCATCCGCAGGACGGGGGTGCGCTGGTGCCAAAGTATCGCTGCAACTCGGCCAACGGCATGAATGCGCATCACCAGCCACCAATCCCAGACCACCGAGCAGACGCCATGCCAACAGACCCAGTCTCTGTCCTCCTTGCCAAGGGGAACAGACGTGGCCTGCCCACACCACCACCTCTCTGCGAGTCAGGGGCCTGTGAATCTCTACCTTGCCAGGGGGACCGACACACACGAAACTTCTCCGAGGACGCGCAGCAGAGCCAGTGATATTGATTGGGCAACGATAGGCAACGGGCGATGGTGGTGTGCCAGTGGAAGTGGAGGATGCCAAACTCCTGCCAATTGGACCGAGTCCAGTCGGTTGACCAAAAAGAAAAAAAGAAGGGCCGGGAAAGAGGGGGGAAAGCTGAGGGGGAAGAGCGGGGAGGGAAGGGTCGGTCAAACAGGTAGGTTGGTTGCGTCCCTTCCATCGTCTCTGTGGGAATGGACAGAAAGGTACAGGGAAGGGACGGCCGTGGTACGTCTATGGGCTCGCTTGCAACCTCGCAGGGTTGTTTTTTAGGCCCCATGGCATTCTGTCCTGTGGAACATGGCAGTTTGCAAGAATGCCATGAGCGCTGTGTGGGGCGAAGGGGTCGTCTCCCCTCCAATGACCCCCCGAGTTCTCATTTAACTCCGCGGCTATCGCCTCACTATGACGGCCTTTTGACGGTGGCTTCGACCAGCGCCCGTGCAACGCTTGTCCGCGTAAGGTAGGTGTGTTTCTTGCTCAAGACGCTAGGGGCCATTGCTTGCGCGGCTGCAAGACTATCATTGCGATGGCGAAAAATCGACGGCAAGAATGGCACCTTTGCAGGAACCACCGAGGCACCCATACAACTACATCGCAGAATGCACGCTGGTGTGTGTCGTACAAAGGATGGAAAGTTGGCAAAGAAGGCAGACGCAGGGTTCATTGATCGGCACTGCAGATGACCCTACAAGCCACCACAGCACATCACGCTCAATCATGTTCGCATTTGGTAGTCCCCTTCATCCTGGGCTCCAACTTCTGATCGCCGCCACTTTACATGCAGTTCTTGGTGTCAATCCATCAAAACTCATCATCAGGCACACACACTCAATTCGAGGCCGCCACCTGCTCGTTACAGTGCAGGCCCTGCTACCCTGTCGCCATCCCCGTCAGAATGGCACATGGTCTAAGCCGGCCAAACCCGGCCCCCAGCATGTTTCTTCTTCGTGACCTGTCCGTAGAATACTCTCATGATTTGGTGGCACCCGTGTCGAGTCTCTTGTTTGGCGGCAGCGGGGGCTTTTTGAACCCATCGTTGCTGCCACCGCCGACTTGCGTGAAAGCGCCGCTCTTGAACCACCTGTCCTCGTCGGCCTTGCGCTTGCGGCTCAGCTCGGCCTGCACCTTGGGGTCGACGAGCTCCAGGCCCTGCGTCGCCGTGAACGCGAGCGAGGACACGGTGCCCGCCGCCGCGGTGGCCGAGCCCAGCGTGGTGCCCACGCCCGACGTGCGGAGGCCCTTGCTGCTGGCCAGGCTCAGGTTGCTGACGCCGCCCGTGGTGAGGCCGCGGAGCGACGAGGCGCTGCCGCTGAGCGAGCTGGCGCCGCCCCATCCTTTGCTCTTGGCGCTCAGCTTGGCCCGCGTGCGCTGGTCGATCTGCGCGACGCGCAACCGGCCGTCGTCGCGCTGCCCAATCATGCCCATGCCCTTGGTGCTGTCGCCCACCCCGTAGCCCACCTCCTGCTCCTCCTTGCCAAATGCCACGCGGTTTTGCGCCTTGCGTAGCTCTGTCATGGCCGTCGCCTCCTTGGCCTTGCGTGCACGGCGGCCGCCACGCTTTCTGCTCGGTTTGTCGTCGGGCGCGGGCAGCGCGCGCGCGCCCTTGCTCAGAGGCTTCTGTTGGAGTTTGTCCAGGCGGTCTAGGCACTCGTCCTTGAGCCGCTCCCCTTCCGAGCCGCCGCGGAACTGGTGGAAACAGTCGGTGCGCGCGCACATGACGATCTTGTTGGCGAACATCTTGATGGCTTGTTTCTTGAGGTCGCTCGGAATGCTCCTGATGACGGGCGACTGGAAGATGAACCCCTGGTGTCGGATGCCCACGTTTGTAGCCAGCGCAGCACTGGACTGCTTCTTGGATCCCCAAGCAGGTAAGTTGCACGCTGGCGCCTTGGACAAGCCGGTGAGACCGCCGGCCTGGTTGAGCAGCTGTGCTGCCGTGAGGGAGCCGATGAGCGCAGTCAGGTTCGGCGCAAATGTGTTCATGCGCGACTGGACGTACTCGGTCAAGGTCTTCTTGGCCTTGTCAAGTGCGATGACCATGTCGCACGCGTGCACCACACGCTGCAGCTGATCTTCCGACATGGCGCGCCCCTTGGACGTCGTGGCCTCCACCGTGACAATCATCAAGGACGGGCCATCGAGCACCGATTTGAGCGTCACACCCAGGGGATTGTCCGTTGATAGCTGGAGCGACTTGATGCTCTCCGAATCCATCGGGCCATTGCCCAAGATGGCAACCACCTTTGCGTATTCCAGGGGATTCGTGATGAGGGTCTCGAGTTCGGGGAACCGCACGGAGTAGTGATCTCGGATAAACTTGTGCACCAGAACAATCTCGTTATCGATCTGGGTCGATAGGCTGTTCGACTGGGTCAGGAGGTGATACTCGGGATGGTCTTCCACATTGCCAACGTTGTCTGTTGACTCGGCGGGTTGAGACTGGTAATGTGATATTTTCTGCAGCGTTCGAGGCAAACTGTCAGGGCTATTGCTCAGGCAAATATATGTAAACGCTTTTCCACGGTTGACGAGCATCGATGGGGGAGAACCGGAGAAGGCTTCACTAACCTCAAGGACAGGCGTCAAAGTCTTCATGAGGCCCGCAACGGTGCGCACATCGCGGACGCCCCCCAATTGCATCTTTTCAATTTTGGCCGTGGCGTCGTCATCGTCGGTGCCCGGGGTGGCGTTGCCCGCAAGCCCGTCCATCATATCGGTGTCGTCGTCTGCGTCCCCATCCTCGTCGCGCACCTCCTCCATCGCGGCGTCTCCTTCATTTGCATGGGCACTGCCAGCAAAACCGGCCTCACCAAAGAGGTCATCGCCATGCTCATCGCCGCCATCATCGGATCCGGATCCTTCAAAATCCTGAAGAAGCTCGTCCGCGAGGGTCGACATTTCGGCGAGACTAGGTGGTTTGCGCGTGCGCCACTCGCGCCGGAGAAAGTTGTTGGTTGAGGGCCAGTGGGCTGGCGATGGTGTGATGTAGGCGACGAAGTGTGTGGCTAAGGCGTCAAATGGAAGATGCGGCGACGACGCTGTGTCAGTTGGTGGTATTCTAATGCGTTGACCAGAAAGGATGGATCAAGGTGAAAGGCGCGCGCCATGCCGAGTGATTCGCGTGGGTCTCTGCACGGCAGCAGCGACGTGCAGCGACTGGCCTGGGCTTGGGCCGGTGGTGGTGCACGGACCATGCGAAAGTAGTAGGCCGACGTTTGGGAAGGAGGGAAGCTGCAACAGACGTACTTGGTAGCAATCGCTCAGCACCTGCAGGTAACGACACCAGGCAGCGCACTCCTTCCGTACGCTGGCACTGTTGGAGGGCCACCGATTTGCCCAACGCCAGGTCGCTCCGTTGCAGGGCGGGCTCGACTGTGAAATTCCACCGTTGCCCCCCGACGAGACCCCAGACTTGGACACGCAATGGAGTCCTCGCGCGGCCCTCCCAGGGTCAAGAACAAGGCGGCGGCGCCGGTGCAGATCTCAGCCGAGCAGCTGCTGCGCGAAGCCGTCGACCGCCAGGAGACGGCTCTGCAGAAGCCGACGCAGCGCTTCGCCGACCTCGAGGAACTGAAGGAGTACCAGGGCCGGAAGCGCCGCGAGTTCGAGGACTACATCCGCCGCAACCGCGTCCGCCTCGCCAACTGGTTCCAGTATGCGCAGTGGGAGCTCGAGCAGAAGGAGTTTGCCCGCGCCCGGTCTGTCTTTGAGCGCGCTCTCGATGTGCATCCCAACAATACCCGTAGGTTCTCACTGCACCATGTTGTACGTGGCACCCGTCTGACCTGCGCGTCGCAGAGCTCTGGATCCGATACATCGAGGCCGAGATCAAAAACCGCAACATCAACCATGCTCGCAACCTGCTGGACCGTGCCGTCACCCGGCTGCCGCGCGTCCCGAAGCTGTGGTACAAGTATCTCTGGGTCATGGAGATGCTCGGCGACATCCCCGGCACGCGCCAGGTATTCGACCGGTGGATGAAGTGGCAGCCGGACGAGGATGCGTGGAATGCCTACATCAAGCTGGAGAAGCGCTACGGCGAGTTTGACAGGGCGCGACACATCTTTGACGCGTTTACAAGAGTACACCCTGAACCGCGGACCTGGCTGAAATGGGCCAAGTTCGAAGAGGAGTACGGCACGAGCGACATGGTCCGCGATGTCTTCCAGACAGCCATCCAGACCATCGCCGAGACCCTGGGTGACGATGAAGTCGACGAGAAGCTGTTCATAGCCTTTGCCAGATTCGAGGCCCGCCAGAGGGAGTATGAGCGGGCGCGCGCCGTCTACAAGTTCGGCCTCGATAACCTTCCCCGGTCCCGGTCCATGGCACTTCATGCGCAATACACCACGTTTGAGAAACAGTTCGGCGACAAAGAGGGTGTCGAGGACGTCATTCTCACCAAGCGGAGGAGGCTGTACGAGGAGCAAGTGAAGGACAACCCCAAGAACTACGACGTGTGGTTTGACTTTGCCCGGCTGGAGGAGAGCGGCGGCGACCCCGACCGCGTCCGAGAAGTCTACGAACGGGCCATTGCTCAGGTTCCGCCCACCCAGGAGAAGCGCCACTGGCGGAGGTACATCTTCCTTTTCCTCTTCTACGCGATATGGGAAGAACAAGTGGCCAAGGATGTTGAGCGTGCGCGGCAAATTTACGACACGTGCCTGGGGCTCATACCCCACAAGAAGTTCACTTTTGCGAAGCTCTGGGTTGCCAAGGCGCACTTCGAGATCCGACAGGCGCAATTGACTACCGCGCGGAAGGCCCTGGGGCGGGCGATTGGAATGTGCCCGAAAGACAAGCTCTTCAAGGAATACATCTCGCTGGAGCAAAAGCTCTACGAGTTCGAGAGGTGCCGGACGCTGTACGAGAAACACGCCCTCTACAACCCGTCAAATTGCCAGACGTGGATCAAGTGGGCGGAGCTAGAGCGTGGTCTGGACGACCTCGACCGGACTCGCGCCATTTATGAGCTTGCCATTAGCCAGCCGGTCCTTGACATGCCCGAGGTGGTCTGGAAAGCTTACATCGACTTTGAGGAAGAAGAAGGCGAGTACGACAGGACGCGCGAGTTGTACGAACGCCTGCTCGAGAGGGCCGACCACCCCAAGGTCTGGATCAGCTACGCCCAGTTCGAGATCAACATCCCCGAGGCGGAAGAAGGAGCAGAGGAGGAAGAAGACGAGGAGGCGCAGGAGCGGCCCGTCAGCGAGGAGGCCAAGGCGCGTGCCCGTAAGATCTTCGAGCGTGCGCACAAGAGCATGAAGGACCGCGAGCTCAAGGCCGAGCGCGTGTCGCTGCTGAATGCCTGGCTGAAATTTGAGGAGACGCACGGGTCGCCCGAGGACCTTGAGAAGATCCAGAAGCAGATGCCGCGCAGGACCAAGAAGAAGAGGAAGCTGGACGACGACACGTGGGAGGAGTACATCGACTACATCTTCCCTGCAGACGACCAACAGACCAAGAACCTGTCGAATCTGCTGGCGATGGCCAGTGCTTGGAAGCAGACTGGCGGACAGATTGCCGGGGGCGACTGAATATGTTTGTTGAAGAAAGCTCCTGTATGGGGCCTTCCTTGCTTTTCTGCGTCGCGCTCGGGTGCCTTCTTGTAGGACACGAGCTGAGACAGAAATGAGAGGGCGTATCTGTACTATAACATCGGCCCCAGTCTCCTGTTGCAACTGGCATCTCTTACATTCTCGCGGCCGAGACACCGCTATTAGGATGGCATCCATCATGATTCTTTTGAAAGTGAACCTTGTACTCTTCAAAATGCCCTCGTCGTGCACCGTGCGCCCTGTGTCGGACGTCTTAGCACAGTGAAGCACACATTTCTTACCTCGTGAACAGCATACGAGTATACCTACGTGAAACTAGGTTGACTGGAGGACTCGCGGTGCCCATGTTAGATGGCGTACCCCCTGTGGCGTCACAGAGGAGATGAACGTGAGAGTTGGCGCCATGCCAAAAGGATAAAACCAAAAACCACCAGTCAGATTTGCAGCTACATGACATGACATCATCACCAGCGTCTTTTCATCAGGTCATACCGTCATCCAAAGGGTAGAGCAAAAATCAAGGAAAAGACCGTATCTAGGAAAAAATCATGAAAATCCACCAGATCCTCCCAGCTCAACCAAAACATCAATGTTCCTTCGCTCGAAATCTCTCGCACTATTGCTCTCCTCCCACTCACACATTGCCCTTCATCATCCCAAATATACGGAATCCCGCTCGCGCGCCAGCAACGCAATCTCGGGGAATGGAAGCATGAAGGATCAATCAACCACCGACTTGCCTCAACCGCTGACTCTGCTATCGTGCAAAAGAGAAGAAGAATTGGAGACGAAACGGAAATGGGGGCGAAAAGCTGACGGAGGACAACGAGAATGGCGCTGTGAGGCGTATCCCATCAGCCAATTTCCATGCTAGAGACGGCCTTTCGCCGAGCCAGGATTCCGCCCCTTTCTTGTGTTGCCGTTGACGAAGCTCCGATTCCGCTTGCCCGCCCATGACTGACACAGCTCGCCTCAGTCCGCTCGCGCCTGTCGCTCCCTCGTGTCGTGCACGGCAGCCCGTGGCACGACAACCTCGCCCGATGGTACGCCCAGCAAATGGTCGCTGACGTTGCTGTACCAGTCAGCTCAGGGTAGCCTTGCGGCCCGCTGGCCGGGGTTGGTGTGGCTCAAGGTCCCAAGCTAGCCAGTTCTTTTTAATGGCGGCGGCGATCGTCTATCATGAAGTAAAGGATTGATTAGAACATGTTTCTGGTAAGTCTATGAACTCGTGTGCAACAGGGGATGGGGGGAGAGAGTCGAATAGCGCCTGAACCAGAGCATGCGATGCGAGGAAAGCGAGAAGAAACAGCGGTGTAAGCGGTCAGGCGAATGGTGTACAAACGCCCCGGGCGCGCGAGGAGTCGGGTCCTCGGGCATCCAACCCGCCGCCAGCACGGGGGACACCAGTGCGGCCGAGGGCGAAGATTGTGACGCGCGTTCAGTTTCCGCGAGGTAGAACTGTGACAAAGAGTGGTACAGCTGAGCACAGGCGAGCTGTCGGGTGCGCGAATTTGTGCGTGTATGTGCGTGTGGCACATACCGGAACAAGCGGCAGCGTAGAAGGACGGAGTTGAAGAACGGGGTGATGGCTCAAATCGGGAAAGCTGTATTCTGGTGCAACGTGTTCCGAAATGCAAAAGCTTCAGACATCGGCTCGGGACGGCGAGGACGAGAGGGTATGCCACCCACCCGGTCCTACCTCCTGTCGGGCGGCCCGGCAGGAAGCATGGCGGCGTAGGGATTGCCGTCGGCATAACGGGGTCCCTCGTCGTACCGGCCGGCCCCTGGTGGAGCTGCCGAAGACCAATCGTCAGCCCTGCGCCCGCCGGCCTTGTCGCTGCCACCACCGCTTCCGCCGCCGTTCGCCAGCCGCTTCTGCCTCTCGAGACGCCGTCTGTGTCTTTCTTCCTTTTCCTGCCTCCACTCGCGCATCTCGTGCCTGATCTCTCGTGCTTCTTTCACCTCCGAGATGGCACCCTTGATCCCGAGCGCCGCGATACCAACGGCAGCGGCGTCTTGAAGCAGAGCCCTGTTCTTCATCTTCTCGGCCTGCTCATGGCTGATCCGGCCCTCTCGCACCGCCTTCTTCCTCGCATGCCGCTTCTCCATGCTCAGGTAGACACTGTGGGCCGCGTGGATGGTCGCCACGGCGGCTAGACCCGTAGTAATGATTTGCTTACCTCTCATTTTCTTATCCCGCTTCCTGTCCTCGTCGGAATCTCCCAAGTCCGATGACGACACAGAGCCGCGTCTCCCTTGCCGGGAACGGTCGCGGTCACGGCCGCCGCCGCCGCCACCACCACCGCGGTGGGAGCGGCCGTCGTCATAGTCGTCCCGTCCACCGCCCCTGCGCCGGTCGCGCGAGCGATCCCTGTCGTGGTCGTCGTAGTCATCGCGGTGCCGGCGCGAACGACCAGAGTCCTCGTAGTCGTCGTAGTCGCGTCTCCGATCGCGACTGCGGTCGCGATGATGGTCGCGGTCATCGTCATCTGGGCCATTGCCGATGCCCACCTTGGCCAGCCGGCGGCGGGCGCCGTCCACAATGCTGCGGCTCCGGCTACGGTGGCGACGATCGGGAGAGCCATCACGGCTGTCGCGCGAGTCCACGCTTCGGCGCCGGGACCTGGAGCGTTCATGGTTGTCCATGAGCTTCTTCGCACCAAAGGCGCCGAGCCCGGCGGTTGCGAGAGCGGCAAGCCCGCTCACGCCGCCACCTCCGCCGCCGTCCTTGGCGCGGGCGCGGGAGCGAGACCGGGAGCGTCCCGTCTTTTCGTCCATCTCGATGTTCTTCTTGGAACCATTGATGACACGGTTGCCGAGGAGGCCGCCAACGACGGCCTCAGCAATGCCAAGCTTGCTGCCGGCCTTCTCGTCACTCTGGGCGGCATCAAGGGTGGCAGCACCGGCGGCAGCCGTAAGAACGCGCTTGGCTTTCTCGCCTTTCCACGAGCCGGGCTGCTTGGAGATGCGGAAGGCCTCGGTAGCACCGGCAATGAGCGAGGCCATGGCGGCCTTCTGGACCTTGTTGGCGGCCCCGCCCTTGGCGTGACCGTCCTTGTCCTTGCCGCGGGACCGGGAGGTAGAGCGCGAGCGCGAGCGGGACCGGCTCCCCCGACGGCTTCTGGTGTCCGACTTGTCGTCTTTGCCGCCGCCTCCGGTCAGGGCTTTGACGGCACCGCCAAGACCGGCAGCGGCGAGCGCGCTCTCCAGGAAATTCTTGTGGCCTTTCTTCTCCTTGGCGCTCTCTTCGTCGTCCGAGTAGTAGCCGGACCTGTGGGCAAGAACCTTCTTCTCATCCTTCTCCTTGCGCTTGTTGTAGAACTCAGTGCCCTGGTAGCCGGCAAAAGCGCCGGCGGCACCGAGGGCGGCGGAGGCTAGAAGGTTCCGGTGAACGTCGGTGCCGTGCTGATTGGCCTCACGGCGGTCGTAGAGCTCCTTTCCGCCGATGGCAAGGGCAGCACCAGTGACGGCAGCGATGATCTGCTCCTGCTTGGACAGCACGCGCCCTCTCGTCTTGCGCTCCTCCTCGTAGTAGGCAACCTCGCTCTTCTTGTGGGGCTTGCGGTCGCGGTCGTAATCATCATAGGCCCGGTCTCGGCTGTAATGAGAGCGGCGATCATCGTAATCGTCGTAGTGCCCGGGCTCAGCGGACCGGGCGCGGTGGAGATCCCTGGAGGAATAGCCCGGCGGCGGGAAGTCACGGCGGATTTCTTCAACGGACAGGTCGCTGTCTTCGCGTGGTCGCGGGACGAGATCTCGCGACGGCTGGACATGGAGGGTCTCGCGCGCTTCATAATAACGGGGATCGCGGTCATCGCGGCGCTCCTCGCGGTAGTAGCGCCGCGTAGTGCGCTCCCTAGGCGGGGCGTCGTACGGGTCGTACGAAGCCATCGCCAGACGCAGTGGTGTTGACGCAGCCAACCGAGCCAAAAGAAAAAAGAAAATCCTGTCTTGAAATTTGTCTCTGGACTGCGTGCGTGTGCAACCGTCAGCCGATGGTTTCGGAGAATGCAAGATGACAGCGACTGTTGGGAATAAGTCAGGTGAGATTGAGGAGGAGGCACGGAGCGGGGCTGAGAAACCTGGGCTCTTGCAGGCAGGGGGGGTTGTCTCGAGGTGAGGGGGCGGGGGCCGCGAGGGTCCTGATCGTTCGTTCCGTCTGCTTACCTACCTACTAGTAGGAGCCTGGCTGTAAGTGGGCAGAAAAAGCAGTGACGTTGCCCGTTGCGGTTCCTCTTTCAGGAACCAACACGGCAGCAGCAATCACCCTTGTCGGCGCGAAAGGTCAGTGCGGCAAATTGTAAGGTATGAGATGAACGATGCAGATGTTTCGCAGTTAGATGCTTGCACGCAGTCTGACTTCAAGATTGTTGTTGTTGGGAGAAGGAAAATGTGAGAGAAATGGAAGGAACATGCGGGAGGACCGGATTGCGTCAGGCAGCCCTGGAGGCAGGATGAAGCTCGGAGGCCTGACGATGTTGGCCGCCGTCAGTGCTGGAACCTGGCAAGGCTCCCGCCGCCCGCCGCCCTAGTGAAGGTGAAGGTGGACCAACGACGGCCCAACGTCGGGTTGCTGTGCACACAGCAAGTGCGCGACCCACGGCCACAGCATGTTTTGGCCCGTTTTCGGGGTCTGCGTCATTCTATTACTGTCCATCCCACAACCGCGCATCTCTCGATTTCCTGGCGACGTCTCCCCAGCCACGGCCAGGGTTTTGCGTTGTTGGTGCGGACAAAGCCCACACAAAAAAAGTGGGTTGCGACTGAAATACTCAGTACCGGCACATCCATCTACAACCCGACGCGGGAACTCTGAAGAGGGAAAGCCTTCTAGATCTTTGGGAACGCTTGGCTCGCTCCCTCAAGAGCCCAGTTCCCGCTCCGAAGGATGCGAGACCCGTCGCCCGACAAGGCGGCGAGGGCGGTGGAAAACGTGAGACGCAGCCTGGAAGGCTCGGCGTGGCCCCACCACATGAGGGTGAGAGACAGCAGACGAGCCGGGCACAGCACGCAAAAGGTGGTGTGGTGTGGCACATGCAGTGCTTGTCCCACTGAGACATGGGCGCATCGACGAGGTCATGAGCGCGAGCCACTGGACATCATCCACAGGGAAAATAGATTCTGGCCACGAGGCAGAGAGCGCGAGAACGGAACACAGAAGACGCCACCTAAAACCCTTTTTTCGCGTGACAAGTAAAGGGAAGAATTGCCGTGCGGGTGCTGCTGTGCTCGGGTACCTATGATGTCATGGGGGAAGGACCCTTTACGGATAGCCTCACTGATCTGTATCCGTATCTGTCGTCCGTCCATCTATCTCCGCAGGACGAAGCCTTGTACTCAGAGTACAGACCACCAGCAATACCACCTCCTGCATATCAGACCGAACCCCGTCATCCGTTCCTTTGCCCCGCCATACTATGTATTCTTTATTCGTTTCCTGCGCTATCCGCTGTACACCGGAGCCAAGAACATCTTGCAAACGCGCGCGATAGCGCGCAGATGGTGGTGCAAGAAAAGCAACGACTTTTTCCTTTTCATTTTTTGCTGTCTATTTATACATGGCACACAACCCAAAAAGAAAACGCTTTTGTCTTCCACAAGGAGGATGAGCATCCGGCTTCCCTCCCGTGCTGGACCGAGGTCCCAGAAAGGCAGAGCGTCCAAAAGTCTAACGAAGTAAAAACGTCCGTCAAAACCTCTCCATCCTGCCTCTTCCTCCTAGGGCACCTGCCACTCATGGAGAAGTGCTCCTCTTTCCCAGTTGCCGCCCGGGAATACATCAACAGGAAGTGGTCGGATATACTGTCCGGCCGGGCCATCTTCGGCAGCGGGTTTCGCCGACCCGGAGCTTGAAGTCGAGGTCGCCGAGAACGTTCGTCATGCTCAAATGAGAAACGAACTTCGTGTGCTGCCCGCCAGGCGTGGTCGCGTATCCGTCATTCGTACGGGCAGTGAAGCCTGCCCATGCCGTCCCACCCTCCTGATGTTGTTGGTGGCCAATGGAATGTTGGGCGTCCCGATTGTGCAAGAATGAACGCCAGGTCATGCAGGGGAGTAAGTCGGGGTCATGAAACCCAAGACCGGTGCCAAATCGCATGAAAGCAACAGAAAATTATTTTCCCAGAACTGATGTGACGCAGGGCGGTTTTCATCACCACCCAAACAGCCCGCAAGGCCCCCCTCTTCAGCCCCTATCCCAGGTATTTTCCACCTTATAATGAACGCCAGCCCCGCCCACATGCGCCCTGACACTCCTCCACCCCGAGGATGAAGGCAGAGTCTGATGGAAAAAAAAAAGCGGAACTAGCCAGCGCTCAGGCAGACTCGGCGGACAGTGAGGCCCAAGGCTGCCTAGGTGCCTATTTGGTGCCCGGAGAGTATGGCTGCCCTCCCGCGCCTGAGTCTGCTCGAGGTGCAAAGGCAGACCGATGACCAGGGACGAGACACAACCTCTTGTGGGATACGTCATCTGCTGAGTCGACCTTGGCCAATTCTGAGGCGGGCTGCTCTGCGATGCGCGCCGCCATCGGCATCATCGTCAACGACTTGCGATCGCTGAAGGACGCCAGGAAACATTCAGATCAAAAACAGCAAATAAAAGGCGAAAACGTCCAGTAGGGATGTCGTAGCCAGAGCAGATTCCGGGCGCATCGCCGTTAGATGTATCGTGTGTTGTGCGGGGCCGGAAAGGGACCGAATCAGCGAGATCGCTCAACAATCAGTAGAATATCCGACATGTTTTTGCAAGTCAAAAACAAAAGACAGTGTCGCCGGGCCTCGTGAAAACCCGACGGGCCAGCAGTCGCTGCCGCCGCTGACGCCGCCGCCGGGCGAAACACCGACGGTCCAGTGAACAGTTCAAATCGTCGCCGCATCCTTGCCGCCAAGCTTGCGGTCCAGCTCGACAGCCTCGTTGTAATGCGCCGTGAAAATCTCCGGCACCGCCCGGCCCTGGGGCCAAGGCTTCCGGATGTTGTTGTCGAACAGAAGGCCATTGTAGAGTTCGAGCAAATACTTCAGGCCACCCTTGACGGGCATCTCTCGCGACGCATCCTCAAGGGCAAGGTCCCTGAACTCTTGGTAGACCTTGGCGTTAAAGTCATTGAGCAGCATCTGCGACCAGAACTTGTAAAGCTTCTGCATCAACCGGCAGGTATCGCCGGCTTTCGCGTGCCGGCGCTCTTCGAGCGCCGCCGTGCGGATTTCGGTGTACGGTTTGCGGTCCGTCTGCTCCTTGGAGGAAGAGGTTGCTCGCCCATCCACCCAGACAATCCCGCTTCCAGGCTGATCCGCGGAGACAGATCCGGCATGCCCTCCATTGACACTATCGGCGAGTTAGAGCCATTTCCGCGCGCCGAGATTGTGGGTGTGGGCGATCCGTGGTGGAGGAGCTGGTGAAGGTGAAGGAGGGATTTACCTTTGCGCTTCGGAAAGGCCGCCGGAGACGCCGTTCTGGCTCCCGTGGGGCTTCTCCGAGACATAACCCGCCACGCCGGCCGCTTCGGATGCGCCCGAGCCCTCTTTCTCTTCGTAACTCAACACCATCATCAAGTTCTCCACCTGGGAGTCGGAAAAGTTGGTCATGTTTTCAAGAGTCAAAGGCGATGGGGGAGGCGCATACTCCGGCACACCGGCAGACAGTCGAGATTCGGGACCATGATGGTGGCCGTTCACCATTCCGCCGTTCACGGCGGGGTTGAAGGGGGCCGAGTTGACGAAGGGGGGTTGGAACATTTGCTCCTCAGTGAAGGCGGGGAAAGCAGCACCAGCTGCGGCCGGGTACGGCTGGGGAACAATCGGGCCGGGGAAAGGAGCGGCAAACTGAGGGTCGAGTCTGGTATAGGGGGTCCAGTTCGCGGGACCGTCGTTGCGAAATGCCTCTAGCCGCTCCGCAGCAGGCAAAACAAAGTGCGTCCACTTGTCGCGGGTCCTCAACCGCTCGATGCCATCGTCGCCCACGCCGAACTCGATCTGGTCGGAGAGAGAGCAAGCAAGGCGAACCAATTCCAGGTCTTCAGTCACGGCCTTTATCCGTTTGAAGCCTGTGATAGTCGACAAGGGAACAAAACCCTGCCCATCCATGTGCTGACGGAGGTAGTAGTCCTTACACAGGTTCTCCACAGAGAGGTAGTACTCGACCTGGGTCTTGAGAATCGCGACCGACGGGTCGTAGACGGGCGAGTACATGTACGGGGGGTAGGGGGCAACCGCGAAGTCGTTCACCTGGGGCGCCTTGGGGGGGAACCCAGCGGCACCAGAGCCGCCGCGCGCGCCAGACTGGCCAGAGCTCGCCCACTTGTTTCCCCTGCCCCTCGCCGAATGACTAAAGGAAGCGGGAAACTGGCCGGAAAACGGCGGAGGGCTGTGTGGGCTGGGGTTCTGACGGGGTGGGAAGCCGCCATGAGCTGGGTAGTGTCCGTTGGGGGCATATGGGGCGGATCCAACATGGGACGACGAGTTGCTGTGGCCGCCGCGGCCACGGAAACCACCGCGACCACGATCTGGACGCCCGTCGCGCGCGGGGTATTGTTGTCCGTGCGGGCCGTCTTTGGCATAATCACTCCGACCCTGGAAGCTGTTCCGCTCGTGAGGGAGAGCTCGGCCAGTTGCTTGCCCGGCCTCAGAGCCCATCTCGGTCCGGATGTCTCGCACCGCGCTCGCCCTCTTTGACAACTAGTCCACGGTTAGCGTCCAGCAGGAAAGAAAACGCGAGAGCGAAGCACTATGCGGCGACTCGTTTGTCAAGGACTTACAGAAGATGTTTCTGCGCTAGCATCGCGACCCTGCTCGCTTGTGCTGCCTGGGACCGAGGCTTTACGCTGGTCCCGGGACGCTCCGTCGATCGAGGCACGCTTTGAGGGATGGGCTGCCTGTGGTTGTGATGTCGAGCGCGAAGGAACGCTGCCTTCGCGAGGGCGGGTAGAGGTGGTCCTGGGACCGGCAGAGCCACCGATGGGGGAGGGTGCTTTGTCGCTCGCCGAGCTGGAGGCGGGCTGGGCAGCAGCTGTGCTGGCACTAGCGGGAGCACCATTGGCACTAGGGTGGCCTCCTCTCGTCGAGCCTGCTTCACGCCCACCTCGCGCACCGCCACGGGGTTTCGAACCACGAAGTTGGGGGAGCTGCGTCTCGAAAACAACCGAGTGCACAATTTCAAGCTTCTCCCATGTCTTTTTACGAGTCGGACCGGCCTCGTCTTGACCCTCCTTCTCGATGGAATCCGTCTTCTCATGTGATTTGCGGGCAGGTTGCTCCCGCACAGCAGCAGACTTGGGATCCGGCCAGGAGGAGGGATCTGCGACTGGAGGCAGCGACGCGGAGCTCTTCTCGTCTCTGTCGCTAGCCCGGCTGCCGCGGGGACCGCCTCGGCGAGCTGCTTGGTCGGCTGGCCGTGACACCTCAACGGCCTTCTTCTGCGGCGCAGGTGCACCAGCATCCTCCTGTGACGGGCCTTGCTTCAACTCGTTGACAGCAGCGGATCCGGTTGGGGAGGCAGGCTTAATGATGACTGCCGCCTTGTGGGCTTCCATGCGTTTCGCCCAGGGATTGACCGCAGGTGGGGTCGCCTCTGTGAGAACGATAGGCTTCGGCGGCTCCTTGACCTTTTCGGAATCCTCCTCTTGAGCCTGATCGCTCTGCGCATCCTTGTCGGTGGAACGACCTTTCTTGCCCTTCCGTCCTCTCCTGCCGTCCGTGCCTTCGTTGGGACGCGAGGTGCGGCTAGTGTAGTGAGGTCCCTTGTCCTCGCTCTGAGACTGAGGCTGGGCATCAGTCGTCTTCGTGCTGTGTTCTTGGGTTACCTTCCCAGACTGCTCCGCGACAGATGCCGTAGAGGAACCCGCGCCAACAACCGAAGAAGTCTCGGAATCCTGCCTTGATGACGCGGCATCGACGTGCCCTGCAATGCTCTGTTCCGTATCATGAGGCTCGGTGCCATTTGACACAACTGAAGGTGCTGTGACGGATGTAGCACCCGTGGAGGCGTCGTCTTTGCCATGGGAGCCAGCCGTGGAGGGTGCAGGGCTCGATGCCTGCTGCGGGCTCGGTTGGGAGGCGACCTGACCTCGCGCAGCTTGCGCATAGGAAAATGTTGTGGCCGACATTGTGTCGTCGGAAATCCGGCTCGTCACTGGGTAGGCGAGACTCGGGGACACGGGAGGGAAACGATGAGGGGGGTCGCGTGCGAATGGGCGCCCTTGCAAACAACGGAATACGCAAGCGACGTCGGTTTGCCAGACCCTACGAGACTTTTCTCGATATGCCTGGTCGACGTCGTCAGGCGATGTCCGGAGAGGCCGGTAAAACCTCCCCGCACTAACAGAATGCCGACGGCGGACGGGGCCGGGAGAAAGTGACACGGGCGATCTTCGAAAACGTGGGTTGAGCGAAAGTCGGGCAGCCGGGGATCTCTCGATTCCGTTTGGTCTCGAAACCACAGGTCCTGTTCAACGGGAGCGAAGGCAGGCGGACCGTCGTTCGCGGGTCGCGGGGCCTGCTAAGTCGGGCGAGCAAGACGTACTCGGGTTGAACTGGCCGGGTCGGAAAGCGTTCCTCTCGGCGTGTCCGGCCGACAGCGCTCTTGACGAAGATCCGAAGGGGGGGGGGAGGGGGCAAGGCTGGAAGGGCGGGCGCGAATCCAGAAGCTTTGAGGGGGGGGAAAGAGTGCGGAAGGCGTCTGCCTATGCCAGAACCGTCGCAACTCGGTTGCGGACGGGCAATAGGTGGCAGCGAAAGGTTTACGACAAGGGTGACAACCAACGACAAAACCCTAGCGACCGACCTCTGGAAAGAGTGTCTCCAAGTGCGCGAGGGGCAGGACACGGCAACTCAGAGTGAAGGATGGGGGGAGGGGAAAAACCGAAGAGGAAAAAAAATTGTGCCGGAGGAGGGGGGTAGTGGCAGAAAGTGGTTCGTTCGCCAGGGCGAAGGCGGACGAGAAAATGTGTGTGGGAATAAATTTTTCGTTCGGTTCTCAGAGACTGCTGGAAAAATGGTGGAGTTGGAGCCCGGCATGTACCTAAACAATCAGCATTGTCCCACTGCAGCACGCCCACCCAGCGCTCAGGTGCTGGGCTGCCCGGGGCGGAGAGGAGGGGCCGGCTCTGCGGACGGTGGGGTTGTTGCGCGAATATGAGTCGCTCCCGTTCCGCGGTGCCTTGTGAATCCAGAATCCCTTACCTTAGGTAGTAGGTACACAGTACAGTGTGGTAGGCAAAAAAAGCGAACGAAACCTCAGACAAGATGGCAGGTGCGAAAGAGAGAGCCTCTAGAACGGCCAAACACAAGCCGGTCCACTGCATGTGACACGAGCGAAATTGGATGTGGTCATGGGTGCCTCATTCATTGTTAACTACACAGCGAGTTGACGGGGGAGCGACACAGAACAACGTCTGGAACCCTTTCCAGATCCATTTGAATGCCCGACTTCAGACGGGCCAAATACCCAAGGATGCTGAGTACCTCCCTACTTTCTGGTACGCTATGTTACCAGGCGCCGTCCAAGATGCGGTCAGGCAGGATGTAAGAGACAGCAACCTTGCCTGGCCGCCCAGGGCTTTGCTCGGTTCTTTGATTTCTGATTACAACGGGCAGTGGTGTTTGATGGGGGGTGCTGTCTTGTTTTTGGACGGGTTGGCGAGTGAGCCTGGGGGCCGTCTATCGTCGTCACTAGGTACCTAGCGACCTAAAAGTTCACAACACTAACACGGCGCTCTGTGCATGGGAGACGGGCGAAGTATCCGTACCGTATTGACTTCAACGAGTTTGAGAGTTAACAGCAAGTTCCTGTTCACACGGGCGACAGGACCAGGATCTCGAAGTTCCTCGGACTGCACCTTTCCTTTCCGACGCCGGGCCGTCGTGACGACCTTTGCCCGGGGCTGCGTTGCTGTTTCTCTCTCGGAGCCAGCCAAAATCCCAGTGTCACGTTGGGTACGACCTTACATATCCTCCTGGACACACCAAGCAATTTGGAGGTATGCGGCGGGCGTGGCATTCTCGTGGCAGGAATTCCAGCAATTTCCGCCTCGTAGCATTCTGCTGCTTTGTTCGCTGGGACTCGGAGCGTGAGCAGGACCCAGCCATTATTACTCTGTGCACGCATCATTCCTGACGGCTTGTTTGACAGGATGATCGCTGCCCATGCGCATTCAAGCCCTTCCTGACCATGTCTCGGCTTGTTATCAGCGCCTGAACTCAGACTTGATATTCTCGCCAAGTTACCTGCCAACTGGTATTCCGAAGTTGTCGTTCCCATGTCTCACTCACCCGCATCAACGGTCGATGGGTTCGATGGACTGTCCAAGTATAAGACCTTTCCCGTTGCTGAGAGCTCTGATGGCCTCGCAATCAAGCGACCAAGGTCCCGGCTGCCTGGTAGCTACGGGCGGCAGGCAGGTTGATTACAAGACAGCCTGTGTCTCATCGACGGCACTGTAAAAAGCGAGCCAAATGCGCAAAGCTCGATCGGTGCAGGGCAGGGCAGGGCAGGGCACCTACGGAGTAATCTGGGCGGTCATGGATGAATGATCATCAGAGCCTCTAATACGCACACGTTACGGAGAGACAGGTGCGCATCCGAGTCTTCATTTCGCGCACTTTGCATGCTTGAACACGGTTGGGCCGGCCCATTTCGCGAGGGTAGCATCGCACTGTGACGGAGCGCGGGAGTTCCCTCGGCGGAGGGGTCGCTGCGGCCGAGGTTGGGCCCCCCGCACCACGCAACTATTGGGTGTTTTCCCGGTCTCGCCTGCTTCTGGAAGCTGCGTCCGGGACGACACATTGAATTAACGCCCATTTCGGCCTCTGCAGCTCTCAGCAACAGCGGCACCTCCGCACTCTGTATCTCCATACATGGAGTACTAAAAAAAGAGAAAGAAGGTGTCACATCCCATTTCTCACCTACTGATGACAACGCGTCCCCGCGGAGCACACAGCACATGGTGACCCACGGGCAGACGGAACCCCTTTTCTTTGCAAAGAATGATGGCACAACATACTCCATTACTTGTCAGACGATTAGGTATATGTGTGCATAGGTACATAAAGTGCCGTTCTGTAAGCAACGGTTAACATACCGTGTGAATCGGGGAACCTTGGGTGTCTCGCCATTATTACCTGGCTGCTCCACCAACCGTTCGCCAAGTCTCGTCCTGCGTTGAAAGTTGCCCAACAATCAAAGCTTGGCTTCCATGCTGCTCCCGTCCGGCCAGCCATGAAGTCAGGTTGAGAGCTCACCAGCGAACCCAAACTAACCTAGTACTTCGTTCACGCGTACACAGTAGGCAGCGAACAACATGTTTTACCGGTTAATAAACCCTGCCATCTTACGCTGGGTTTAGAATTCAATACCCACAGTAATTGAACCCGCAAAGCCGCTCGTTACCAGCGTAGAGATTATGTACCTTAGGCGATGCCGTGTTACCCGAATGCGGTCCTGAAACCCTGGACGACAGGGCAGCAGTTTCTGCCGCAATGGAAGGGGCGAGAGTCATGCGAGACAAACCCCATCTTGCATGCTTCTACGTAAACTACAAGTGCTGCGGGCAGGCGTAAGGCCTTCGCTGACCAATGTGTGATCAGCACGATGGACAGCGTCGTGGAAGCAAATGGTCCTTTCCAACACGGACACGGGTCTCCAAAATCGGATAGTCCATTTTTTACAAAATATCGCTCTACGGACGTTATACAAGTCAAGTACATATACTGACGGACACAACCGCATCGGCAGCTCCTCGGATAGGACCAGATGCCGACCGGGCCGTTGCCACCCCGCTGCTAACCGGTCATCCAAGCTGCGGCTCTGCGCGCCCCAAAGGTGCTCACCAGGCGCAGCCCGCTGGAGCCCATGGGAAAGTAGCTCACAAGATACCACACCAGAGAAGCCAGCTGGGCAAGCCCTGCGAGCAAGGTGAGGATCGTACTGTGCAACTGGTGGGAAATGTCAGTCCACTGGTCCCGTATGCAAGCAAACGCCATGGGCCAACTCACGCCGATTGAAAAGTAGAGGGTCAGTCCTAGAGTCCCGAAGTAGGCTGCGGTAAAAGGCAGCCGTGGCGTCGATGCGAGGTGTTGCAGGTACGCCCAGGGGCCCATAATGACCGCAAAGGAAGAGAGAAACAAAATCGAACCCAAGGTCCATCTGCCGTAAGAGAAGGATACAGGGTCAGCCTTGTCGCCGTCCTTGGCCAGTTCACGAGCGCGAGAGAACACCACGCCACCGCAAGCAGCCATCGGGGGCGGCCCTCACCGAGGTGAGCTCGGTCTCCGGGAACAGCCCGGCAGAACGCCTGGGTCGAGCATGGATTGCTCACACGGCATTCTCCCATGGCAGTGCAAGAAAGAGTCGGTCAAAACGGGGCACTCACAGTATGACTAGTTTGCGCGGCGTCCCCAGAGATATGAGCGGGAACAGGGCGAAGCAGATGACGAAGCAGGCAAGCGCGCCGAGGTTGCAGGCACCGAAGATCAGAAGACGATCCCACCGACTCACTATGTCTCGCCGGTCAGTGTGAACCATCTCTCAGAAACTGGTTTCTGCCAAAGATAACCATGGCAAATGGCAATAATAGCATATGGGTCCCGCGGGCGGGAGGGAGGGGGTGGCAAGCTGAGACATGGCCATGCAGAGCCGGCACATGTCGTGCATCGCATGTCCGTCTGCAGGGGGGCAGCAAGGACCTTTTGGCGAGGGAAGCCCAACAAGGAAACGGGGCGTGGGGGGCGACGGCGGGGGAGGTGGGAAGGCAGCAGAGGCAAGAGACGCGTTGACTCACAGGCAAACCACGCGTCCTCCTCTTCGCGGCGGCTCGGCGCCGGGAGAGGGGCGCCTGGGCCTTCGGTGGTCGGCAGTTGGACATAGCCACGGTCGCCGAATGGGTTGATGGACTGCAGCGACGACAGGAAGCCGCCTTGCCGCGAGGTGTTGGCCGGGAGATCTGCGTCACGGCGCGACCAGCCTAGCGAGTTCATCGAGTCGCGAAACGATGCTGAAGCCATGACCTGCCACACCCCAGAAATACACCACCAAGAAGGACAAGGCTGATAGGTAGGGCGCGAGCGCCGGGTTGGTTGCTCCGGGTGTCGCGATCAGGAGAAGAAAATGCGAGGTTGGGAGTTCGTCCAAGGGGGCCGGGTGACCACACTAGTCGGCATGAATGTAAGCGAGAAGTATACAGAATGGAGCTAATATGTTTGAAAACGGGACAGCGGCAGGAAACGATGTGGTAGCCAGGAGAGTACGATCAAGGCAACTGTGGGAGGTGAAGGACGCAGTTCGAGCACTGCCAGTCGCCGCATATCATGGGACGAGCTCACGTACAAGCAAGGACGAGGATGGCCCGGCACAGTTGACCAGTTAGTTCGGGGTGTTGCGGGGAGCCGGCCGTCGAGGTAGGCTACGCAAGGTGTCCAAGGAAGCAGGCAGCGGCTGGATGGGGCGGGCGGTCCTAGGCAGCCTAGCCTGGTTTCGCTGCTGCGAAGGAATCGTAACGGCGGCCGACACTGGGTTCTATCAACGTGACATGTACGATTCGCTCAGGCGTGCGCCAACACGGTTTCCCTTCTGGACTGGTGCGATGGGCAGTATCGTCGGGGCCTTCGGGAGGGATGGAGGTCGGGTGTGAAGGGAGGATGGAAGTTGGATGCGGGCCGGGGCTCACGCGTTGCGCAACAGGGTGGGTCCCGTCTGACGCTAAAAACGAAAGCTGCACCCTTGCCTGCAGCTTGCGGGAGGTTTGGGAGGGCACCCATCGCGCCGATCTGAGCCCATGTGATTGGCTTCCTGACCATGCGGGCCCGCAGCAAGTGATCACGGACCATTCTGAAGAGCAAAAGAGGAGGGTGCCATCGACCCGTCTCTTCTCTCTTTCTCACCACACCTCTGAAGGTGAGCATACCGCCCTCACCACCTTTAGCACTAAATCAGTACCTCGTGTATGAGGGCGAGCAAGGTGGGTGGCGGTTGCATCAGCACGTGAAACCTCACTGGACCTCAGCGCCCTTCCGTACCCTCACCCCGCCTCCTGCTGCGTCTTGGAGGAGCGGAGGAATCCGGCAACGTATGGTCCTGGGTTCAACTTCCTCCAGAACGGGGCGCAGCGCGGTGGCCGTTTACCCGGTCGGTGTCTTGGTCATTGTGGACGGCGCCGCATCTCTAGGCAGGGTATTTGTCCTGGTACGTGGAGGCACTCAGCAGGGCAGCCACCGAGCTTGGGTTCAACATAGCGGCGGCTTCGCGAGCAGCGGCTGCCTCCTGCCTGGACCGTTGAGGGGGCGGGGATGCGCTGCCTCCTCCCGTCGCCTTTCCGTCTCGACCACCCAGGAAGGGGACTCTATTAGACCAATATTGCTCGGGTGTACCCAGCACGCACTCGGATCGCCATGGATACAGGACTAAACGCTGGCCCGAAGTCGGCCTTCGCTGGTCGGCGGTAGAACGCTCGATGAGTGGACAACTGACAGGATCATCCCGTGGTACCCGCCCTCTCCGCCCTCTGCCATGCGAGGTAGATCTGCGGCCGGCAGTCGTCGAAGTGCAAGATGCATTTGTGTATCACACGGGCCGGTCCCTCGCCTGCATCTGCATCGCAATTGTGGAGCTCGGCCGTCGGCACTCGTCTCCAGTAACGGTAGGTCGTGTTTGTTCAGGTTTCGACTTGGCTACTACCTGGTCCGGCATTTCTTGGCATTCCCCGACATCTTTGTACACCGTACTTTCTCAAAAGTGACAGAGACATGACGTTTCGCCCACTGAGGCTGGGTGTGGGCATGGCGGGCTGCGGTGGTCTGTTTGGTGTGCCTTGATGTCTCAGCTGCGAGTCACACTGGCAGGCTCGGTTTGGAGGAGAGGTGCCGCGCGCCCATGTCCTCGGCCCAGTTTCGGTGAAGAGCGCGGGAGCCCAGGTGGGAAAACGGGCAAGCCAAGGCTCACACGGCGCCGAGGCGGCCTGGTTCACTACGAGGGTGCCCTTCCGCGCGCCCCGCGTCCCAGCTCGGTGTTTCTCACCACACCAACTTCCCTGCTTGCCTACGAGTCAGACGACTACCTACTGTGTAGGCTGAGAGGGGCAGCTTAGACGCGAGGCAGCGCGTCCATGGCGGGCGCCCTGGCAGGAATCCTGCGATATAAAAGCCCAGGTCGTGCCGCACGCGTCAAGCGTCTAAGAACGTGTTTGCACTTCTCCCTCGTGCGCTCGCAGCCCTACATGTACCCTGCCTTGATACCTACTTGTACGCCGTACGGAATATTCAGCCTCGACAGACCCACGACGTCTCCCCCGTTACAAGAGGCTCAACAGAAGATCCGGCTGATCCCGCTGGCTCCCAGCCAATCGAACCCCCTGCACACCATCGCATCCGGCAGATTCGTCCCCATTTACAAGTACCCCAAAGCTGCCTGCCACGCCCTCATACCCACCTACCTACCGAAGGGCAGCCCCGAGCAAACGTACACCGTCCCTGGCTGAACCCAACGAGGCCAAGCAGCACTGCCGGGAGCGCGCAGTGGATCCACAGTCACCGACTGAAAGTGACAGGTCCGTCCTGCGAGAACCTGTCAGAGCGAGCAGTCCGCACCTGGTCTCTCGCCCAAGAAGTCAACCAATCAGCAACGCACCTCATCTTGCAGAATCTCCTGTCGACGTCTCACGGAGGGCATAAGCAGTCTCTTACTGTGTACTTCCAGCGACTTGTCACTGGCCTGCATCGGGTTGCCACCGGCCGTGTCGGTCACACCTCTCTTCTCACAGAACGAGCGAGCAACTCTGTGAGATGCCGGGCGTCAAGCACTCAGACGCACAGCCTTCTGACCGCGTTCAGTTACGTATCCGTAGCGTGCGGCGACGCCCTCGCTGACGCCCGCAAATATCCCTCGCCGAGGCAGCACATCCCGCGGGATCCGAACGAACACACAGCCCCAACCGCCTCTTCGCGCTTATCTGCCCGAGCAACGTCCACTGCTTGTTATACCTCCGCCGCGCGTTGGCATGCCGACTTCTGAGGCCTGGCTTCGTTGTTGCCGACTTCCAGGTCTTCGTTTCATTGTGCTTCCCCCGGGCCCAGGACGGAAGAACAACCGCCTCATTCCAGGTACCAGCCAACCAACCCGGTTTGCCACGTGCCAGCGACGACGTAGCCGTCTCGTCCCCATCCAGAAAGCTGCCGAGTTGCGAGTTTACAGCCAGGTGCGCAGCACCGTCAGCGGCTCCATCCAGCTTTGACCGCTTCCCGTGGAGCAGCAATAAGAAACCCCCAAAATCCCCGCTGGCGGTTTCGAGATTAGCAGGCCCGACCAGTTCAGCTCCAGCTGCGCCCACTCGCAGGGCAACTGTCAGTCATACCGTACGGTTAAAAAACCCCAAAAATCAAATTGGGTCCCTAATAAGGTACCTACCGGCTAGTACGCACAGTTTCTGCATAGTCCGACCCTGTCAGCCAAAGCAGGTCCCCTTTCATCTCTGTGCCTTCCACCACCATCGAAGCCCCGCCTCACAGCCCTTCTCTCTCAAATCCGCATCCCAACTTGTCTACCAGTTGTCGCACTTTGTGCCCGCTAGGTGGGCTTTTGCGTTCGCCTTGGTTGGTTGGAGCCCACGTTCACACAGATAAAAGAGTTTTTATTCTTTTTTCCTTGGCTGCCTAGGTCAGGCTTCCTGTCTCCTTTGTCTTCGAGGCCAACCCCTGCGCTGAGCCAGTTTCCTCGCATCTGAAAGGCCGATTCCCCAAAAAGGCCGATTTCTCAAGCGGGTTAGGCGGCTGCATTGTCAACCCAAGGTCCCCCGCACTCTCCCCAACTGGAACCTGCACGCACCAGCACCAGCACCGACCGGCTCCCTCTGACCCGCAACCTCTAGAACCCCCTCCCACTTCGCCCGCTCCGCCGACAACGAACTCGAGAAAGCAACCCCTTTGCACTGGATCCTCTGTTCTTGCGACTCCCTAGAGACATCCCGATTTTGATCACTCGCAGCCCTGCTACTGCCACTCGGTGGACGACTATCTGACAGCGCACATCCGAACTCGGCGCGATCGCCTCCCTTTTCGGCTTCGCCCTATTCCCGCCCGCTCCCTTATCACTCCGCCTGATCGCGAGCGGTCATTCACCCGCAACTCGGGTAGACTTTTGCTACTCTCGCCTCCCTTAGGTACGTGCAGCGCATACCCGCCGCGGATTTGTCCGACTGCTCCGGCTGGAGACGCACAGTCGCGGCCTGCTTCGGTGGTGGTGGGTGCCCAAAGTGACACCGCTACTCTCCTGTTTCCTTGTGGGACTGGAGTTCGAGGCGCTAACACCCGTAGGCTACGCAAACCCCATCACCGACCGCCGAAAGGCACGGTCCTAAGCAGGCGCAGCTGCACCCAACATCTGGTCTTCTCGTCGCTCATCCGCGGACCGACATGTCACAACGCGGCTATCAAATGGGCGGTCGCAACGGGATCGACCCGAACGACCTGGCCATGTCCGGCAACTTCCAGGGGCCGTATCAGAATCACTACTCTGGCCATGGGAACCCGTCGAATGCCTTTTCCACCGGCTCGGCTGTTCTGGGAGACGACGAGCTCTTGGAAGGGCTGGGCAGTCCCACGGAGCCGCAGGCTGGGCTTCAAGACTATAACACCATGAACGAGATGGGCGCCGGCTTCTCTCCCGGCATTTACGGCTCCCATCATGGGTTGCCCATCGACCAGCAGCCGATGAACGGCTACTCGAGCACGCCGGACGGCGATCCCATCCAGAGCCCGTTCGTGCACAACTTCGGACAGTACCGGCAATTGCAGCATCCCCAGTCCTTTACCGGCTCGCTGAAGTCGCCCCTCTCATATGCCGGTTCGCCCCTTGCAGCTGCGGATCTAAACGGGGACGGCGATGCGAACTACCTGAGCGTACAGGCGCGGGCTCGCATGGCGCAAAACATGCAGCGCAAGCCGTCGAGCGGCCGAGGTCCGCTCACACCGAAGACAGCCGCCATGGCGGGACTCTCCGTAACTGCCGAAGCTCCCTTTGGTGCCCAGCCGATCAGGACAAACAGCGTGCACCACGAGAAGTCGCATTCCGGTCAGTGGATCCAGACGCCCAACAGCCTGTCCTCGTTCCCCGGCTCCGGCTTCTCCTCGCCCCTCCAGCAGCCCTTACAAGGCAACCACATCAACGACATCATCCTCAAGGGCGGCGCCTCGATGCCCGCTAAGCTCGGCGCTCCGTCTGCTGCTGCTTCCACCCAAGAAGCCCGGCGAAAGCGTAGGCGCGAGTCGCACAACCTCGTCGAGCGCAGGCGAAGGGACAACATCAATGAGCGCATCCAGGACCTCAGTAAGCTCGTACCTGCGCATCGCTTGGACGATGAGAAGATCCGCAAGGCCATCCAGAACGGCACACCACTCTCCCCAACTCTTGGCGGTCTCAACACCCAAGCTACATCAACCCTGGCCGGCCCGGGCGCACGACGGGCGGCAGGCGGCATCACCGGGAACATCACGACCGGCTTGCCAGTCGATGACAAGGACAAAGGTCCCAACAAGGGCGATATTCTGAACGGCGCCGTGAGCTGGACGCGCGATCTGATGTGGATGCTCCACCTGAAGATCCAGCAACAAGAAGAGCTGGTCAACGCCCTCTACGAGCGGGGGGGCCAGCTGCCGTTCGAGATCACCGACGACGAACGGCGGATGCAGACCGAGCTCATGGAAGCCTTGACCCGTAGCGACGAGGGCACCACCGGGCTGGGCAAGACCTTCTCCTACTCGCGCACCGCCGGCTCCGGCCTCCGCGTGCCCCACCATACCGACTACAAGGGCGAGCCGCTCAACGGCAACGGCCACGGTAACGGCGTCGACCACGTCGCGGTCACCCCTGGCGAGGACGGCGCCGGAGGCCTGGCCCATGACATGCTTGATAACGCCGAGTTCCTGGACTACGACGACGACGCCAGCGCCGACATGAACTTTAAGGAGGAAGATGACTACGGCATGGATCTGACAAACTAGGGTGAAGCAGACGCTGTGTTTTGCTGATTCTCTCTCGTTTATCTCTTTCCAGCATCGCTTCGTTTTCACCTCACCTTTGGCTTGCGGCTTCTCGGTTTTTGTATCACGGATCGGTTCTCCAGGTTCACTCACAACATATCTGCATCTTTTCTGCTGCACTTTCAGGGCGGGGAGGTCGATTTCTTATATAGCATAGCACGGGGTCGTTTCAGGCACCACGGTGTGGTCTCGGCGCAGTCGGGTCGAGCTGGAGTCTCATTCGCGGGGCAACATATGTTGAGAGATTCGGGTCGGGTGATTTCTTTCTTTCCTTTTTTTTCTGTTTCCTCTCCAGCTGGCGTTCCAGTCATTCCCAGCTTACCATGATACCTCAAGCATTGGGCGCAGGGGACAGGGAGGTATACTGGTGGTCAAGGGTGGTCAGGGTGGTTTAGGGCGCTTTTTTGGCTTTCTCTTTTTTTTCTTCTCGCACCATCCCCCGTTTCTTGGTTGACGAACCCCTATATCAATCATTACCTAGGTAGTCGCATCGATTGCGAACACATATCTGGCGGGCTTGTAGCGGTCCGTCTCATGCCGTAGCATGATAATAACCCAGCGGATTATTGCTTTGTCGGCTGCTCCTGTCACACGTGGAATTTGCTTTGTGTACTTTGTAAACATTCACGGCATCATCTGCATACGTACACCGTATAAACGGCCTAGCTATGCCTGTCCGCGCTCATCAAACCTCCGGATATAACCTTCCAACAAATGGGATTGTGTAAGCTCTTCCTCTTTCTCCGGCTCACCAGTGACGAACGCAGAGCAGGTACTCGCTCATGGCCGTCAACAGGTTCCACACATCCTTGCGCTTCATGTCCTCCTGCAGCGCGATGCGCTCCAGCGCCGCCCGCCCGTTGAAGTACTTGCAGAACACCGGCCACGCGTTGGCTACCCGCTCGTCCCAGTCACCTGGGTCGCGGAGCCCGGGCCCGCCTCCGCTGTGCGGTCCTCCAGACCCGCCCCTTGCCGCTCCTCTTCCTCCTGCCCCTCCTCTTGGTGCTATTCCACCACCACCACCGCCACCACCACCACCACCATGAACAGAAGAACCGAGCCCGTGCTCCGCCCTCTTCCCATACCCATCTCCCCCTCCCCCTCTCCCACCACCACCACCACCACCACCACCATCCCTACGACCAACCCGCTCCCTCAACCGCCGCCCAATGGCACTCAGATACAAGCTCTCCTTCCCCGTGGCCTGCTTGGCGTCGAGGATGACGTGCGGCGCAAGGCCGTCCAGGTGGCGCGCGTGGTTGACGCTGGGGTGGGCCGTGGCGCGGGGCGGCGCCTTGCGCGCGTGCGCCGTCGCCCGCTCCGCCAGCTCGCGTGCCGCGCGGTCGGCGAGGCGCGCTAGGCGTGCCTGCTCCGCGGCTTGTTCGGCCGGGGTGGGGGTTTGTTGGCGCGGGGCGGTGTCTTGCGGGGTTGGTGATGTGGTTGTTGGTGGTGGTGGTGGTGGTGGGAGTAGTGGTTGGGTGGTGTTGGTGTTCCGGGTGGAGGATGGGGAGGTTGGGTTTGAGGTGCCGGCGCGGTTGAGTGAAGTCTGAGAGTGGGAGTGGGTGAGGTCGCGCCGGGTGGTTGTGAGGGAGGTGATCGGGTCGCACGACAGGTCGTGGAGTAAGGGAAGGAAGCCGGATGCAGAGCCCGCTGCAACGGGTGCGTCGCCCATGGTCGTGACACCCGAGCCAGGTGAGATGAGGGTTCCGCCGACGGCGGCGGCATCGTCGCTTTCTACACTGCCCGGCTCGTGGCCCATGTTCTGAGCGAGCTTGGCGCGGGCAAGGTCCTCGGCCTCGAGCGCGTATTCGACCTCGTAAATTATCTCGGGCCAGACGACGATGTAGGCAAAGGTACACAGCTGTGTGACCCAGCCGCCACGCATCAGCCAGGCCAGCATGGCCATGTAGACCGGGCGGTGGGCTTTGCTGGGGCAGTGGAGCTTGTACGGCCGCGGGGCAACGCTGAGCTCGGCGAGGAAGTTGGGCAGCGCCGGCGAGAGAGGGAACTGGCGCGCCCACTGGGCGGTTGCGTGAGGGAGCCTGCTCAGGTCACAGTTGGGGCTCACAATGTACATGTCGCGGGCGTGTAGGGGCGGGATTGCTATGGCACGCCGCCAAAAGATGAAGTGCTGTGCAAACTTGCGCACCTGAGCAGGGGTGAGGACGTTGCTGGACTGCTGGCAGACCTGGTAGAAACTAGAAAGCAATGTTAGCGTCTCGTCGCGTAGGCGAGACGGGGAGTCGGAATATGCAGAGGCACCCCGGGCTCCTTACGAGAGCGTCGGCTTGCAATGTCGCAAGAATTCGATCATAGCGAGTGTGGTTTCGTCTGGGTCGCTTTGCAGCTCTGCGGTGATTCTCTTCTCGTCCATCAAGAGCAGGAGAGCAAAATTCTTGTCCAGGAAACCCGGTGTTTCGACCGCCTCCTCGCCCAAGAGCGAGTTCACGGTGGTCAGCCAAAGACCCTGGCGGTTCTCTTCTCCCTCCTGCGGAAGGTCGGACACGTGAAAGGGAACCGGAATCTGGACTGAATGGGTTACGGTGCCCTCAAGCGTGTCCAACTGCAGGGCCGCGATCCTGTTCTGGGAGACGGCCTCGTAGATATCTTGCATGGATGCTGCCAGGGACGAGGTGGACAGGATCTCCTCCCACAAGGAGCTCATCTTCCGCTCTGTGCCACATTGTCAGTGGACCGGCAGAACATGGAGCGCGGGCTATGGGGGGAGGGGGCCAACTGCGTACTATCTTCGCGCCCCTTGTCCTTCAGCGCAAGTATTCGTTTCGACTCCTTCCAGACAAAATCACTCCGCTGCTGGCAATACTTGTAGGCCTTGTTGATCTTTTTGATTATGTGGGCAAACATTATGTCTACGAGCGGCTTGACCTCGTGCTTCTTGGGGTTGAGGAAGAACACCAGGTTGAACATGGTCATAGAGCTCTTCTTGTCCTCGGTCTCGTCGGGAGGCTTGGACCGGTGCTTGAGCATGTCCCGCACCTCAATTTTCTCCCCATCGCTGGCACCCTTCTCGCCGCCGCCGCCGGCAGATCTCCCCGCGTCGGCTGGCAGCGTTTCTTCGTCGTCCTTCCTGGCGGCCCCGGGGTCCCTGTGCGGCGGCTGCTGCTTCTGCGGCTGCTTGCTTTTTTTCTTCTTCCGCCAGACACCGTTCTCAGGCACGTAGACGGGGTAGGAGACACAGTAGATGGGGTCAAGCGACACCTGGAAGAGCTTCTTGTGGTACGCTCGGGCTGGCGTTAGGATGTTCTCCAGGTCCTTGGTGGGAAAGCCGGCAACGCGCTCCCAGGGGACAATCTGCGTGCCGCTCTCGGTGACAATGTGGTCGTCGTGGTTCCACTGTGCCAGCTCGGCGGCGAGCAGTGCGGTCGACGGGCCCGTCTCCAAGAGAGCAGCATCGTCGTCGTCGTCGTCCACCTCAATATCGTCACCGCCGACAGCGCCCCTTCGGATGCCCTCTGCGGGCAGCGGGCAGGACGGGTAGTGGAACACGAACCGCGGTCCGTCGCGCGAGCGGTTGATGACGAGGGCCACGCCCACGAAGTTGTCCGGGTTGGGAAGGACGGGGAGGGCCATGACCACTGCGGCAATTTGCACTCGAGACCCCGATCTTCCCGATCTTCCCGATCCGAATCTCGACCGGATCAATCGCAATTCACGTCGGCCGGGCCATTGGAGGGTTGCAGTGGTGGGTCCAGACTGAGATGGATATTGGGAAAGAGAGAGAAAGATACGGTGCAGGTGATTGTTACACAGTAACGGTCCGTACTTGTCATGAGCAACGGTAAGAAAGCTGCCCCGCTCACGGTTGGTTGCCTTGCCCTGCGGCTTGGTCCAGTTGCAACAACCTGACAACGTAAGGCCAGACAAGTGAGTGGGCGGGCTCTGTGGGGCAGCGCGGGGTGAAGCGCAGTGGCGGCGCTCGGACCAATTACACCCGCATCAAGCCCCCTAGCTCCTGACCCAGGCAAGTTGTGCAAAGTGGGATGGAGCCAGTCAACAAGGTCCAACGATGTCACGAGCACTCCTGCCCCTGGCTCGGTCAATAAAATCCGACAGAAGGGCAACTGATCGTGTGAGCGAATCCCTTCCCTTCTAACCCAGACCGCCACACGCCCCTTCTGTCCCTTGCTGCTTTCGTCTCCCAATTGCGCACTTGCTGCTGTCTTGCCAGCGTCCTGGGCCGTTGTTGGGTTCCCCTGCGTTTTCTGCGTTCCCTGTCCTGGTGCGTCCGAACTCGCTCGTTCAACCGAGACGCAAAGTACAAGAAATTGCTGGGTCCCGCTGCGCTGGCCCAACGACTCGCTCGGTTCTTCTCTCTCTGAGACTGCATCTTTCCCGGCTTTCCTCATGGATCTTGCCTTCCCCACGACTTGACCACCTTCTAGTTTCTGCGCCGTGGTGTCCAGCCGTTCTCAATACTGGTCGTTGCAGCACTCGACTCAATCCGCGAGTCCGATTCTCCTACGCCTTCACAGCCCCCGCAAGCCAATCTGGCCCCCCTAGTCGTACAATGGCTGTCCACGGCGAGAATGGCGTCCACGACAACGGCGACCTGAGCGGCAACGCCTACCCCATCCGCTACATCCCGCTCTCCTACGACAGCTCCCGCTCGGACGAATCGGCCCTCCAACTTGTCCTGTCCGTCCGCCCCGAGTGGAAGGTGCCGGGCTCCAACGTCGAGTTTGTGCGCTTCACCGACGGCATCACAAACACACTGCTCAAGGCGGTCAACAAGCGTGCCGGGCTGTCCCAGGACGAGGTGGACAGAGAGGCCATCCTGCTGCGGGCGTACGGCCACGGCACCGACGTTATCATCGACCGGCACCGCGAGGCGCAGAACCATGAGCTGCTCTCGCGGTACGGGCTAGCTCCGGAGCTGCTCGCGCGCTTCGAGAATGGCATGATGTACCGCTTCATTCAGGGCACCGTCACCCACCCCGACGACCTGCGCAAGCCCGACGTCTACAAGGCCGTGGCGCGCCGGCTCGCCGAGTGGCACGCCGTCGTGCCCTGCTTAGCGGGCCGCACGGGACACAGCCGCAAGAACTCAAGGGTCGATGGGCTTACGCTCCAGTCTTTGCACAGCAGCCTTGGGGACGCCGAGTTTCAGCAGGCCCTGGACGAGGTCGCCCCTGGAAAGCCGCCGCCGAACGTTTGGACCGTCATGCAGAAGTGGATTTTTGCGTTGCCTACGGACACGGATGCACAGAGGGCCCGGCAGGCTGTGCTGCAACAAGAGCTGAAAACGCTCGTGTCTGAACTGAGCCAGCGGCCGGGCTTGGGTACGAATGGGGTGAGCGCGATCTGAACCCTCAAATCCGCGATGGCAAGCTAACACCCAGCCAGTTGGTCTTTGCTCACTGCGATCTCTTGAGCGGCAACGTGATTGTGCTGCCCAGGTTCTGCGCCGTGAATGGCGACAAGACCGCCGAGACGACAGTGACTTTCATCGATTACGAATACGCGACCCCTTCGCCGGCCGCGTTCGACATCGCCAACCACTTCGCCGAGTGGGGTGGTTTTAACTGCGACTTCAGCGTATTGCCCACGCGTACACAACGACGAGAGTTCATCGTCGAATACATCGACTCATACTTTGACCTGCTGGAGAAGAAGAGGCCTGGTACGGCTGCCGCCGTGGACAGGGCGGGCGAGGTCGAGGCCTTGCTGGCCGAGGTCGACCATTTCCGGGGCGTACCCGGCTTCTATTGGGGAATCTGGGCGCTGATTCAGGCGACCATCTCCGAAATCGACTTCGACTATGCCTCGTATGCCGAGACGAGGTTAGGGGAGTACTACGCTTGGCGGGCAGAGGTGACGGGCGAGCGGCAAAGGTCCGGAAAGGAAATGCCTCTGCGGGAACGCAGATGGGCTCAAGAAAAATAGAGCGGTAGCCGGTCTGTCAGCGGGTAGAGCTTATGTCTCACTCTTGCATATTTCCAGCATCTATGACCCCTTGCATGCGAGGGGGTCAGGGCGCATCGTGTTCAGCGTTGCATTCAGGTCGAGCGGGAGTTCAGCATGGCTACAAGGGCGATCATTCAACATGGGCTCGGATTTGCCCTACACCGAGGTTTATGATACCTGGGTTTAGTTTACTTGTTTCTGCCTGGCATTGCCACGGCATGGGGAGGTTGGAGTTCTGAGGGCATAGGAAGGGAGTGCCGGAAAAATAATACCATCACTTTTCAACAAACTCGAGGCTGTTTTGCGGGTGTGAGATGGATCACGAATCAGAGAGAAACAGACAACCATCTATACCGTAGTCCACGTAAAATGAGGATATAATCATGGAAATACTGCCTGAATCGACTCGCCATTTCATGTTACGGTCAGCAATGACAGCTGCCTATCCCCAAGGACCCTTATCCAGCCAATGTTGAAGCCTGCCATCCGATCCACGAACCAGAAACCATTCGAGATACTAGCCAGGCGCCCAGATGCAGAATGTGCGGTTGAATGACATTTGAAGATTGCCCCCAAACTAACCAAAACGAACTCCCCGTCACGGACTCCGCCTTTCTAAGCTTCTCCCTTCCAATACTTGGTAGGCACGAACGGCATCTTGGCGATGACAGCCTTCCTCGGCCTGCCGCGGACCAGCACGTCCACCTCGGTTCCGGCCTTGTGGAACCCGTCCTTGACGTAACCCATGGCGATGTTCTTGGCCAGGCTCGGGCTGGGACACCCGCTTGTCACGGTGCCGAGCCGAACCGGTTCCTTGCCCTCCTCCGTCCGGGTGAAGATCTCGGCGCCCTCCCGCGCCGGCGCGCCCTCGACGAGCAGACCAACCCTGCGGCGCTCCACGCCCGTACCGCCCTTGCTCTTGGCCACCAGCTGACCGGCAATCACGTCGGCCCCGTAGAAGCCGGCATCTGCCGTGCGCCGCTCCTTGGGGATGATCCAGCTGAGGCCGGCCTCGACCGGGGTGGTGGTGTCGTCCAGGTCGTGTCCGTACAGGCACATGCCCGCCTCGAGGCGCAGGCTGTCGCGCGCGCCGAGCCCGGCAAGCTGCACCCGCTCCGGGCCGGCGGCCAGCAGCGTCTCGGTAACAGGTACCGTCTCGTCGCCTGGGATCGAAATCTCAAACCCGTCCTCGCCGGTGTACCCCCCACGGCTGATCAGCACGGGCCTGCTCAGCTGCTTCTGCTGCTGCTGCTGCGCACCACGCAGCTTCAACCGCGCGTACGCCGACTGCCCAAACAGCAGCTTCTTCAAGTCCAGACCGGCTCCGTCTTCCAGCACCTCGGCCAGAATCCCCGCCGCCTCAGGGCCCTGCAGCGCCACCAACCCCTGCCCCTCCAACCGCTCCTCCCGCACCTGCAGCTCCTCATGCCCTGCCTCCCCATTCCACTTGGCCACCTCTGCCTCCAGATACTGATCATCCTTCTCGCGGCACGCCGCGTTGGTCACCACATAGAACCTTCCCCCCTCCAGGCGCGTGACAATGGTATCATCCACGATGCCGCCCGACCCGTCGGCATGCAGCAGGCACGACAGGGTGCTGCGGTGCTCGGGCAGGGCCTCGGCGCCGGCGGGGGTGATGCGCTGCAGGAACGGGGCGGCGCCGGGGCCGGAGAAGACGCGCTGGACCATGTGGCCGACGTCGAAGAGCGAGGCGCGCTCGCGCGTGAACAGGTGCGAGCGACTGACGGACAGCGAGTCATACTGCACGGGCATGTGGAAGCCACCGAAGGGCACCATCTTGGCGCCGTGGGCGAGGTGCAGGTCGTAGAGGGTCGTTTTGCGGAGGGGTTCGGAGGAGGTGGCGGAGGAGAGGGTGGAGGAGGAAGAGGTGGAGGAGGAGGAGGCATGGCGGGTTTGTTGGAGGGCTGCGGCGGGGAGAACTCGCAATCGAACTGCGGGGGCAAGTTGCTGGAGAGGCTGTAGGTGTGGTTGTTGTTGTCGTTGCTGTCGCAGCTGGCCTGAGGGCTGTGAGTGCGACGCAGCGACCGCTCTGGAGCTGTATCGCCTAGCGGGGTGAGACGAAGTCCGACTTGCGCCCTGCAGAGCTCGGGAGAGCGCGGTCGACCTGGTGCGCTGCATCGTGCCAATTGATCTTACACAGGCGAATGGTGCACCGGCGGAATATACCCAGAAGAAAAGACGAGGTGGAAGACAATGGTCCGTGGAACATGGATTCTAGAAGTGAGGGACGAGAAGTGAGAAAGCCGAGGGGCAGAGAAGCTATGACTTCACCGAATTCCGATCGTCCTCAATCCATATCCATTGCTGTTAGCCGACTTTGGCCGAGCTTGCGGCCCGGAACAGAGCCCGCCTTGGCAGCTCTTTGGAGTGACAATCAATGGCTCCGCAGTGAGCCCCTTGTCCAATGCATCCACATCCAATGTGCAACCTAAGAGGCCATCTGAGATTATGAGGCTTAATAATGTTTTGAGTACACAACACATGGCAGCATGAACGGCGGATGGCTGAGATGGACATAGCAACATGGACATCCGCTCGCAGACATCACATCACGTACATTACATCTAAAACCCCCTCCCGGCGCGCTTGCGGACGGGCTTCACCACCGCCCCCGACGTGACCGTCTTCTTGTCCTTGTCCTTGGCCACGCCCGCCGTCTTCTTCTTGACCAGCGTCAGCCCCTCCTCCTCCGCCCGCAGCCGGTCCTCCGCCCGCTGCTTGTCCGCCGCCATCTGCGCCTCGATCTCCATCTTGCGGTTGAACTCGGTCTCGGTGATGCGCTTCTCGCGCGCCGAGTAGCCCTTCTCCTTGATCGAGTAGAACACGCCGCCCAGGTCCGCCAGCCAGTGCGGGTCCACCGACGTCACCGTCGACATGTACTCCTTGGACGTCAGGATCAGCTCGTGGTACACCACGTAGTCCGGCAGGAACCCCAGCCCGTACAGCGCGCTGGTCGGGTGCAGCTGCACCGTCACGCTCGTGCGCAGGTTGATGTACTCGCCGATGCCCTTGACCTTGGCCGCCTGGTGGTAGTAGCCCGAGCAGATGCACTTGCGGATCACGTCCCAGTCCGTGCCGCAGCTGACCATGTCCATGTTCTGCATCTTCATGATGTCCAGCAGCTGGTCCCGCACCTCCTTGGCCCGCCGCAGCGACTTGGCGTGCAGAAAGTGCCGCACGCACCACCCGTCGCTGTACCCGTTCGACTTCCACTGCGTGTACACGTGCAGGTACGTGAGGTGGTCCGACTCGGGCACGAAGAATTTCTCGCGCGCGGCGTCCGACTCCTCCTGCCGCTCCTTGGGCCGGTAGAAGACGTTGGGCACCGACAGCATCGAGACGATCGTCACCATCTCCTCGCTGCATCCGTACTCCTCCGACATGATCAGCAGCTTGGCCAGCGACGGGTCCATCGGGAACGCGTTCATCTTGCGGCCCAGCTCCGTCAGCTCGCCGAGGTTGTCCAGCGCCCCCAGCGCCCACAGGTCGAACAGGGACGTCGTGATGGTGTCCTGCGGCGGCGGGTCCATGAAGTCGAAGTCGAGCAGGTCCTTAACCCCGAGTGACTTGAGCAGCAGGACCGTGTTGCTCAGATTCGTTCGCTGGATCTCGGGGATCGTCTGAATGTACATCTCGTCCCGGTACGCCTTCTCGGTGAACAGCCGGTACGCCTGGCCGGGCCCCGTCCGCCCCGCACGCCCGGCGCGCTGGCCCGCGTTCGCTTGCGATATGGGCGTGATCTGGAGCGTGTCCATGCCCATGCGCGGGTTGTATACCTTGAGCTTGGAGTATCCCGCGTCCACCACGTACATGATGCCGTCGACCGTCAAACTGGTCTCGGCAATGTTGGTCGCCACGATGCACTTTCGGACCCCTGGAGGGGCCCGGTCGAAGATCTTGGCTTGCAAATCCGCAGGCATCTGGCTGTAGATGGGGAGAATGCTGAGTTTTGGCGGGTCATTGAGGGCGTCCAACCGCTCGCGGACAAGCTCGCATGTCACCTCAATGTCCTCTTGTCCCGTCATAAATACAAGAATATCACCAGCCGGCTTCCCGACGTGGATGGCTAGGACCTGTTGCACAGCCTGGTCCACGTAGTCCTCGACCGGCGACCGGTGAAACATCACGTCGACGGGGAACGTGCGGCCGGGAATTGTAAACTCGGGTGCGCCGCCGTAGAAGTCGGAGAACCGCTTCGAGTTCATGGTGGCCGAAGTAACGATGAGCTTCAGATCGCGCCGTCGTTGCAAGATCTTCTTGAAGAGTCCCATCAGAACATCCGTGTTGAGCGCTCTTTCGTGCGCCTCATCCATGATCACGCACGAGTACCTGTCGAGGTCGGGCTCGTTCAGTGACTCCCGGAGGAGTACGCCGTCCGTCATGTACTTGATGACCGTGTCCTTGCTGGTGCAGTCCTCGAAGCGAATTGCATAGCCGACGGTGCTGCCCAGCTTCACCTCCATTTCCTCGGCAACACGCTTCGCGACACTCATGGCTGCCACTCTACGGGGTTGCGTGCAGCCGATCATGCCAGTCTTGCCATAGCCGTCCTCGTACAGAAACTGGGTGAGTTGCGTCGTCTTGCCGGAGCCCGTCTCTCCAATGACAATCACCACTTGGTTATCCCGGATGACGCGCAACAAATCCTCTCGCACAGCGAAAGCCGGGAGATACTCGCGCTGCTCCCTCAGGGTCTTGCTCTGGCTGAAGTTGCTTGCCCCTTCGGACGATTTCAGGTGGTCACTGAACTTGTTCGTATTTCGCGCCTTCGATTCCTCCTCGCTGGCAATCGGCAGCGCGCTGTCGGTGTCCTCATCCTTGACGCCCATCAAGTTGCCAAGCGCGGTGCCGGCGACGTTGGTAGCTGCTTGAGCCTGCCTTGCCCGCTCTCGCTGCTGTCTTCTGTCCCTCACGACTTTGCTTCCTTTCCTGCTGAAAACCGCCATGTCGCTCTGGGCATCCCGCACAGCGGGGACTGGCTCGAGCTGTTTCGTGAAAATCGTGCGTCCGTCCAGAAAAGGGGGCCGCAGGTCGTGGACCAGGAGATGCACGCGCGTGCCCTCCTGATCCTCGTCGAAGTCGTGGCCCATGTCTCGCCTCTGCGCCACACCCGACGTGAGCATTCGGTTGGTTTCCCATGCGTCCACATCCTTCTGCTTCTGGATCTGCCGCGCGCTCATCCCTCGGGAGAACTGCCCGATTTTCTTCTCCACCATTGCGGCCTCCCGCTCCTGTGCCGCCCAGCCGCTGTCGTCGCCGAAGGGGTTGTGTGTCTCATCGCCAAACGTGTGGCCGCCCAAGTCGTCATCGCCGCCGTACCAGTCGCGGTCCAGCGCGTTCACGGCGTCGGGGTCATTCACGCCAGCCTCCGGACCATCAAACTCCCGTTGTCGCGGAGTGGCGGCACCGGCCAGGCGCGAACCTGCGCGTGGTGTCGAGCCTCGGGAGCTAAATGCGCCATTGGTTCTGTTCTGACCGCGCGAGGGCAGATCGCCGAATCGATCGTCGGAGCGCAGCGGGTTGAACTCGAGCTTCCGCCGCTTGTTGGAGCGGTCGTCCTCGTAGTCGCGAACCATCGTTGTGGACTTCAGAGGCGCGGGCTATCCCTCTTTACGAGGTTGTGGAGAACCGAGTCTGCTCAGAGCTGGCAATGCCGAAACCTGATTGTTGACTTGAAAGGACCCTAGAGCTCGCCAGAGCCATGGAGCTTGTCGCCTCCCCGCAAGGAGAAATGCGACAACAACAAGGCTAATGTGACGCACCAGCAACAGGCACTGCAGCGATAAGGCCGAGATAAGCCCCGCTGCCCTTGCGCCCCGCTAAAAAGTTATGAGACAAAATCTTCGAATTTCGCGACAGCACCGAGGGCAACGGCCTGATGCTTACGGAAGCTGTCTTTTCTTAGGCAGTCAAATTGGCTGTGATTCGATATGTCGTCCATGATTACGACCACCACATGGGTGCCGCGGGGGTTTGCGGCACCCTTCCCGACGAAGTACAATTTCGACGAGGAGGAGTTCGAGCGCATCGCCAATCTCGCGAAGCTACAGCTCGACGACGCCCAGGAAGACCTCGAGGAGGCGCAGGAAAAAGAGGCCGAGGCTGAGCTGGCTTCGGAACGGCAGGACAAGGAGCAACCTGCAGCGAAGGACGATGACGCTTCGGAGTTCGTTTCTACCCTGGCTTTACAGCGGGCTGCTGCCTCACCGCCGCTAACAACATGCCACAGCGTTGAGATTGACGATGATCTGAAGGAGTATGACCTCGAGCACTATGACGACGAGGACGATCAGGGCGAGGGTCAGTCTATGGGAATGTTTGGTAACGCCAAGTCGCTCGCCTACTACGAGTCCAACAAGGACGATCCGTACATCACCCTCAAAGACGACGCCGAAGACGAGGAGGAGGACCGCGAGGATCTACAAATTCTCGCCACCGACAATCTACTACTAGCTGCTAAAGTTGAGGATGAGCTGGCCCACCTGGAAGTTTACGTCTACGAAGACGAAGCCGACAACCTCTACGTACACCACGACATCATGCTGCCCGCAATCCCTCTGTGCGTCGAATGGCTGGACATCCCCGTCAACAAGCCCGGCGTCGAGAAGGATTCGGTCGCGAATTTTGTTGCCATCGGCACCTTCGACCCTGACATTGAGATCTGGGACCTGGACACGGTGGACTGCATGTATCCCAATGCAATTCTGGGGCAAGGGGGGAACAGCGGCGACGAGGACAAGAAGAAAAAGAAGAAAAAGAAGAAGTCGAAGAAGGCAAACGACGAATACCACGTCGACGCGGTCCTAGCGCTTGCTGCCAACCGAAAACACCGAAACCTCTTGGCCTCGGCCTCCGCAGACAAGACGGTAAAATTGTGGGATCTGCACACGGCCAAGTGCGCCAAGTCGTACAGTTACCACACCGACAAGGTCTGCGCGCTGGCGTGGCACCCGGCCGAGTCGACGGTGCTGCTGAGCGGCAGTTACGACCGCACGGCCGCCGTGGCCGACATGCGCGCGCCCGGCGAGGCGCCGCTCAAGGCCGGCGTGGAGAGCGACGTCGAGAACGTGCGGTGGGACCCGCACGACCCCAACTTCTACTACGTCTCGACCGAGCGCGGCGTCGTCCACTACTTCGACGTGCGCACCACCTCCAAGGACCCCGCCGCCAGCAAGACGGTCTGGAAGCTGCAGGCCCACGACGAGTCCGTCTCGTCCTTCGATCTCAACCCCGTGATCCCCGGCTTCCTGGCTACCGGGTCCACCGACAGGACCGTGAAGCTGTGGAACATCAGTCCCGAGGGGCCCTCGCTGGTCGTGTCTCGCGACTTTGACGTCGGCAAGGTCTTCTCGACGAGCTTTGGCCCGGACAAGGAGGTGGCGTTCCGGCTTGCCGTGGCCGGGAGCAAGGGCACTGTTTCTATCTGGGACACGAGCACGAACCCCGGCGTCCGCAAGGCGTTTGGGCAGAAGGTGCCAAACAAGCCTGCCGCGGATGGCGAGGTGGCGGACCGCCTGGTCGGTGTGGTTGATGATGAGAGCAGCAGCAGCGAGGAAGAGGAGGAAGGGGAGGATGACGACGAGGAGGGCGCTGCGCTGAGTCACGATGGGGACTCGATGGATGAGGACTGAGGCGCATGGCACACTGTCTTTGTGGATGGATACTGCTTGAAATCGGTTGTCTGGCTGAGACGGTGCTTTGCATTCGAATACGCATTGATCATCCAGGCTGACGTTTACAGTGCTGTGGTAGATACCCGAGGGCTTCCCTTGCTCTCCTGGCACACGACTTGCGAATGTGCTGCGTTGAGGCCAACTAGAAGGGCACTTTTACAGTTTTTTTTGTACTGGCGTCAGGGCGTGCGCAGTCTCTGTGTCAACGTCCTACAATTCCAAAGTTGGTCGGAAATGAATGACTGATGCAGGCCAAACGCGATTCAAGTCCAAGGTGAATTCGCGCATAAGCCCCTCAGCTGCCGTCTCAACCGAACACCTGAGTTTGGTTCCTGCGTCATCCGGTGCGGTGGTTCCGGCCCGGTATAACGGAGCGCGGCGATGATCTTCCGGGAAATTTCCAGCTGTTGTTTCGACGAAGCCAGATCGCAACCATGAGCAACGCGCTGTGTACTACTATGTTATGGTTGCTTTTGCCGACGAGACGGCCCCAGCTTTATGACACAGCACCGGTGCTTTACGTCGTCCGTGCAGCACGAGTGGATTCAAAACACCAGCAGCGCTTTGGTTTAATCGTACGGGTACGTGCCGTCACTCACTTAACAAGCGACAGCACACTGTACTTAGTAGGGCAAGACGCGGCTGTCCTGAGGCACCGATGTGTGGGGAGTCTGTCAAGTGCTGACGCCGCCGGCGACGATGGCGCGTGCGGCGCTGTTCCGCTAGAGACCGAAGACAAGCCGAAGGATGCCCATCTTCGAGGTACCAGCGCTTTGATCACGAGATCCAGCCGTCCCGCTGCCCACTGAACTCGCTGGGTCAACCGCGCGTGCGTGGAAGAGAAACAACCCACCAGTTGCCCCGGTGGTGGCGCGTCCCAGAAGTTTCAGAAGAAGTGACTTTGAGAAGCAAAGTGCCGGGGTCAAAACACCTGGCCAACCAGCGTGCGCTGTGGCTTCTAGGCCCGTTTCAACTGCAGGAACAGAATCGCTTCTCGAGATCTCAGTGGACGGGCTCGACGAGGCAGCAGAGAGGGTGCCGCCACCCCTAGTTCGGCAGCCATGGCCGGCGCCGCCGATCGCTCACAAGTACACTACGGAGCACTCATCAGTACCTCACGCTCGCACGATGACACTGGCGCCCTGATGCACATGGACGGCATCGCTGTCGTTTTTTCAGAGCTGTCGAGTCGCCGTTGCAGTGGACGCCCCCGTCCGAACCGCAGTTCATCGTGGGTATGCAGCAGACGTGGGTGCGTCGAGTGGCAACCACGTTGATGCCTGCGTGGGCGAGGGATTGCTGTCTGCAGGTACACAATGCTCATGCAAGAAACCCTGCATGGACCCAAGCCGAGCCCTTTGCAGCATGATGGCTTAACGCGGTGGCTTTGCGGTTTTGGCTGCGGAGGAAAAAGCAACAATGTGTGCACAACCCGACGAGCATGAAATGTGAGACCGCACTGAGCTGCTTGCGCGCTTGTTCCCTTCAACCTGCCAATTGTGTAACTGCTCGTGCATGAGTTGTGCGCGGTCGCAACGCCATTGCACTCGCCGTCGTGGTCGCCAACCAGACCAGGGGAGGATGAAAAGGGGATCGGGACAGCAGGCATTTTTAGCGTGCCCCAAGTTGGGCTGCGGTGCTGTCCTTGCCCATTGGCCCAGTCCAGATGGCCTCAAAGGCGAGACGGCCAACCAAATTACATGGATAAAGTAGAAGACCCACGAGCAGGGATGCGAAGGTCAGGCGGCTGGGCGGGTTCCTCGCCAGAAACGGGCGGCGACCGGGCCTGGTCCCCAGTCGCGATCACCACCGAGCCCCGCCCACTGCCGCCCTGTGGTTTGCTCCTGCTCCCAGTGACTGGTTTGCGCCCCTGGTTGAAGAAGGAAACCAGCCCATGCGGTCGGAAGGGATGGACGTGTCCGGAGTTACTGGTACCTCAGCGCACGCAGAATGATTAGCTGCTGAAGATGTACTAGCTACCCCATTTGCGCGCTCCCGTCGAGTGGAAGTTTGTGGTTCTCCCCCAGAACCTCATGCCCTTCCTTTATTGCCCATGCGCCCTCCCCCTCTCTCCTCCTTGCAACCTTGCCGTTTCTGAACCTCCTTCCGATCTTTGGAGCCATCCGCATTACTCTCCTTCAAACGGACTCATTGAACTGCATCGGAGTTCCTCATCGCGGGCCCATTTGGACTCTCGGAGCAGTCTCCATTCCTTCATTACACACACATCCATCTCTGCGGACCGCGTCCTGGACAGACATCATCTCGAGCACTAAAAAAAGGTCACCAAAACAACACTACAACACTCTTTCTCTGAGAGATAACTTTTCTCGCGCATATTTTCGACGGCTCGATAGCCCAATTCTTCAAACACAGAAACGGACTGGATCCACGCGCCACAAACCTCCCCCACCTCACACCGAAATCTTTGGTGTTTCTTTGTGAGCCACCAAAGGTCGACTTTCCGTTCAGCGCCTTCTTTCTTCAACACTTCTTTCACCGTTTGTGGCCACGACTCGGAGAGACCACCGCCACCTGTTCCTTCATTCTTGTGAGCGCGTCAGAAGGGCGACGGCTTATCGAACATCGCCTTCCGACCACCCGTCACCTGGACTCACTCAGGTTACCCTGATACCTAGGGTGTGTGGGAGAGCGAATCGTGACCAAGAGGGGTGCAACGAAACGCGCACCCGGCCTCACCTAGCGCAACGTCACACCAGCGCCGGATCACACGACAGTGCCAGCACTTTGCGGACTCTCGAGAAGCCAACGCTGGGTTTATCTTCGCTGGCGTTCACCTCTTTTTTTCTTTCCTGCCCGTTTACCTGTTCGACCAAGAACACCGAGAATTGCCGTCGAGCATCTACATCCCCGTCTTCGATTCTTGAGTGGAAGGCGATATCGAAAGTCCGCCTGCCGCCTCGAAGCTGTTCGAGGTCGCGGGTATCGTTCGAAACTCGTCTCCCACCCATCTCTTTTAGACGTCACATCTCGGCCAGGAGAAGTGATTTGGAAGAGTCGCGTTAGGCAAGATGTCGATCACCCGGGCGTTCACGACCCGACGGGTCAAGCAGAGCCTCGAGGCGGCGGAGCTCGCGGAGAGTCGGCCAAATCGCAGCAACTCGACAGTCAAGGGGTCTGTCGGCTCCATCCGCCACAAGATCTCGAGCCCCATTGAGCTCATCCACACCACCAACATGCTGTCCTACAATGCGCCGGACATCCACCCCTTGTCGGCATCCTCCACGGCGTCATCACCCAGGTCCGACGACGACATGTCCGACAGCGCACTCACAGCCGGCACAACCCCACCCACGAGTCCCGATATCGAGTCATCCCCCAAGAGGTCCCTGTCGCCAGAGCCGAACCACCTGTCCTGCTTCTTCACCGTCGCCCCGCCGGCACCCGGACCGGCTGCCGCGGCGCCATCTGAGGGTGCACCGCCGGTGGTGCCGCAGCGCGCCATCTCCCACTCCAAGAAGCCGTACAAGACCCTGGTCCGGCAACGGTCTGCGTCCGCCATGTCTCAGCAGTCACAGCGCACGGTCTCCACCAAGGCCAGCTTCAGCTTCTCGCGCTCGTCATCCAGCAGCACGAGCACCAGCGCCACGTCGCACAATTCGATCCCCGCCTCCGCCTACCACCACAAGACCAAGTTCTCCGGCGCGGCCACAGCAGCGACGCCCATCCCCACCACCACCTCCTCCTCCACAGCGACCCCCGCGTCTCCTCCCCGACCATCACCACCACAACACCTGCATCAGCACCAGCATCAGCACAGGAAAGACCATTCGGAGTCGCAGCACCCGTTCGGCCCCGAACTGGCGCAGGTGTCGGAGATCGCCGAGGAGTACGGCGTCAAGGAGCAGGTCACGACGACGACGAGCAAGCCGGCGGCGGTCGACGCGGAGGAGCAGGAGGCGATGCGCACGCGGGGGCTGCTCAAGTTCAGCGCCGACGAGTACCTGAGCGAGGTCCGCGGCCTGTTCGCCACGTTCTTCGTGGCGCCGAGGCCGGTCGCGACTACGTGGATCTGATTGCTTGTGACCTGGGGCAGGGTTGTGTATACTGCTGCACTTTGGACGAGGGGGGCTGCATTCTCTGTACATACTTTACGACTTGTTTTCTGTCTGAGCTTCTGGGAAGGGGGCGCGACATGAGTGATGATGGCACCTGCAGGATTGGTGTGGGCTCTTGTGGTTGGCAGCTTCGGGCGGTATGTCTGGAGACGGAATTATTCTTCTCACAGCACTCGACACACGACTCTGTCAGTTGCGAGGAGCGAGCTGTTTGTGGACGGACTGTCTGGCATTTGTTGTCCTGGCAGCGAAAAGTGGAGGAGGAAAGGGGTATGGACGTCACACACTCGCTCACTTCATCTTCTGCTGTCATGCAGGGCAGCTACACGCGTATATGGGCTTGGTTTTGTTTGGGAAGGAGAGCGGTATACGGCGGCGTTGGGAAAACGGGGCCACCTGCCTCCCTTCTATTTGGTGGTTTAGAGTTTTTGTTTCTGAGATACTCCCTGCGGTTGACAGCGGTAAAACAATGCGCTGATTGCACTCACCATACCGTTCAACTTCCTTGTTCTCCCGCTGTGACCCTGCTTGTGTCTGTGTGCCAGGATCAATATGTGTGTTTGTTGATGGTCTGGTACGGCCGGTAGGCGGCCAACAAATCATGCGGACACTGACGCGAACCGTCCGACCCGACCTGTGAGCCGGAACACCGAAATAGAAGCTTCCACCGGGAAGACCACGCCATGGCCTGCAGACCCCCCATCCGATCTGGCTAGTCAGTATGGCCTCCCGTCCCGATGCTGCTCGCGTCACACCGATCTTGTACACGCTGATTAGCGGCCGCGACTGCCAAGATCCGGTAGACTCAGAGTGTGTGCCCGTGAGGTGTAGACAATGCAATATAAGACGCAGGACGAGACGCTGTGCCCTGCAACAAAGCCTGCATAGTGCCGCGAGGCGGGCGATCGCGGGATGTTGTATCCGGCGCGCCGGTTACACCGTATCAGGGGGGCCACCTCACGCAGTCCTTCCGTAGTTTGCACCACGGGCAACTTCCCCACGACGGGCCTTGGTCAATGTGGGCCAGAAACAATGAGTTATGTCGACTTTGCGTCGACTCAAGCGAATCATGCTCAGTTCTCCGCATGACGAAAGGGAAGGGTAACACAGACCGGCCCAGCGAGGATCCAAAGGAATGCGTACTATTTCTGTCCTGCCCGATCCCGGGTTGCCAACGTGGTCCGCTCATCACCCATCCAGATGGGCGGGAGCGAGCGATCTCAGCCTTTTTTCTTCACCTCCAGTATTTTCCCTTCTCGACTCTTCTGGAAGGGCAGCACAAGGCTCATGGAGTCGGGTCCATCAGGAATGGCAGCAGCCGGGCCGGAGATGTGGGTCGAGGATCGCCGCAGCAGCCGGTCGATCAGCCGGGCGGGTCCCCGGCTGAAGAAGCCCCGGCCGGCCTCGTTTGAGCTGTTTCCTGTGGGTTGCTGCGCCAACTTGCTTGTCGGTCGGTCTGGGGACTGGTCATTACCTATGATCTGCAGGCTCGAGAATTGTAGTGTAGCTGTTATCGATCTCTTGTCCGGTGCCGATAGCAGCGGTTGGGTCTCGCAATTGCCGGGCCGCCTGATGGATGACCGTCCATGCGAAATAGATTGCACACCTGAAGATATTCTTAGCTCACATACTGGCCACGGCTCCGACATATTTCATGCCATAAGATGTTTTACTGCGTCAATCGGGTGACGCTTTGTTGGATATGTTGGGGAGGCAGTCGGCGATCCAATGTCCAGACTGAGCGCGACGGTGCTCCGAGTCGAAGTGTACTGGGAGGAACTTGCAGGACCGCGGATATAATTCTTGAAAAAGCATCCTGACTTCAAATCACTTGTAAAGCTTGTATGTGTAGAAGGTCAAAGAAGTGTTGAAAGGTTGGCGAGAGGCCTGCGGCGATCGAGTTCAGATGTTGAAGCATGCAACAGACTCCAAGGGTTAGGGCTGGCCTGTTGCTGAAGGTCTCTCATCGCTCCCGCCTGCGACGGCCCGAAAGTGGTGCCCCAAACATCAAGCGCCTTCCCGCATAGCGTCATCGAACCCATCGCCACGGCAGCAACATCAGCACACATTTACCCAGTATGGATGCAGTCAACGAAGCAACAGAGGATGCGCCTCCTCCAGTTTTATTTCGGCCAGGAAAGAAGCGAAAGATGTATCGCCAGCGAGCCGAGGAGCCCGTCGCCGATAGCAACAGCATAATTGCCACCGATACTGCTCCTGCCGGACCCAACACCGCACCCGTCACGTCGGCCGACGGAGACGAGAACGAAGAGGGGCGCTCCGTTGCCGAGGTATTGCGCCTACGAAATGCGAGAAAACACAGGACTGGAGGCGTCGGTTTCCGGGCAGGTCTGTCTTCGCTGGGCGACGACGCTGCGACGGGTGAGCAAAGCGCGGAACAGGGCCTCGTTTTACACGGCAGCGCAGATGCCCAACAAGCCGCGGACTCGGCAATTATTGGTGGCATTTCAAAGCGATTCGCCCCGCAGACGGGACTAGTTGGGGAGCTGGTCAACCGACATATGTAAGTTGGCGCCCCGTCCGCGACAGAGCCGAGGAGGTGAGAGACAGAGGCTGATCCAGCAAGGGAGGAATATGTAGAATCCGAGTTGGCTAGGCGCATGCGGCACGCCGCGGAAGCCGCGGCGCAGCGTGAAGAACTACAACGACAGCACGAGCGCGACGGCAGCACTACATCTACAAGTGACGGTCAGCCGGGCGCCAGCTCGGCAGCCCCCGACGGGCAGGGCGACTCCCAGCGGGTACTGCATGGCCGCCTTCTCGAGATCGACCTCGGCGAGGAGGCTCGCGCGCGGAACGTCGCCATGACGGAGCGCGCGAGGAGGCGCCTGCAAGGCCAGATTGAGGAGGAAGAGCGTGACGATGGCCAAGGACAGCCAAGAAAGGTTCATCTCGGGCGAGACGGCAAGCCATTGCGGTTGAGGAATCGCCGTGGGAGCGACGATATCAAGCGGGACCAGCTCGTGGAAGAGTTCCTGAGCGAGAACAGGCGTAAGTGCCCCCCCTCATCATCTATGGCCTCCAAGGCTTTGCGGTATGGCAAGCTAACAGATATACAGTTGGCTTGTACGACACGCAACCCGAACAGGCCGCCGACCCGGCCACATTCGAAGACAAGGACGGCGCTGCCGACGACCGGATTGCCGAGGAGTTCCGGCGCGATTTCATGGAGGCGATGGCGCAGCGGAGCCGGAGGAGACGGCCGGCGCAGGCCGCCAAACCGGGGGCCAAGAACCAAGAGGAGATTCTCAGGGGCCCGAAGCTGGGTGGCAGCCGGAACGCGAGGGCGGCCATGCGGGATTTGTTGCTCAAGGAGCAGGCGAGCAAGCAGCGGAGGTGAGGCCGGGGCTGGTCGTGATGTCTCTTCTGCGGATTTGCCGAACTGCCTGGCTGCGCTGGATCTCCACATCATCCTACCTACACTAATGGTGGTGCGCAACACCTGCCTCCCACTTCTGATGCTATTGCACCATGGCGAAGCCACAATACAACACTATTGACTTGTCACGTGGAAAGCTAAACGGTGAACAGAAAAGGCGTGGACGCAACCATTGCCTGGCACGCCTGGCTTCATGCAAGCAACAGTCAGCCGCTCCCCGCCACGACGGGATGATCGGTGCCAGAACGGGACTCAGCCCCGGGGGGAATTGTTGATTGCTGACAGGAGCCCCGCTCCGCAACAGGGCCCGCTTCATTTTCCTTCGGTACGACCCCGCGACAAAACCCTGGGCGGCAACTTGGATTCTCTCTTTTACTTTGAGGCGCGAGTTGTCCTCGGTTTGCTGTACAAGTACGCCATGTGCAGCCGCCGAAGACAATGCCAGGGAGGTTCTTTCCGGCATGAAGCATTGGCGCTTGGGGTCGGTACTTGTGCACCAGTGGTGCTATATTAGGCGACGGGCGCCTGACTTAGCAGACGATTGGTGAGCCATGCTCCTCGAAGTAAGCACCAGCAATGGTGCAAAAAAGTACGGACTGTATGTAAGGCTCGTTATTCAGTACCCCGAGCTGACAAAAAAGAGAAGGAAAACACTCAAAAAAAACGCCTCTGTCCGAGACACTTGCTGTGTGCTTGGATCGACATCGGGGCACTCTCTTCCTCCCACTCTGTGCTGTGTGTAATTTGAACCGCAGAAACATGGCTGTGCTGCTGCTGCTGCTGCTGCTGCTGCTGCTCATCTGTCTCTCACACTGGCACACTGGATTCAGTTCGAGTCTCTCATCAATCTCGAGCGGAGTGGGGGCGGCAGGATTTGGCTGGACCCTTGCAACGCTTCGAAACCTTGTGCCGCTTTGGGATGGCGCAGACGGCTTGAACAGGGGCGCTTGGTTGGTGCAGCTGCGCCTCTCAGCCCTTTGGCTATGCAGATGCGACCGCGCAATCCTCCCACCCCCCAACTGAGCGCTTGGGTTGGGCCGGGCGACGTGTGTGTGTGTGCGTGTGAGGGTGCGAGAGAGCGGCGCTGACACGGCATGGAGCCTTGTCGCCCACATTCCTCTCTCGTTCTCCCTGCAAGGCAAAAGTCAGGTTGGCGCTTTTTTCTCCCCTTCTTCTCCTCCCTGCCAGGTGCATCGTGCCCATCATCGACGACAACGACGATTTGCAGCGTGTCCCATCTGGACTCTCAACATACGCCTGCGTTGCCGGACGCGGAAACAGCAGCAGAAACACGCGCGGGTCGTGCGATGAGAAGCCGGGTCTGATCGAATCAAATCTACCCTCGAAGGGCGACTCACGACGATGCGGATATCGAAGCGACGGGGTTGGCTGGCCGTGGCTGCGTTGGCTTGGGGGACCGCGAAGGGGGATCCGACCGTCACTTTCTCGGGGTTTGAAGGGGACTTTGACAATCACGTGGCGGCCATCTTTAACTTCGACTCAATTGCAGGAAAGGTGTTTCGATGGACTACAACAGGTGTCTCTGGCAACGAAGTCCAAATATTCCTCTACGCCGACCAGAATGGCGATGCCGTGCAGCTAGGCCAGGGACCGGCGCCGGGTTCTGGGCCGCCCAGCCAGGGTGCGCAGGATTCGCACACCATCACTCCAAGCCTTTCAACCCCAACAGTTGCTCCAACAGAAACCACCTCTGTCAAAAGCAGCGGGATTCCTGTGAAACGGGGCGGCGACCCGCTCATGACGCTTCTAGGTGAGTGTCTTCCGCTGCCTGTGTTAGAATAGAAGGTTACCCTGCGTATGCTTATCCGCAACTGTGCTAACACCGGGCGGCCAGTCATTGCACCCTCTGGCGGGTCCGATGGCCAGGTGCATCTGCCAGCCCGCGGCTTGTTTTCACCGGAGGTTGGTTCGGGCACGGCGCTGTACTTCCAGGCGATATGGCCCAACGGCAAGAGCAATAGCCGGCTGTTCACCGTCGCTACCTCCGACTCCGACTACCACAAAGTGATTGCCAACGACGTGCGCTTTTGGAGTTCGAGCCTGGTCCCTCTGCCAGAGTCGAGCACTTCATCCGGGAGCAGTCTGGCGACGGGAACGAGCACCACAGCGCCTGGGACGGCGAGCACGACGTTCGCGTCACCCTCATCTTCATCCTCACCATCCACAGGCGAACAGAGCCCCGACATCTCAGGTATCCAGCCGCCATCGAGTCCTGCGAGTCCCGCGAAGAGCGCCGGCAGCAACGGGGGTCTATCCACCGGGGCCATCATTGGTATCGCCGTCGGTTGCGGGGTAGCCGGTTTGGCTCTGGCCGTGGCATTGATCTGGTGCCTGATGCGCCGGCGTGATCAGAGGAAGGACATGCTGCCCGGCGGCTCGGCATACGGTCCTGGCCACCGGCCGGATGATCTCATGGCCGAGAAGGAGGCAGCCGCCGACGTCGACGGCAGCCCGCACTCACCTTACTCCGACGAGAGCGCCCTGGCGGCTGGCCCCAGCGGCGGCGCGTACCAGCAGGACGGCGCCGCTCATGGGGAGCCGGTTGCCGCGGGCGCTGCGGGTGGGCTCCGGCAGCAACAGCAGCAGCATTCACAGGACCGGCCGCGGTCCTACACGCCGTACTCGGACCGCCCGGGCGTTGGCAGTGCCGTGGCCGGGACGCCCAGCGTACGTGCCGCGTCTTTGGCGCAGGCCGACGAGACATTTGTCAGTGTGCCGAGTGCCACCCCCGGCCGGGCGACGCCGCGGGCGCTGACGACGCCATACGCGCACTTGGTGGAGGACGGCATGACGGAGGACGAGATTCGCCGGCTCGAGGAGGAGGAGCGGCAGCTGGATGCCGCTATCGAACAGGCTGGGAGGCGCTGAGTCGTCCGAGGAATAGTCTGGGAAAGGCGTTGGGGTTGTTGCTTCATTCCTGTTTTGTATATCCCGGAAATGGTTGTTTGCTCAGGCTGCCACTTCCCGAGTTGCTCACGGAGTTCAAGTCGGCCAAAGTTGGGAGGGCATTGCTGCGCATGCATTGGACCGTCACTCGCTTGCTTGACACTTCGCGATAGTCTTGATACTTCGCAAAAGAGACCCTTCTTTTCTGCATATCCCGAGCCACTTGAACAAGGCGCAACGAAATGACATGCTCAAATGCCCAGAACACCCACCTGAGGCAATGCAGGTTATTCACTTCGGCCGCTCCCGTTTGAGTTGTGTCCACGGTGTCATCACGCTTTCCTCCGCAGCTCCGCAGTGCAGAAACATCACCTGGTCCGTAGGCGAAAACAACGGCTCCCAGTCATCAGAATATACCATAAACCTGACGCGCTCTCTACAGAAAACCCCTTCATGCCTAAACGCCGGATCCTACACCTGGTAGTCCTACACAGCAAGCCGTCGGCCAACACTGCCCGGATCCTCCCTTCCGCAAACTTCGGGGAAATCATAACACAGAACAATGGCCATAGTATCGCTTCATCGCCTCAGTGCATTGTCTCGGCCGGGAGATCACGGAGACAAACAAGACTTCAGCCGCCTCAGTTCCGGCTCCAAGACGGTCGTCTCTCCCGCAGCCTTTCACCTGGAAAAGAACCTCCCCATCATGTTGGTCGCAATACTTCCAGCGAGGTTGCCGCCACTGAAGGCGCTGCCGGCCAGATTCGACGCCTGGCTGAACTTGTCGCACCTCGAGAACGCGAGAGAGTTGGTGATCGTTAAGACGAGCGCAATAGCTATGCGGCAAAACCCCGTGCGTCAGCCCGGTGTGTTCCCAGCCGTGAATCTCCTCTGTCGCTGTAATGGGTAAGCTGGCGGTGAAGGCAAACTCACCGACAAGCGGCAGCCAGATAAACTTGAAGGTCAGCACGGCAACGAGCGCCAGTGCAATCCAAAACAAGGGCTGCGCGTAGATGGCAATCCAGAAGAAGCGGCTGTCGGTGGGGTTGACGACCTTGGTGCCGGGCTCGCTGCTCTCGAACACCCAGTGCGAGTCGCCCGTCGACGGGTCCACCTCGTTCCACCAGCGTAGGCCAACCAGCCGGCGGCCGGCAATGTTCTTGAGATAGTAAAAGTCGGCGGCGAGCAGCAGGATCGTGAGGATGAAGATCATGACACTGCGTGGCGCACACCGTCAGCCCAGAAACCCAACAGCTGCGCGCGTTACGCAGCGCCCGGCGCCCGTGAATGATGATGGGATTTCTGCCACCCGTAGCTAACTTACAGGTTGTTGGTGAAGAGGAGGCCGAAGAGGTAGACGAGGAGGCTAGCTGTCGTCGAGGCAGCAAATCAGCAAGCCATCCAACCCAGGCCAGCAAGCGAGGAGCAACAGGAACACCTACAGATTCGAAATGACAGAAAGGTCAAGAGCGTTATCGGATGCGAGCTTAGGCGCCAGCTCAAAGAGCCCGGCGTGGACTGTACCTGTGGCTGCTCCATGTCGCGAGCAGGCGTTCGATTGCGTCGGTGGGTGTTGCGACAGCTTCAACTCTGGCCACGGAGCTTCCAGCTGTTGGAACGCTTGCCGTCGGGTAAGATAACGTAAAGTTACGTCACGTATTTGGTATTATTCACACCCAGCCGAGAACGACGCTTGGCTCAGTGCCCCGCGTAACAACCACTTACACCTGACACGCTGCAGTGAGTTCATTCATCCACATCGCTGGATGAGTAGCCCCAAAACGAACCTCTCACCAATGAGTCCGCCCTCATGTACTCATCTTCAAATTGCCCCATCTACGTTGAGTTACAATTACCAGCTTCTTGACGTGCATGCAAGGCTAGCACTCGCGAAGCAATAACGTTACTGGGTTCAGAGAGGCCTCATCCATACCTGCCCCCCTTAGCTCGCAAAGTAAACAATGGCTTCATCAGCCTTACCTGTCCTCCGCCGGGCGCTCCTCTACGGTACAGTTCCGTGCTGTCAAGCAATAGGATACTATATGCTTTCGTCACTGACCGACATCGCAGTCCCTGCCTCCTCTCCCAAAATGCTGACCAAGTCACTCACCCTGACCGTCGACAACCTGACCTATGACCTCGAGGATTCAGTGACCGCCTCCATGAAGACCCCCGCCCGCACAGCCCTCCAAGCTCATCTCGCCCTTCTGGGACAGAGCCAGGACAGCAACAGGAGCACGCGCCCCAGTTCCATCGGCGAGATTGCCGTGCGCATCAACGCCGTCTCCACGCCACACGCAGCAGCCGACATCCACGCCGTGGCCTCGCTACCCAGCGTCGACGTCCTCGTGGTGCCCAAAGTCAACAGCGCAGCTGACCTCGCCTTCGTAGAAGACGCGATCGCCTCAGCACCACCACCACTTCCCGACCAACCCCAGACCCGGACGCGCCCGCTCAAGCTCCTCGCCCTCATCGAGTCAGCGCGAGCCGTCGTCGACCTGCGCGCCATCTGCACGGCCTCGCCGCGTCTGGCGGGGCTGATCTTCGCAGCCGAGGACTTCGCTCTGGACCTGTCTCTGCGGCGGACGCCGGGCCTCTCCGAGTTCCTGTACGCGCGCAGCGCCGTCGTGACGGCCGCGCGCGCCTTCGGGCTCGAGAGCGCCATCGACCTGGTGTGCACGTCGTTCCGCCGCGCCGATGGCCTGCGCCGGCTGGAGGAGGAGTGCGAGAACGGCAGGGGATTGGGGTTCACGGGGAAGCGTAAGTTTTTTGGTCTGTCTTGTTCTCTCGTGTTCCCATGGCTGCTTTGGGCCTCTTCCCGTTTTGCACTTCAAGCTTCAGCTAAGGATCGGCAACTGACTGCGTCGTCTATAGAATGTATCCATCCCAGCCAGGTAGAAATTGCCCAACGGGTATTTTCGCCGAGTGAGACAGACGTTGAATGGGCCGCGCGCGTGCTGGTCGCGGACGAGAAGGCCTCTGCTGCTGGGCGAGGCGCCTGGTCCATGGACGGCAAGATGATCGACGCCCCTGTCGTTGGAAAAGCCCGCGCGACGCTCGCTCACGCAGAGAGATGCGGGCTAGATGTCAGCGCCATCAAGCATGCTTGGGCACACCAAGAGCCTGAATAGGAACAAACCAAACTTCCCACCACGCTCAATCACGCTCGAACTCGTCGGAATGTCCAACCATGGGAGTAGCATGCTCTAACCTAACTATAGCGTATTTCTCTGTTCCCAAAGGCTTGTCAGGTAGCCACTATGCTCGCCTGCAGAGCGTTGTGGCTCCAACTCGCCCAACGCGTCCCAACCGTCGACGCTGAATCCTCGAGAGAGCGGCCAAGAGATGTCGGTGATGTAAGGCACCGACAACGCTGTCTCCATTGTTATCCAGTCTCTGCTCGACAAGAGATCCCCGCACTCGTCGTTGAGCGCGGCCCGAGATCTCTCCACATGCTCGTTAGGCCATACTGTCTCATCCTCAATCCTCCGAATGAAATCCTCAATATTCTCCGAACTGAGATTCCCCGAGACGCCACTTCCATTCTCAGTCTCATGATCCTTTCCTTGGACATTTTGCGGAGTGGCCCAGCTCCAATGCTCCGTGGACGGAACCTGGGAGCGTGAGAGAAGTCTGGCGTCACTTGCGGTGTAGCGAGCAGAAAGAGCCGCCTCCTCGGTGTATGTATAAGGGGCAACACCTCGGATGGCTCTCCCTCCGAAGATCTGTTCAACGCCCGGGGGGTTGCCGCCATGTCCGTTGCATCCCACCCTTTCGCCCAGGTGTCGCCGGTGCACGGAACCCACAGCTGGCTCGGCATACTTGAGTTCCTCTGGTGCCGGGACCATCGGGTCCTGCATCCAGCCGGGAACAGAGGAGGGCGCAAGTTTGTGCATACTCCCAGGAGGCGCCAGAAGATTGTTGTTTCGCCTGCTCTCCAAAGGGAGGTCCATCGTCAGGCTCGGTTCGTCCGGTTTCGACGGCTGCTGCGTCCCAGGACCGCGTTCTAGAGCGGTATCGGTTTGTGCTGCGGCGTCTTTGCATACGCCTCGCGTATTTTGCTGAATGCTCGCGGGCTTTTGAGCCAGCGGTAACTCAGCTTCACCGCGTGGCCTGGAATGGCTCTTCCCGTTCTCAGCGGCGTCGCGTCGGTGGTTTGTTCGGTAGAAGGGGTGAGAGCCAGGGTCAGCCCCCGCTGGGTTTTGGTCGTGCTGTTGCGCCCAAGCAGGATACGACCTGAGCTCACTCGTCGAGAGCCGCGGAGGGACAGATCCGGTGCCCACCCTCCGTAGCGTCACCGGAGAGTTCGAGAGAGCAGGCCTCGCTTCGCCGCCGCCAAATGTGGTGCTTCTGTAAGGCTTTGGTGAGTAGGAGGGCAGGAAGTTGTGCTCATGCCGCCTAGCGTAAGATATAGAGTCAGCGTCGGTGGAAACACCTCGCCAGTTATTTTCATGATATGTAAGGTTGTAACCCCTGGTTCGCCCCGCATCCTGCGGCGCTCCGCGAGAGAAAAAAGCGGAAAGCTCTTGCAGCTCTCTGTCCTCTTTCTGACTTCTGCTAAGCTTGTGCCTGGATGTGTGCGCCTCCGTAACCCTGTGCGTAAGTGGCCCCGAGATACGGCTCTTTCTTGGGGCTATTTTGTTTCCTGGATGCCGTCAGTGACAAATGACTGCCATGGGCGGGTGAGGGTTTCATACTGCGTGTAAGCATATGGCTAGTCGTCCGGCCAGGGCCATCGTGGCGCGACTGCTATCGTTCGGTCAGAGAGGTGTCGTCGCACTCAGTCGTGGCTCACAAGCCACGAAGTTGACCGCCACTGACCAGTCGCTCTCTTCTTCGAACGGCGTCGTCTGATCCGTGTTCCCAGGACTTCTAATCCGAGACCCGTTTCCGCCCAACGCAAGCTTTGTACTCGTACTTGTCATCCCGAGTCTTATGACGAGCCCGCTTTTCGAACCGATACTCGTCTTGTCGTGTTGCCTTTGGAGACTCCGACTGATGCCTCAGTCGCGCCATGTCCCTATCCCAGTGGGCTCTGGATTGGGGAAGGCTGGAGTTGTGATCCGGCTCTGGATGACGGTATCGGCGGGTCTGTGTCTGCTGCAGCCAAGATTGGATGTACTCATCGTTCTTCTCCTTAGAACGGTGAATTAGGCCTTCGTCCAGGTGCCTAGGGTGCCTCTCGATTTGGCCGATGTGCCTGCTATTCCCCTGCGGAACGTCTCTGCGTTTCTCAATCCCTTTGCTGCTCTCACCGTGGCCATGGTTGCGATGGCGCTCATGACGCCTCCGGGTACCCGCCCCAGACGGGCGTGACAAATGTCCTTCCATGGTTTTGAAACGGATGGGTCGGAAAAGAACATCGGCTGAAGGTTGATGTTTCGGCATCAACGCCTAGCCAAGGCCCATCTACAGTGAAAAATTGGCAGATGTTATGGGGAGCGCAACCCACCCTTCCTTCCGAGTTGGGTTGGAGCAGAGGCAAGCTGTTTCGATCGAGCCTTCCACTCCTGCCCATCGAATTGTTACCTGCCCGGGACTCCCATTACCTGTTGTTGCCTGTACTTCATACATTACTGCTAGTAGGTACCTGACCTGCCTTAGGTAAACCTGGCAGCAGAGGTCATTTCATGTTCGTTTGTGGAATGCAACCCCTATTCTGTGCATCTAACTCAATGACTTCATCTCACCAGACCAAATCTTGCCTTTGTAGGTCAAGTCTCTTGTACTGTGCTGGCTTCTCATCACGCCATTTACAGTTCCTTATCGACAGCCGACGTGGCAAACAGAAGTGGTTCCCTTTCACTTCGCCGGCACTCCCGCTTTGCCCACAAGCTTGCTACCAGGTACAAGCAGAGAAGCACGAGACGCAATGCGGGAGGAATTCAAGGTATGCATCAACAGAGAATGACGCTGCACATGGGCTGGGGCCTCGCTATTTATGGCAACACGGCTAATCATGCCTGCATCCATTTCTGTGGGGTTTGATCTGTGTCAAACACTCCCAAACGAGCCCAATAAACCGACCACGACTTGCAGGCAGACTGTGTAAGGTGCTGACTTACAGGAACTAGCGCACTTCTCACGCCAGCATGCCGAGTCCGGACGTCGAGCACTCGGACTTGTGTTGGGGTGAGACTGACACTCGACAGTCCATGGGTACAGAACTTCAAACTCGCCAGATGGAGCAGACAATGCACATTGACCCAGGTCGCATGGGGCAGCTGCTGCCTCTCCTCCGTAAGTAAGCAGCGGGAGGCCCTTCAAAATCATTCGAAACCGACGGTCGTGCGCTCTCTTCAGATGGACAATGCAGCCGAAGCTTGCATGTCAAAGAAAGCTCCGTTCCACGGTATCCCTTCAATCGGAGCAGCCACTTGGGATGCGCCACCGAAACGGGCCGCTCTCCGCCGTTGGATGTCTGCTTGTCCCTTGCCCCCTTTGGGCAACATGCAGCCAGCTTCCGGCTCCGCAAATTCTACCTTGGGCGAGCTCCCGGCCCGTCGCAATCCTCATCCGCAGCCACGGCAGTGCTGGCCGCCGGGAATTCCGTGACGAGGACGTGAAGACTCATCAGCGTTGATGAACGCTGGACCAGCAGTTATCTTGTTTCCTTCGTCAGCTTCGTTCCCAATTACGCCGGCGAACCTGGGGACGGTAATGCGATGCGACTAGCTACCCCACCGGGCAAAGCTTCGAAGCTTCGGAGAGCCTTGCGTCAACCCACACCCCCTGAGCGGCACTTGAGCGCCTCGCGCTTGTTGGTATGATCGACGACGGGACGACTTGCGTAAAGCCAAGCACGTGGTCGTATCATGGTTTTCGCGATGCGATGTACCGAGTACATGTACCTATGCACTTGCAAGCTAGCCGGCGCACTGTGTACCATGTCAGGTGGTACAGCCAGTACCAAATGATATCATGAATTCTGCTATTTTTTTTTTTTGGGGCTTGGGTTCTGCGTGGCACCTGTCATGTTAATAGCATTTGCTTGCTGTCATGCGACAACGGCCTTTTCGTCCAAATTGCGAGCCGCTCGCCTCGGCTTCTCAACACCACACTCAAGATGAGGTCAAGCTGGCGCTTGAAGTTCACGTTGCTGCTTCCACACAGACACTGTCGTCCGAGTGTTCCCGTTTCCATCTAATCAATGACCGTGCCACCAACGGCTTCGGCCGAGGTGACTTACAGTATTCCGTAGATCGCGTGGTCTTTCGAGGCTTCTTCGTCCCATCACCATCGGCTACGTCTGGACTGAGTGAGATCGACACTGTTTCTATCCGGCGGGGGACACGTGGTTTCCTTCTACTGAGTCTGGAAGCCGCAAGACGTTTGGCGCGGCTAGTCCAAAGCGGCCAAATGACCGATGCGTGGGTTTCATCTCCCGCCTTGCCCTTCTGCGGGTTTCGCATATCCCTGGAATCCATGACCATGTTTCATGCCCAACCTCCACATCCCTCCCCTGACCGAAATCTGTTGACAGCTGACGAAGCTCGGCACATACCCGCGCTGACCGGACGAGGGGTGTGTTTTCGCCCGTCTCTCTGCACTGAACGAATCTTGGGACTTCAAATCCAGGTTCAGATTTCGAGATCGGCGTCTGGTTTCGCTGGATAGAATCTCATGGCATCCTGCTGTACTTGGACATATCCACACACTAGCGGTGCCTTGCGAGCTTGCCCACGGATCCTCTGTAGTTACATCTGTACTGTACGCATACGTCGGCAGAGTGCCAAAGGTGATGGGAACACCACGTTTCTCTACATACCCCCGGACGGCGGTTCCCGAACCCATGCCCATGCCCATGCCCATGCCCATGCCCATGCCCATGCCCAATAAACCATTCTCGATGGGCGGGGGGTTTGACAGTGAGGCTCTGGGACCCTTCACCAAGGAGACCGAGATGGGGTGCTGCATAATTAAGGTGCATATCTGGCAATGCCGGCAAAATCGTCACAATGCCTTGACAGGCGTCAGCAAGTGCAGTTTTTGCTGTTGACCGGTGCGTCGGCATCGTCTATCTGAAAGCCTGGGTGGTCGAGCGTGGCAGCGCATGGTTGGGATCTTTCTTCTTGGCAACCTGGGGCAGACTCCGTCCGTCATTGAGGAGTTGCAACCGGAATAGGTAGCGTGCAAACGTCAGCGAAGCTCAAATTACAAGGACACTGGCGATGGGAGCATCTGAGTGGGTCATCTCCTACTTACAACAGCACTAGGCTGTGTACTGTGTATGCTACTACCTCAGCGAAGAGAGACCGGGGCCTTGAAACAATGCTTGAAAACGTTCGGTTCGAGAACAGGCCCCAATCCCGGTCTGGCAGATGCCGTGTTGTGTCCAGGCCAGGAAGAACAAGCATTTCCCAATGTGTTACTCTTCTTTCTAGTGTAGAGTCCATCTTCTGCATGGTGCAAGGGTCGCATCCACTTATTACACAGTAGCCCCGGTCGGTGGCCGCGTCGTCCTCGGGCAGCGGTGCTCGTGGTTCGTTTGACGCCTGTCTGGACCCAACCGTGCCATCATCGTTATGCTTATCGAATGCGGATGGAATCGTTGACCACCACTGGGCAGGGTAGGAGCAAGCGTGCTCGGCAGCTTCACCAGGCTGCGGTGCAGTACTGCATACTGAGTACTGTCGGCGGAGGGCGGGCATGGACGCAAAGTCGGGGAACCTGGAATTCAATGCTCCTGTCATGAACCGAACCAGGGGGCCACATTCGGCTGCTGTCCCAGGGATCCCCCGCCCTGTCGCTGGCATATAAGATGCCAGTGGGTAACATCAGTCCCGACGGCTCTGGTCGTTCCTTCCCGATGCTCTCTGCCACCAGCCAACCACCGGTCTGATAGGTAGCGGAACTGGAGAATCCTGGACTCTTAACCACACGCAACGCAGCACCGTTAGCACCCCGCGGCTGCCTGGCCTGGTCACTGCCCGTTCCGGTCTCTCCTTCCCCTCCACCCGACTCTCTTCCCACACTCCCCTCGACAGCCTCGCTTGGAGAAATCGACCTGGCCGCGTCGCGATTTATTCCCAGTCAGACCTGTTCCCTCCCCTGGCTGAAGTCATCGAGCCACTCGACCGACGACATCCCCAACCTGTCGCTAGGTGAACTGTACGGGTTCAACAGTAAGGCAGGCTCTCTTCTTCCTGTTCCTCTCAGGCGCCACAAGGCGGAAGGAACTCGGCTTGCCTCCCGCTCTTCCCAGTCCAGCCGCCATCACAATCTTGGTCAGCGAGCTTGACTTTTATCCCGTTCGTCGACCTCAAGGGGATTCATGAACCCCTACCACGGACATCCCCAAGGGATTTAAGCTCTGCCATGTCGTTGTTGCTTCTGGCGCAAGCTAACAATAACCAGCAATAGAAACTTCAATAGCACCTGCCAAGATGTCCAAGCTGTTTATCGGGTAAGAAACGCCAGGTCCTCGTCGGCCACGGGAAAGGGCAGCTAACGTCCTTGCAGTGGCCTTGCATGGCACACAGAAGAGGCGACATTGCGACAGAAGTTCGAGGAATTCGGAGTGGTGGATGAAGCGGTATGCTTGCTGTGCGCTCTCGTCGGATGCTTCTCGTTCCCCCCCTGGCCCCTGTTTTGTCTCCAAATCTACGCCCAGAAGCATGCCGCACAAGTAGTGTTTCGGACTGGCGACAGGATCCTAAAGGCAGTTTGTTTAGGTCGTTGTCAAGGATCGCGACACCGGCCGAAGCCGAGGCTTTGGCTTCGTGCGATACACCAACGAGGAGGATGCCCAGAAAGCCATGTCTGCGATGAACAACGTTGAGTAAGTCATTTCGCATTACCACACGATTAGTGCTCGCGCCGGCGCAGTTCTCATAGCTGTACCCAGGTTTGACGGCCGGCAAATCCGTGTCGACAAGGCTTCGGACACTGGTCCCAAGGGCGGTGGACGAGGAGGCGTTCCTGGGTACGGTCGAGGCGGTTACCAGTCGATGCCCATGGCTGGCGGCCCCGTACCCGGTATTGCATACGGCACTCAGCAGCCATACGGGATGCCGCCGAATATGTACGCTCAACCGTATGGGCGTGGCTACGCACAACCCGCCCCGGCTGGGTACGCCGTCGCCCCCCAAGGCACGTTAACAAAACCCTCTTGTTGAGGAACTGAAAGAACTGACGGAAGACAGGATGGACGGCGCACCCTTATGGATACCCTGATCCAACCCAGCAAGGCCAACCACCCTTGCCGCCGAATCAGGGACCGGGACAGGGCGGTTACTAGGAGGCGCCGTCCGCTTGCTCTTAACGAGTCGTTGAGGGACCAAGGCCGAGAGTAACAGCGAAGGGAAAGAGTAACCGACAAAAGAATCCACGACGACGACGATAACGATGACAACAACGGAAGGGAAGTTACATACGTTGAGTCTTTCCGCCCACGCTCTGCTTGCTCCAGTTTGCACCGGCGAGGATGCTGTACGATGAGGCGTTGTTGCTCTGAGAGCGATCGACAGCAAGATACCCCTATACGTTCGGTTTTCTTCGTCTTCTTCTTGTTAAAACGGGCCCTGAAGTGCTTCGGTGGTTTTGCTTCCCTGTTGTTGTGTCAACCGGACGGAATGACTGAGCCTAGGGCTCCCTAGGAGTGTGCCCGTTCTGGGAGGCGTAAAGAGTTGTTTCCTTGTCTCTCTTCTGCAATCTGTTCGGTCTCTGCCTTCTTGACCCTGATCTCACCACCATTGATGTGAATGCCTTCCCAGTCCAATCTCGTTCAAATCATGAACTTCCCTGTATCTCATGTTACGTCTGGCCCCTGCGTTTGCAGGTTGAGTGGAGGACAAAAGGAGGGCAGGATGACGGGGGAGGAAAGGATGTATGCAGCGACGTTGGGCCGCTGGAGATACCAACAGATGTTGACCTTGTTCTTTCCACGTCTGTGGGTGAATGGGGAAAATGACTGCTGTTCATTTTCACGTTATGATGATATGTGCTGTTAGGAGGATGAGTGCGGGCCGATTGCTAGGGAAGCTTTGGGGAAAGGGGGGGAGGGGGAACTGGCTGAGAAGGCATGTATGAATGACATCAAAGCCGCGACCCAGCTGCGAGAAATGAGGGAAGAGACGAGGGAAAAAGCGAGGCGGGGAATAGGAGTTCGTAGCTGGTTGCTTGTTTTTCTTGCTGAAAATTCTTCGTCACTTCGTTACGAAGCCTTCTCTGTCTCTTCTTGCTCATCTACACTGTGGACGTTCCTGAAGTCGTGGTGCTGCGCGTGATGCTGTTTCTCCCGCTGCAGCACTTCCTCCTGACTGACGTGGAAAGGAGGAGGTGAACTCAGATTCTCGGCGTCAGGCTCAGTGCTGCTGCTGCTGCTGCTCTTATCCCCCCTCGCCTTCTTCGCCTCCTCCTCCTCCCGCGCCGCGATCGCCCGGACCCGGTTCGACAGGTCCGTTACGTGCTCGTCACCACTGTCGGGGCTTAGCTCGTTGAGGGCTTGTTCCAGCCCCAACAGGTAGTCCCGGTTCAGGCCGCTGGGCCCTTCGCTGCGGTAGAGGTGCTCGGCGAGCTCCTGCGGGTCCTGCGGCCCGACGAACTGGTCATTGTCGGGCGTGCCGATGTACACCAGCGTCGAGAAGGGCCGGTGACGCGGCAGCTGCGCTTGGTCGAGGCCCGGCGCCGGGTGGAAGGCGGTGTAGTGAATCGTGTACCCGTTTACTTCGCGGATATCGAGGTACTCCTTGACTTCGGCGACGCGATCCGGCGTGATGCGGTAGGCTACGCCCCAGACCTTCTCGGGCGCCGCATCGTGGTGGTCGGTCAGCTGTTCCCAGTAGGAGCGCGAAATTAGCGTGACGACGCGTCCTGGGGCCTCGGGGGTGCCGCGGTGGTCCTGGCTGTGTGGGAAGGGGGCAAGCAGGGTCAGCTTCGCGAGGACGGACACAAGTGGTGGGTGAAAAGCCGTCGGGGGGTTAAGTAAAACGGAGAAGCTCAACGCCTGTTTTTTTGTGGCTGCATCTGCAAGGAAGACGGGTGACCTCTGAAGCGCCACGTTCATACACAAGATGGGGCTTGGTGAGGCTGAAGTACCTTGCCTATGGACAGGTTAACATTAGGAAAGAATCAGCAGAAACAGCCGGGAGAGGAGTACATGTAGATGACATGGGATCATCCAGAACTTGGGCAAAGGGGAAAGGGGGCGCCCGAAGGGAAGGGGAAGTGACTGCGGCCAGGCGGCGGCAGGGCGACTTACTTGCCAAAACCTCCGGACATAGCCGGTCACCCAACCTGGAATTCTCCTGTCTAGAACCGGTCAGCTCCCGCCTTGCCGAACCAAACATTCAACCGAGAGGGTCTGTGGGTTCGGAGCTGGTAGGAGTAGGCAGAACTACCGAAATGCGGTGGTGGTTTCCAAATCAAGCTCCTGCATGGCCTCGAGTCAACGCGCTGAGCTACTTGTAGTTCGATGAGGATGAGGATGAGGATGAGGTATTCATCCTGCCAGACTCACCCGTATCCAAACAGCCAGAACTCGCCGGTCTCGGCGGGAAGGACGTCGAGAGACATCTCAGCACGTCGAGCAAAGCAGTCGTATCCAAAGAAAATAGGGCGCGCAATGCGAGGGCACCCCCCCTGGACGCTGATCTCGCGGTCCCGTGCGCCTGCACGATGCTTGTTGCGGACAGACTCGGCACGAGAAATACGGCTGGTGTGATGCACCTCGCCCCAACCGTGGGTTTGATGATCTCTCTCTGGCTCAAGCGAGAAGGACAAAGCGCTCCTATCTATCTGGACAGTCAAGCCAGAAAGGGAGCATCGAAGACGAGTCGAGACACGCCGCTTGGCTCTTATAATACATAACTAGTAGCCGCCTTACATAACAGCTGGACCTCCACCACGTGGAGCCCCCCAAGACTTGCGGTCAGCGTTCCGCTGCAAGTCATCCATCCCACAACCAGGACGTTAGGTAGTGGAGAATCCGCCGAATCGTGCTTCGGCCCGTGTATCGCCTCACTCCACGTTGCGTTGCCTCTTGCTCCATACTGCGTACACTTAGGGTACACAGTAGCTCGGACTAGGATTTCTGAAGCTCTACCTTTCCCTAGGTAGCGAATAAACGGCTGACGTTGTCTCTGAACGATCTATCCAGACCTAGCTGTCTAATGCTGAGCTCCCCCAGAAAGGGAAAACGAGACAACTAACCCCAAGTCGTTGGAGCCGCTGTGCCGAGCATCCATGCGTGCCCCGGAAATCGCAAAGCTACTTGTGCAGCTCGTGAAACCCGGCACACCGGATGCCAAGATGAACCCCGGAAGGAGACCGTGACACAATCCGATGCCAGGCACTTTCCGGACTCGGGTTGCCTCAGAGAACTACAAAATACTGGGAGTGCTGGCTGAAATTACCGCTGCAGTACACTGCACGACACAGAATGTTGATGGGCCTCTTCTTCAGTTCATCAGTCTAGTCACCATATCAAACGGTTTAACATGGGGGCTTATTGCATCTGTGGTTTATTGCGATACCTACCAACCGTTTTATAACGTGAGGGACTCCCACTCTCAGTTCAAGCCTGCCTGAGATGGAACCTTGCAGTGTAGCGGGTATACCCTCTGACCCTTTCATGACAAGCGTATCCGTTGCTGCGCGCACCCCACCTCGCTATGCAAAGCTGTGTTACTTGAGAAGCTGTTGCCTTTCCTCTCTGTCCACGTATCAGTAGTATGTTTGCCAAGGAGCTGCGACATCTGCGTGCACATAAAACGTGCGGCTGAGTCGAGCGGCAAGGTGGCGGGTTGGATGCAGCCGCGCACCACTGCAACTCTGCTGAGAACACCCCGTACCTGATAAATCCCACGCACTGGCTGCCTGCCTTCCATGCCTTGGTCCCTGCCCCTCCATGCTGGACCCTGCCCCCACTTCCCTCGTTCCTGACACAAGCCCCAGAAGGAGAACCGGCGACAATTCCGTGCTCGCCTGTGACCGAGACAGACATAACAGCAATCATGGCGTACAACAGGCCGTATAACCCGGACGAGCTGCCAAGGTGAGTGAGGTTCAGAATGTGCTACCTTCGTTGCTGCTGAAAGGCCAGCCCTACCGTCGCGACGACCGCCCCATTGCCACCCCAACGAGACCGTGACCAGAGTTCCCTGCTGACATCGCTGTGTGCTCAGGTTTGCGGAACCCGAGCAAGTGAGCCAACCTCAAACCCAGCCAGAACTCTTGCGGTCGGCTGCCTGACGCCTCACAATAACTAAACTTGGCCCCTCCACAGAAAGGAACCGTTCAATCCCCAGTTTCCGCGTCAGCCTCGAACCCGTCGTCAAGATACGAGACTAAGCCGCCGCCGCCGCGTCCTCAGGAGCACCGAGCCCCCGCCGATCCATACGGTGCCCGCCCCCAGGACCGGCTGTCGCCGAGACAGGCTCAACCGCCGCCGCCCGACCGCTTCGGCATGAGTCCCCCGCCTACTGCCACCGGCCGGCCGTCCCACCACAACCTCCCCGCCGCTACCTCGAGACCCCCGCCTAGTCCAGCGCCGCGCGACAGCTCTGCCGACCCGACCTTGCTGCCGCTCTTCAGGGCAGTGGACAAAGATGGTGAGTTTTACGGGACCCTTACTGGGAGTTTGGTGCCTTTACGCAGCTTTTGAGGTTACCCGTTTTGGGTCTCAGCGTCTGCCAGACACGGGCATTTGTACGATATGCTCACGCTCCGCTTCTAATGTACAGGTACCGGGCAGCTCTCGGAGAGGGAACTCTCGGCGGCGCTGGTCAACGGCGACTGGACGGCGTTCGACCCGCAGACGGTGCGCATGATGATCCGCATGTTCGACAGCGACCGCAGCGGCACGATCGGCTTCGAGGAGTTCTGCGGCCTGTGGTCCTTCCTGGCCTCGTGGCGGTCGCTCTTCGACCGCTTTGACACGGACCGGTCCGGCAACATCAGCCTGGACGAGTTCAGCAACGCGCTCGTCGCCTTCCGCTACCGCCTGAGCGAACGCTTCGTCGAGATCCTCTTCCGCACCTACGACAAGCGCAACGAGGGCGTCATGAGCTTCGACCTGTTCGTCCAGGCCTGCATCAGCCTCAAGCGCATGACCGACGTATTTAAACGCTACGACGACGACCGTGACGGCTATATCACCCTTAGCTTCGAGGACTTCTTGACGGAGATTTTGCGCCAGCTGAGGTGAATCACTTGGCTGCCGGTTCTCTGGCGTGGCGTGGTATTCCGGAGGGGCCTGGCTTGTGCGTGGTTCTCTGCGTGCTGCATGGCCGTGTGGCTGGCCTGGCCGTGATGCGGCGAGGTTTTGCAGAATGGCGCTATCCCCAGGTGGCATATCTCCCATATCTCAGAAAAGAGGCACTCTCCTGTGTGCAGTGCAAGATGGCTCAACTATGGCACACTCCCGAAGCCGGCTGCATGGAAAACGACGATGAGTTTCGGAACAGAGCGAATGATGACCAAGTTGATACCCAAGTACTGCAGATTGTGCATGGGTGATATACAAGTCGTCATGGTTGAGATGCGTCTCCAGTGCTTGAGGATCGACAAGTTACGGTCAATCAGAGAACCGCGTAGCAATACTGCATCGGACAACGGAACAGATCTTAGTTGACCCATGCGAGCGAACGGTTTGCTGAATAGGAGGCTCCTTACTAGGTGAAAATCCGAGCTACTAGCATAGGTACTGGTGGCGTGAGCTAAAAGGCCGCCGCCAGCTTGCAGGCAGTCTGAGATTGTAGGGGCCGTTGTCTCCTCACCAGTGACAGCCATGCTACGTATTTGACTATTCTCGGGCGTAACTCAGTTAGTAGGATGAACGGAGCACGTCAGGGGCTATTGCGGCTCATCAGCTTGACAGGAGATGCGCGACTGCGCGATGGAGATTCACCTAGCCCGAGGTCAGTGTTGAGCAGACTAGCAGATAAGGAGGACCCTGTTACCCCACAAACCACTCAAAACAATCCCCGCTTTTCTTGCCGTTCCATGTGATGCTGGCGCGCTTCTATTTGAGGACTTCACATTTTTCAAATCGCAATCGTGAAGACACCGGAAGCCAATAGGAGTGCTCTTAGGTACTCGGTGATGAGATAGCCTGAGTTACCAAAACAAACTCTATGTACGCTGAGCTAGAAAAGTTGTCGGCATTCCTAGGATTGGAGGGTGACTGGCAGTTGCGGTGGAGCTTGCTTGAAGCTCCAGATCCGGCTCCCAGCTTCGCCTCAGCTCCATCATCCATGGCATGGATCCCAAGTTGTGATCCAATCACACGATCCTCGTGAAAGCGAGGGCGCGAGCAGCCCCACACCCCCCCGAATGCCGGCTGCGTGCCATCCGGTTCCTCAACTGAGTCAAGAACACCAGCCATCCGTGTCATGCGCAAGGCCTGCTATCCACGCCGGGCCAAGGGCTTCCCAAACGTGCCGGAGGGAGCTAATACTGATGTTCAGGGTCATGATGATTCCAACTTGCTCATTCCCAACACGTGCGCAGCTTACTCGAGGATGGCATGACTCTTTGGCCGAGCAGTCTCAAACAAAAGGTCGCTAAGGCCGGCGCCAGCCAGCCATCCACGACCTGGAGCACCTGGGAAGATAAGCAGAGCAGGCGGTGTGTACTTGGCTCGGATATCAGCTATGGAGCAGCGATGGCTGCGTTCTACGTGTGACTGCCGGGCGACGCCGCCTGGGTTGGGCTCAACCTTCCCGACGCAGAGCTCTAAGTGCACCATACAGGTCAGGCGTGGGTGTACCTTCCAAGGTTGTTACTAGCAGTGGTGCAAGTACCCCTTGCCCAGGGTCAAGGTGGCTCGGCAGGAATCTGGACCGTCTTTCCTACAGTTACCAAGGTGTGTACCTGATCCGGGGAGGCAGGCTTCACGGGCACTTGTTGTGCCCGCACACGTTCTTTAGACAGCTGGCGATGGGATAGGCGACCTTAAGCAATAAACAGCCATGCACGCCATGGTCAATCCAGGTCGGCATCCATCTGTGGCTACCCGCCCAGCGATGGTGTGAGCTGCTTGGAGAGCTACCGCAGCTGACTACCAACAGGAAAGACAAGGTATTGTAGCTAGGTGCCGTACCTTGTTCGGTGCCTCCGAGCATGACACCAGGACACTCGGTCGGATTGAGCTACCAATGTCCAGCGCCAGGTCCATGCCTGTGCTGCTTGATGAGTGGTCCCCGCACCGCTCCCCGCTCCCACTTAACGTTAGCAGTCGAAGCTGCGCCATCCATCCATTGTCCTGTCGAGCCTGTTCTCGCCCGCCCGCGGGCCATTGCCACCACCACCACCCGCCTACCCTCCCTCATTCTTCGAAACACTGCTTGTTACACCTGCAAGACAGCTCCGAGCTCCCTTCTCGACGACTGCAGCTCCCCGATCCCCTCGTCCGCAGCTTCAAGCCAACACAAGCTCAAATGTAACAGCGTCTGCATCAAGCGCTGTCGACCCTTCAATTGAGCGCCGCTGCGATTCCCACCTGCTATCTTATCGGATACAAGCTATCAATCGTCGTCCTCGCCTCTCCCCGCCAGCAACCCCTCGATCCTTCCCCTCCCTCCCCCTCGTACCTGACAGTCCGTCGCCGTGGTGGGGTTTACCCGGCCCGTTCGAGGACAACCCAAGATGCCGCCGCGGTCGTCGTTAACGTCGTCCTTTTCCATCACCGATGCGAACAATGAGGTTGTCTGTCCGCTGCGCAACCAAGATGGCTCGAGCTGCCGCAAGCGCTGCATCGGGGTGAGTTGCTGCTGTCGCCACCCGGACTGCTTTTTTCTCGAGCGGCCCGCCGCAGCACCTTGTGGACGACACGAAGAATGCGCGACGCTGACGCAGCACAAACTCCAGGAGAAGCGGTACCGCTCCATGCAGGAGCATATCCGTCGCGCACATCCCGAGCACTACATTGCCAAGCTGCCCGCCACCGAAGAGAGCTTCCTGCTTATGATCAGCACCTCTCCGAGCGACCGACCGCAGCCACAGCCGAGTGCCGGCCCGCACCATGCGCACCATCAGCTCAAAGGCCCTACGCACAGCTTCCGTCGAGACGAGTCCAACGGCCCGGGAACGCCTCGGAGGTTTGAGGATTACACTGGGGGCGCCATGTATCCAGCCGCTGCTGCGCTTGCTCAGTTGCACAGTCACAAGAGCGACCCAGGGTGGGATTCAGACGGGGTGAGTGGCGTGGCCGCGGTTCCTGATGCGGTAAAACAACATGTGCAGTGACAGCTTGCTAATGGGGATTGCAGGATTGGCACTCCGACACGGAAGGGGTAAGGATATCGAGGTCGTCTATCGAATTGCCGCCAATACATCTGTCCCCCGCCGACGTGACCAGCGCGCCGCTGCCTAGTCTCGAGTCGGCAAGGCAGCGTGACCTGCTGCCCTCCATTATGGCACACTCGCCCCCCGGCCGGTCCTCCACGCTTCCGCCGCTTCACAGGCATCTGGGCTCCAGTCGGCCCCGGAAACAATCCATTTCCAAGAGGGGGCACCACAGGAGGAAATCCAAAGGTCCTGGGTTGGACTGGCTCCGGCGAATCCAGAACGACGGCAGCGCCGACCTGCTGCGGCCCGGCAGCTACGACAGGAAGGCCCTCTCGGCGGAGCCCGCGGGAGACTATGGTAAGCGCTGGGAGGATTTGATCGACGCGGCGGCCTCGGCAACGGAAGACATAGATGAGGACAGAACTCCAGTGAGTCTCAAGTTCCCTTCGATGCTCGACCCGCGCCTGACGAGCCAGATGCCGCAGTCGCCCGTGTCCATCCAGAGGTCGTCCCTGCCGCCCTTCACCCAGGGCGCCTTCGCCAACTACCAAGCCTCCCCGCTGCAGCGAGCCCTCACGCCTCCGTCATACAACCCTGAAGCCCCTGAACCGTTCCCGTCGGTCGAGAGCGGTGAAAGCGGAGATAACTTCCACATCGAGTCGCGGGGCCTGTCGGACTCGTCGCCGAGCTACTCGTCCCAGAACACGCAGATCTACTGCGCTGCCTGCCAGGGAATCTCGCTGCTCAGGGAGTCGTACGCCTGCACCGAGTGCATCTGCGGCCTCTGCCAGGCCTGTGTGGACGTCCTGATGGGCGAGCAAGGCGCGCGCAGGAAATGCCCCCGGTGTGCCACGATAGGAGGCCGTTTCAAGCCCTTCCAGCTAGACATCCGGTAGCGGCCCGGCGTGCCTTGGAGCCCACGGACGAAGACATTAGACCTCATGCTTTTTCTCCTACACCTTTCCCCTCGTTTTACTCTTCTTGCACCTCTGTCACTTTCCTCTCTTCTACCACAGCACAGACTTGGCGTCATATTGGGGGCGGTCACGGCCGGTCACGGCCGGTTCAGTGCCAAACAGCATCACTTATGGGGGTTTCGGGGGACACAATTTGGAGTTTCTCCAGCGACAACAGCGCAGGGACGGGTTTATTTACTGGGCATGGGAACAAATATATCCCGACGACGGTCACTCGTACAACGCATGACATCACGGATGGATTCACCACTCACGACAAACGGAACGGCAGCACAGCAACCCGGCAACCACACGATCACTTAGGTCCAAAGACCCGCGGCACAGATCTCCCGGCAAACAGGGACCTCGGGTTTTGCTTCTTTGGCGTACAGGCGTCAGGGTTCTGCGAGGCACTTTTGAAAGTTCAAACCACGGCTGAAATTGTCACTATAGGCGTTCTCTCGATTTTTGGTCTTATTTACTTACACGCCGCTGTTGCTCGATATTGGAGCGCGACATCTTGAGGCTGGATCACAGGAAGATTACCTAAAATGGCTCTGTCCATCCTAGCTGTTTTCTAAGTTTCCAAGGCCACAGACAGCCTTGCTATATAACGTTCACTTACAGGTTGCAGCGTGGCTCGTATTGCCTGCTTGACTCGAGGAGGCAAACTTGACAACCATGGCGGAGTCCAAAGTGTTTCTGCAATCTTCCCATTTCAACCTAGGTGCAGGACTTCTCCGTTCCCGGCCTGACTGGGCCGCCCTTGCCGACCTACCAACTTAATTCCCGAGCTGAATTGCCCGCCGCAGCATCCATTCGCCGGCAGTCATGACCTCTGCCTGATTGCGGCCGGCGGAGACTTTGCCGGCCACGTTCAGTTGCACCGCGGGGTTATCGTGCTGGCCGCCGCCGAACTTGCCCAGGGGCGTCATCGGCACGTCGTTGTGCGGCCGCACGAAGTAGACCACGCTGTATCGGTCCGCCGTCGTCTTCTGCCGGCCTACCGGCGCGGGCACGACGCGATGCTTGGCCGACTTGAGCACGCCATTGGTGAATATCACCATTGCGTCTCCTGGGGGGAAAAGCCGTGTTGAGAGGGTCGGTTAGCTTACTGTGGTTCTGCTCCTGTGTACACGATATGTGGTGCGGAAAAGGGGTCTGGGGCGTGCTTATAGGTGAGGGGGGATTCTACGAGTGGGAACACATTGGACTTTGCGGAAACGAGGTGCGTGCCTACCGAGGTTGACGATCGTATTTCCGGGCAGCGGCTTCACCCACTCCCACGCCGGGACCGAGCGGTCATCCCCAGCCGGCGCCTCGATCTGCAGCCCGCCTTGCCAGTTGAAGAGGATGGTGACGCTGCCAAAGTCGGTGTGGCTAGGCAGGCCGATCGCGCGGGCATCGGAGATGTGCGACGCCTTGTGCGTGAGGCGGCAGTGGTCGCCCGAGTGCTTGTCGAAGCGGTTCAGCCGCGTGAACTCGTCCGGTCTGAGGCCGAGCTGCGTTGCCAGGGCGCGCAGCACCGCCATACCGCAGGCGTGGCCATGCTCGGTAAAGGATTGCAGGAGCGGTTTCTGCTGCTCAATCTGCGGCGAGTACTGCCTGCTTGGGGTGACGCCGTGGAGATGATCCTTGCTGATATTGATGAACTCGGTGGTGTCCGGGCGGAGGTCCTTGTCGGTCGTCTTGACCGTTCCGGCGGGCTTGTAACCAAAAAGCGAGACTCCTCGCTCGAGGGCGTACTGCAATATGTCCTCCAGGGTTGTCGCGAAGACGTCTCGGGCCAGGGCGTGCAGCTGCTCCGATTCGGTGAGCAATGTCTCGCCTTCTGGAGCGCTTTGCAGATCGAGGTAGAAGAAGCCGCGGGTCTTAGCTGCTTCCAGAACGCGAACTGCCTCGCGGTCGTCTTCGTTGAGAAGCTTCTGGTACGAGATGATGCTGATGGGCGCAAAGGGCAGGTTGTCGGGAAAGTCGGGGATGCTGCCGGATGTCGAGAGCATGTTGTAATGTCAAACTTTGTGTTGATGGCAAAGTGACGACAGACGCCTGATCGGGGCGGCTAACTGGCATGGCATGTAGGACAAAACAAATATGAAGGTGACCACGCAGCAGCAGACACTCCAAAGTACAACCATGCGGCTTTGTTCCACTGGCACACACATCACTGTTTTCACCTCGCTGCTTCTTGCCCCTCGGTTTTAGGTTGTAGTTATCTTGCTCCTCTTTCTTTTACCTAGCTTTTCGACCTATTCATCGTTCAATTTTTTTTCCACTATTCTTGTTGTCTTTCTCTTTCTTTTTTTCCCCTTTCCCCATTCCTTCCTCTTGTCTTTTCACCTTTCTCCAGCATTTGCAAGTTGTTTCGCTGTTGAATTGCACAAGAAGAGGAGGTGTGCTTTGTGCACACATCCCATCCTCCAAGGGCCAATCAGGAACCAGCTCTCAAGGACAACTGAGCCCGGTCACCAACCAGGAGAGGTCTCTCCAGGCAGACATCACCCCTTCTTCCCCAGAGCTGCGCGACTGCAGGCAGAAGCTAGGTGCACAATTGAGCCAACAAACAGTGCGTCACACTTCACATGCCCGCCAGCCAGCCGGATCACAACGCTTTATAGGACTGGCTAGCGCCTCACCATTACGACTTGTTCCTCTTCCCAGCAGGTTCAAACCCACTCCCAACGGGCATCCACAACATCCCGTCGTCTAAGCAACAACACCGTCAAGCATACCAGATTGCAACTACATCTGTAGTCAACCCACTCGACCGAGCGCTAACATGGGGACACGACATCTCATCTGGTATGTGCCTTCTCGTCGTCCCTGTTCGTTTTCTTCTTTTCTGTTTATGCCCTCTTTTTTCCCCTGTCTCTCTTACTCTTACGCTGTCGTACTTTCATAATTTGAGTTGATCCTCTTCACAACAATCGACTTCCTCATCTTTTTTGGAGAACAATATCGCATGTGCCGCTGCTACTCCTTCCGTGCTGCTGGGAAGACCGTCTCGAAACGGAAGGAACTGACACGAATTTGCAGCGTCTTCTGGAAGGGAAAATGGTATCTAGCGCAGTACGGCCAGTTCGATGGCTACCCCGAGGGTCAAGGCATTAAGATCATCAAGTTCCTGTCGGTCGCACACAACATCGACAAGCTGAAAGCGGGCTTGGAGCACGTGTATGAGCCGACGCCAGAGGAGATAGACGCGATCTGGGATGAGTGCGAGGCATGGGATGCGAACCGCGAGGCGCAGCAGCCCGTGCCCTTTGAGCGTCGCATGTACGGCATCAACCAGCTCTACCCCAGCCTGGCCCGCGAGACTTCGGCCGGCATCCTGGCCATCATTGCCCGCGCTGGCCGAGCCGAGGAGGAAAAGGAGGAGAAGGACGGGGTCAAGAAGGAGCCCCAGAGGATTCCTGTGAAACTTGAGCTGGAGTTCGCAAACGACACCCTCTTCTGCGAGTGGGCCTATGTCATCGACCTAGACAAAGAGGTGCTGGAAGTCTATGGGGGCGGCGAGGACAAGCATGACGGCCACCGGTTCGTGAATGTCGGTCCCAAGGAGGCGGCCGTCCCTGCGTTTGTGGGTTCGTTTGCCTTTTCGGAGATCTACCTGATGAAGAGCGACCAGGAGTTTATGGACAAGGTGATGGAACTGCTGGAAGAACAAAAGGCAGAGCGCGAGGCGGACAGCGCAATGGATGGTGCGGTCGGCGATGACGAGGGCGAGAATGACGAGGAAGCCGAGGAGGGCGGAGACGACGACGATGCTGACGAGAATGAGGAGGAAGTCGTCGTTGAGGGAGGGGCGGAGGTCAGCCGCGGTATGGTTCGAGGGATCGGCATGGACCACTAACTGACGCAGAATTTTCGGTCATTTTCGGGACAATGAATGCAAGAATGGACGGTTGTCTTGTGGAATGGCCTTGTCTGCGTCACACACGGAGCACGCTGTCGACGTGATGAATTGCGGATGGTGCGTCTTGGCGATGTGATGGGTGCAGCTGTGGGGCCGCCTGAGCTGTGGGCTGGGCGGCGATCTTTGCAACGTTGGGCACGGGAGTTCCACGGTAGGTGGTGCTTGGCGTTTGTTGCAGGGGGTCAGATCAGAGATCCGCCCGCCTCCCAGCTAGCTTGTATGTAGTGTCCGACGTCCTTAAACTCTCAACGTGGTGAAACACACCCTTGTGTTGAGGAGCGAAGACTGGCTCAAGAGGTGCCGATGTCTTTGTGACAGCACCCCGGTGGATCGTAGAAGAGCACAAACTGCAAGTGAACAGTGTACTTGTACGGATCCGTACTCCGTTGTCGACAGGAGCTTCACACCAGGCCTGACACGCTTGCGGCAACGGAGTGCCGAGCCTAGCTTCAGGGCTAAGATGCGGCCCAGACGGCTTCCTTGCCGTCGACGTTACAGTGAGCTAAATTTGCCGAGCCGTGCTAGCTGCGATCCCAGCATCTCGACGACATCGGGCAATATGGATGAATGCGAACAAATTGGCGTCCCAATCGGATGCCCATGGCGCAAGTCATTGGGGGGCCATCTGCGCCGGCTGGACGACAACGTCCTGCCTCTTCCAGCAAAGCCGAGTGAGGCGAGAGAGGTCGCGCCTCTTCACGCCACCCTGCCACATACACAGCGCATACTGCGCTGCGTCGAGTCCCGCCTCGCCTCTGCGCTGTCCGCCACGCTGGAGGCCGGGCTGTGGTCGGGGTCCACGAACCAGGTTTTGCCGGGCGACCGGGCAGCGCCAGGGCAATAAATATAAAAGCTGCTTGGTGGTTCGTCATCGCGCTGCTTTTGCGTCCATTTAGCCTGCCGAGCTGGCTGCCGTCCGCTGCAAGGCACGCCCCACGGGCACGCCGTCTGGTGGACCGCCAGAGTTGGATGGGGCACGGCCGTGCACCACAGTACGGACGCAAGGACGGAGCTGGTCTTTTTGGACGTCGTAGAGATGGCAGGCCAGACGGGCTGGGACTCGTCAGCAAGCCGGGATCCGGACCACGTTGCTGTGCCCATGGCGGCCTGTGGGCTGGTGTCTGGCTCCCGGTTCTTGCGTGCCCCATGCCGGTACCCGGGAGACGGCTTCAACATCAGCCTGTGGATACAAAAAGCCGCCCTGGGCTGCCCGCCCGCCAGCCTGTCGGGTCTCATGACTGGCCTCTTCGCCGTTTGTCTCTTGATGCGGGAGTGACACAAACTCGGCTCATCCGGAGTCTCTGCCTCGTCCACCGTCGCCGGTCCGCTCGTTTTTCTTGACGTTACTATCTTTAAACCAGGCATGCACACTTGACCCGCTGCCTCTCGTCTGTGCTATCCCCGACTGGCACCACGGTGACTGTTCAACTCGACTTGTGTTGCACAACCTGGATACTTCTTCTTCTTCGAATGGGCCTTTGACGGGATCATCAGCCCTGCAGCTGCGGGTGCCCGCCTTGGCCTCAGGGGAAAGAAGCTCGTCTTGGTAACGGAGCACCATCACGAGTCTTTGTCACTCGTTACACACCCTCGTATCGGTCAGGAATCTCAATAATCGCGACTTGGCCGTTGGAAACGGTCACCGTCCGGCCGAACCGCGGCCCGGTTGGGCTGACTGGCCGATTCAAAACAAACGGAAGACGGAAGGCGGAACAAGCTGCCGTGGCCGACCACTGTTGCGAGAATCCCCATCCATATCTGGCGCCAAATCAACGCAGCCTGCAAGATGCCCGGCACCTTCTTCACATCATGGGAGCTCTGGCAGGAGATGACCTTCGTATGCCGTTTCTACCCCAATCTCGCTGTGGCGGATTTGACAGACTGTCGGTGCTAACGTCGAGCCGTTCAGGTCCTCGCCATGGCGATCGTGGCTGTTTTCGGTCTGGGTCTGGGCAAGTTGTGGTGGAACAACCGACTAATGAAAAAACAAGAAGTGCTGGACGAAGAGAAGAGGGCTCGGGTGGAGGAGATGCGCAAGACGGGGCTCCCAATGAAGCGGGCAAATACCGTTCCCTTCGGCGTCCGTGCCATCCAGAGTGGGATCGAGGTGGACGGGATATGGATATCCAGGCCTGCGTCCCTCCACGAAGGCGCGTCAGCAAAGCTGGCATCCTCGACGACACTCGCCGGCCGAGACTCGGATTCGCAGAAGAAGGGGCGCGAATATTCGGAGGATGAGAAGTCGGTGCTCGTCTCCACAGCCAGCCTAGGGACTAAGCGAAGCCAATCCGCCGCCACGATCCTCCAGAAGCTCACGGATTCCGACTCAACGAAGAGCGCGCAATCCGTTGCCCCTCCCCTCTCGAAGTTCGCACACAAGCCGAGAAGGCAATCGTCCCGGCCAGCTCGTGCTTTGAACGAGGACACCCTGCGCAAGCTGGAAGGCCACTCGCCAGCAAAACCGTCCTCCGAGCCGTACCCTCCGACGACCTCTGCGCAGCGCAACCCGCGCCGGCCTAGCCAGCGGAGCACGGCGTCCTCGTCCGCGGAGTCAGTGGACTCGCGACCGCCGTCAGTGCGCAGCACCAGCGGCAGGAGCTACACGTCCTCATCGCACAGCTCGAGGCTCTACATGGCCAGGAACCCACACGCAAACCGGCCGGGACATGATCCAGCGCTTCGGCGATGGTCCGAGAAGGAAGGAGGCGATCCGTTCGAGACACCCGCCCGGACCCCGAGCGGGTTCTCGGCGCTATCACGCGCCGAGACGCAAGCATCTCAGTATCAGGGCCAGGAGATGGCCCCCCCAGAGCCGACTTTTGGGCCCGAAGACGCTCATTTCAGCCGCGTTCCGAGGCGGATTAATGATGGGTTCGACTTCTTCCCTACTGGGACCTTCGGCGAGACGTCGGTTGAGGGGGAGCGGACAGGTGAATCTGAGCAGAGCAGAGGAGCTCCCAGAAACCACAAGAGATTGCCCAAGATTCCGAAGCAGCCTGAAGAGCAGGAGGGCGGAAACTAGCCGGGAGGAGGTATTGATGCACGTCTTAATCGTCTGGTTCGATGTAAGCAGCTGGACGTAGTTTAAAATTGGCTATGTATACGAATGATAATGCCGTTAAGCTACTCCTGCCAGTGGGTACCACCTAGTCGGTCTGTCGAGCGGGATGATGGATAACCACAAGCCTGGGACAGACTTCCATGCCGTCAGAGTTTGGGCCAATGACTGCTGCTGTGTGCCTGGAATTATGGGGCTACCTGAACTGAGCAAGAGTGGATACCATCGATCAGTCACGGGTTTCCGCGTCATATTCCAGTCGCGCCAACGCGTCGGTGCCTGGCGGGCTTGCCACTGTCAACACACAAAATCATCAACCGCTTCTTGAGGGCAAATATCCAGCCAAATCTCTGACGCGACGCAACCATCTAACGCACACTACTTCTGACTCTGTTGGGACACCAATGTCTGCGCAGGAGGAATACTACGGCGAAGGAGCCAATGGCGAGGAGGCAGGGCAGACCGGGCCTGGCGCGCCGACGCCTCTCACCAAATTGGAGGTGCGTAGCGATTGCAGTGACGCGAATCTCGAAATCCAGAGAATCAAACTTATAACTAACGGGACTATTGATTTCAGGGCGTAGCAGGGCTCACAAAGCGCGATATCCAGTCCATCGTGGAAGCAGGGTTCAATACAGTCGAATCTGTTGCCTACACACCGCAGCGCGTGCTCGAGGGGATCAGAAATATCTCCGCACAGAAGGCGGCAAAGATCTTGGCCGAGGCGTCCAAACTTGTCCCCATGGGGTTCACCACAGCCACAGAGATGCATCTGCGACGCAGCGAGCTCATATCCATCACCACAGGCTCCAAGAACCTTGACACACTGCTAGCCGGTGGTATCGAGACCGGCAGCGTGACCGAAATTTTCGGCGAGTTCCGGACCGGGAAGTCACAGATTTGTCACACATTGGCCGTGACTTGTCAGCTGCCCTTCGACATGGGCGGCGGCGAGGGGAAGTGCCTGTACATTGATACTGAGGGCACATTTCGGCCCGTCCGTCTTCTCGCCGTTGCCAACCGCTACGGCCTCTCGGGCGAGGAGGTCCTCGACAATGTTGCTTATGCGCGGGCCTACAACTCTGATCATCAACTCCAACTGCTGAACCAGGCGGCGGCCATGATGTGCGAAACGCGCTTCAGCCTGCTCATCGTCGACTCGGCCACCTCGCTCTACAGGACAGACTTTCTCGGTCGCGGCGAGCTCAGTTCAAGACAGACACATCTTGCGAAGTTTTTACGGACGCTCCAACGGCTGGCCGACGAATTTGGAATCGCCGTCGTCATCACCAATCAGGTAGTGGCGCAGGTGGACGGTGGCCCGTCCGCCATGTTCAACCCGGACCCCAAGAAGCCGATTGGCGGCAACATCATCGCCCACGCTAGCACAACACGGATTAGCTTGAAGAAAGGCCGAGGGGAGACCAGAATAGCCAAGATTTACGACAGCCCTTGTTTGCCGGAGAGCGACACTCTGTTCGCTATCAACGAGGACGGCATTGGGGACCCGAGCCCAAAGGACATGGAGAAAGAGTAGCCTTGATTACCGGGTCATTATGGGCGGTAATGCGGAGATCACCGTTGCACCAAGTGTTTGCTTGGCAGGAAGACATCAAGACGGCATAGCTGCCCAGTAGTAGTGGGCTGGGTTCGCGCAGGCGGTTTGCAGAGTCCCTTTCTCTGGCTTGGGACTCGAGTCGGTGTATACATGTTGACTGGCATTTGTACCGGGTAGGGAGTAGTGGATGTTTTATGACAAATGACAAGACGACTAACACGAATCGTTGTGCACCATGCCACTGCCACTTGTTCAAACCCGCTTTTGATGAATTGCACTTACACTCACTGATTCCCCGATTCTTCCCAGCATGGAGGTGGTCCCGCGGATTTGGACCCACTCCAAGGCTGACCCATGGATTGTGTAACCCGTTGAGCTCTCCACCCTAGCAACGGCAGGGGCCGGACTAAACTTGCACATCCATTCACCTGTAGCTCCCCACCAAGCAGCTCCTGCCCTTCCACGGCGGCCAGTTTTCTGTCGGCGCTTGGGCACCAGACCGCGTCTGCATATCACCAGAACGCGCCACATTACCCAATACCCGCCAATTGTCGCCCACGGACGACACGCGGGCAAGATGGTCTCTAGGGAGTTTGAGATACTCTACAAGGAGACGCGCCTCAATCTCGAACCTTCGTCGCAATCGTCGACCATTCAGATCCGAGTCGCACCGCAGAGCGCGTACGGGCGATCGAACCTAGGTCGAAGCGTCACAACGGCCGACGACGAGAAGGGCTACCGGTCACGGAATCTGGCCACGGCGTCATCCATATACTATCGGAAGCATAACACGTCACCACGAGCGTTCCTCTGGCGGGTGCTGGATAACGGTACTGTCCTCAGCCTCCGCGTCGCCGACGTCTGCAAAAAGCAGAAGGAATCCGATGCGCCGCTGATTTTGAATCTCCGGTTCCCCTCCGCAATTCGGCCTTCTTGCGTTGGCTTTGCCGACCCCGAAGATCACGATGCGCTCTGCGTCTACGTTGTCGACCACTCAAACCAGCTGTGGTCGATCACGCTGCGACCGGACCACTTTCGGAAGAGGGTAACCACAGAGGGCGGCCTGGGTGATGCCTGCAAGCCAAGCTCACCGCCAGGCTTTGGTTTCAAACATCCGCACAGACTGGCGGTTGTTCACGCAGACCAGTTGATTATCACGATGCACGATGGCGGCATCTTGAAGTTTGACAGGAACAAGGGCTCTGATTGTAAGCTTCAACGCCATATTACTGTCAGGAGAAGCGAGTTGTTAACTGATACCCGTCGCTACCAGCACCTTGGAGAGAGACAATCTACAACGTGGCTGGATGGGGCCAAAGCTTGAGAGGATTAGTTCCTTTCCAGCGCAATCCTACAATCAGGTACGACAAGATCAACATGGAGATGACCGCAGCCGCTTCGACAGCAGTCACGCCAATGGGTCATTCTGAAACCGCTTTTCTCTTTACCGTCTGCCTGGATCACCGATTGAGAGTATGGGACGTCCGGACGGGTCAAATTCTGTACACCGGCGACATCCTGGACACGAGACGCGACCCGCAAGAGGTTGGAAAATGGACGATCGATCCTGCCCAGGGCAACCTGATTCGGATACTGGACAATGGACGCGGTCAATGTCTGGCCGTGACATACTCCCCAATTGGTGCGGGGGAGTTCAAGTTCTGGAAAGTCAAGGCGAACGATCAGGGCTCGATACTCGTCGCAGACTGTTTTCCTGGAACCCAACTAATTCCCCCAAGCCCGTCCTCTTTGGACGTTTGGACCCTGGCCGACTTCGCTGTCACGCAACAAGCACAAGGACCCGAACTGTGGACATTGTGGAAGAATAACACCAACTACCGCGTACACCGGTTACAGGTCCGGCCCCAGAACGGGGACGCACCATTTGACGACGGGTGGAAGGCGGTCTACATCGAGAACGCGGTACCGACTGTGCAGGCGTCGGGACCATGGAATCCAACGGATTCCACCGAGAAATGGCTTGACCTGATCTTCTACCCGGGACGCTTCTCCAAGTCGACACTCGAAACTGCGCTGGCAATGTACGAGAAAGGACTGGGTACCTACAAGGAGTTGGCGCCCAGGGCTGGCAGGAGCATTGCGGAGTCAATCTGTTCCGCTCTGGGAGCTACGACGACGTTGGATCGGGGATCCACGGGCATCGCGGACTACGACCAGTTCAGAAACACGAGCGAAACGCAGTGGATGCGTTTCTGGCGTCTGTTGCTGGAGCTCGACAAGCAACGGGGCGAAGCCCTCTCACTGGTTTTCGATCCCGAGGAAGGCATGGTCTGGGTTGCTTGTGCCGACTGGATTACTGCTGTCCGACAGTGCAGCGATCTCGACAGAGTCTACCATAACCTCCGGTCCCCAGAGAAGAGAAACGAAGATGTAGCTGCCTTGGTGTTTGCGGGCCTGACCTTCGTTGAGGGTTTCTCGGACAGCATGCGCCAGCTGAGCAGAGCTGCCTTGAGGGCCGAGTTGTATGAGGATTCGGCCCGATCCGACAGCGAGCGGATGCAACTATTTCTGGACCGCGCCGGGTTCTGGCCGTCTGTCACGGACGAGGACTGCGCCCAGGTTATCGACACGCTTGGGCAGAACTACCAGACGGTAACCGCGAGGCTTTACGAGGACTTGTTCGACCTCATCACAGCCACCAGTGAAGCGAATTCGCAGGAGCTTCGCGAGCCCTTCACAGGATTTGGGCGGAAGGTGGTCGTCCGTGCTGTACAAGAGACCATCGAACTCCACTGGCAGATCCTTTTCAGTCAGCTCATTCTCCTCGTTCACATGGAGTTCGACATTGAGAGTGAGGAGGCGTCCCCGTTGCACTCGCGCTTTGAGGTTGGCTCGGTATATCGCCGCTTGATCGACGCACTCCGGCGGCTGGAGCATTTGAGATGGATGGCAAAAACAGAGCTAAACATTTCCGCATCCAAATCGAGCGGATCCGGCGCATCTTCCCCCGCCTTGACCAAGCGCGGCCAGGACGAGAACAACACGATAACTGCCTTGGAAGGGTTGACCGGACATCTTTTCGGCCTCACAGAGAGCAACAATATGCCGCTGCTGTCCAGCATCACGGATATTGTGCTGGACCTGTGTGCCCCCAGCAGCACAACTGTGCTTTACACCTGGCTCCTCCAGTGTCGACTTCTGAAGCAGGACCGGCCAGACCTCGCTCTGGAGCTCAACCCGTTTGCTGACCAAGACCCCTTTTCAACGTATATCCAAGGTCGAGTCTTTCTTGCGCTTAGGGATCACGATACCGCCTCATTCTACTTCAGGAAAGCGGCTATCGGCTTGAGCATCTCGATCAAACACCTGGACCGGCACAGCGCAGGACTTCTCGACGACACCGAATGGAATCTCCTTAACAGCGGGCTTCCGAACTACTATGCGCACATTGTCAGCTTGTACGACCGGCAAAAGGCCTCCTCCCACGTTGTGGAGTTTGCCCGCCTCGCCCTGCAATTCGTCCAAGCCGGCAACCACGAGGTCGCGGGCATCAGGACGGAGATACTGAGCCGGCTATTCACCGCCTCCACGGCAATCTCACACTTCGAGGAGGCCCACTCGGCGCTGCTCTCCATGGACGACGAGGCGCTGCAGAAGTCGTATCTGCGGAAGCTGGTCGAGAAGATGTGTGAGACGGGGCAGAGCTCCGAGCTCGTCATCCTGCCCTTCTCGGGCCTGCAGACCAAGGTCGACGACATCCTGGTTGAGAAGTGCCGCGCCATCCGCGACGTGCTCGGGAGCGGCGTGCCCTACCACCAGATCCTGTACGCCTGGCGCATCAGCCACAATGACTACCGCGGCGCCGCCGCCGTCTTGCTCGACCGGCTGCAGAAGCTTCGGCGCGCCGGCGAGGGCGACAAGATTATCGGTGGTAGCGCCGACCGCGCCGAGGATGCCCTCGACACCCAGGTCACGCGGCAGTACCTCCTGCTAATCAATGCGCTGAGCTGTGTCGCCCCGCAAGAGGCGTACATCCTGGAGGATGTGCTTCCCGGTGAGGAGGAGGAGGACGACGAGGGGGAGCACGGGGCCAAGGGAGATGACTTGGAGGCGCAGCTGGACGAGCTCGCGCGGAGACTGGACGCCGACGCGAACAAGGAACCGGGCAACGAGGCGGCGTCGGAGGAGGACGCCGCGCTGGTGGAGAAGATGCGGCAATTCTCCGCGCGAAGCGCCAAGGAGCTGCCGGCCAGGCGGTTCCTCGTGCTGGCGGACATCCGCAAGCAGTACCAGCAGGAGCTGGACCGGATTGTGGCGATCCAGAACAACCAGTTTGGGTTGACCGCCGAGGACGACTTGATGGACTTGGCATGAGTGGTGCCGTCAAGAGGCCGAATGAGAGGGAAGAGAACATGGGGTATGGAGGTCGCAGTAATTGATTCCACTTGTATAAGACCTAGGAAATTGTACGCATGGGGCGGTGGATGCGGGCGTCGTGGCAATGGCGCAAATGCAAGGTTTTGGTCATGGTTGATCAGAGTTGGAGCACAGATATCAAAAAAGGTTGACTGTTTTTACTAGAGAAGCCCCCTTGAACCAACGCCATGCCCATGCTGAAAAAGCACCTCGCCGCGTCCATACACGTAGGCTCGCTAACCATCCTACTACCCTACCCGCCATATCCCGTTCACTGGGCGATAGACTCAAGCTGGCACTGCCGCTATTTGTCTGTTCTCGGGAAGCGATGGCAGTGCTTGTTGTTCGCTGGCAGCCACGTCGGGCGCTTGCCGATATAGGATGATTTCTGACTGCTTGAAGTACCTCCTCGCGTCTAAAATGGGTAACGGTTAGCTGATGTTGTACGTGGGTTGGGTTCGCAGTGACTCGGAAAACGCCTACCCTCGTCAATCAAGACCAAGCTAAGGTAGTATCTTGTCGAGAACTTCTTGTTGACGTCCCGAAAGGTCGGTGTCAAGTCGAAGCCGCCCAGGAACAGCCGGATCGGAATAGTCTCTCCTCTCGAAGGTGAGCCATCCATGATCTACGGGGCAGTCTATGTTAGCACCTGTGTGTGTTTCCACGCCAATGCGTGAACGCGGGGGGCAAATGTGATTTTAGGCCGCGCATACCTCAAACCTCACCAACGTCTCGCTCTCATTGTACTGGTTCGGTGCGGCACCGGTAGTCTCGCGGCGGATGATGCTGAGCTCCATATGCTTGATCTTGAGGCGCACGAGGAGGAAGTAGATGCGGCCGACAATGACGTCCTTGAGGTGGTACTTGCTCTTGCTGTACTCGAACTCGATGTGCAGGCAGTCCTCGATGCCGACGTCCATCTTGATGCTGCTGTTCATCTCGGGCGGGATGCGGTAGCTGTAGACCCAAATGTCCTTCTCGCGGATTACATCGGCCATGCGGCGCGACACGGTGACGCGCACGAAGTAGCGCAGCTTCACGTTGATGCCGTTGTACGACTCGTACTGCTTCTCGACGTTCTTGAAGTTGAAGTCGAAGGTCTGCGGGTGCTGCAACTCGCCCGGCGCGGCCAGCTCTTGGACGAGCGACAGGAACTCGTAGTGGTTGCCCCGGTCGAAGAACATTTCTGGAGGAGGAGTGACATCCATTAGAAAAGTGCTTCGGCGCGCCATGATGCTGAATTCAGGGGTAGCGTACCTATTGTTCCGATAAACTGCACCTTGATGCCTGTGTGCTCTAGCCGCTTGCCATCCTTTGGCCGCACCGTCACCGCGCCCTTGACCGACTCGCCATCCATGTACAGCGGAGCCTTCTCGCGCCGATCCTTATCCAGCTTTACATCGACCATTGACCGCTCGTCGGCATCGTCGAGGACGATGTCGATGTCGACCGGGGTCGCAAAGAAGTACGACATGGCGGCGAGACCCTAGGGGACGGAAGCAGCTTCGGGCGGGTTTGGGTGAACGCGCGGTGAGTGGAATCGCATGCACAGGATACTGGATGTTGCGCAAGTTGGGTAAGATGGCTCGGATAGGTACTCCGTAGTCACTCGGATTCAAGAGGCGGGTCGTGATCAGCCGCGGTTCGTTCCATTGAAGCTCCATGCCATGACCACCCAAGAGTGGCTCGCCTGGGCAGCTGCGCAATCGCCAAGCACCCTGAGTGGAGCTGTTCGCAGACCCAGGGTGCGTGGGTGCGTCATCAACCCGCTAGCTATCCCATACTGTGTGCGACTGTGGTGTGCACAGTATACAGTACCGGTAGGTGCCATTTTCATGGTCCCGTCTCAGCGAGAGGTGCGCTCACTAAAACATCGCTAGGTACTTGTCGACAACATGTCTTCCTTGGTCAGGCAATCAGTCATCAGATGCAAGTAAGAGTCGCTCCTCCGCTACGCCTAACTAACTAGCATAACCATCGCCTCGCCACGAAAGAGAGCGACAATGATCTAGACGCGACAAAGTCCCAGGGCCTATGGGGGCCAGTGTAGTTGATCTGCTAAGATTCCTACGACCTCTGAAGATACCAAAAATTGAATTGTTCCAGTAGTTGGCTTACGAAACGGACCAGGACACAACGGCGGCCACGGGCCACTGCAATAGATTCGGACCGGATGCGCACACAAGTACCGGGGATCTTGATTCGTTTGGAAGTTGGAGAACGCATTTCGCGAAGCAAGATGGCAGCTGCCCGTACAATGCCTCATGGTGGAAAACAATATCTCACCGGCCCGCATCTGAGCATTTTCAGCTCAGAAAAGGATAGCGCTGCAGTTGTAAGTGAGCGAGGTGGAAATGTTCGGCTTGATGTTAGATGCGGCGTTGCTTGGAGGTAAAAGCACTGGCCAGGTGGTCCCACTCTACAGCCAACCTCCGCCATTTAAGCCAATCAAGGCGGTGCTAGCCCCTCTGCCCTAACAAAAGCTGCTGGGAGCATCGGCGCACAACTCGAATTAATCCGGGGCCGCAAATTCGACGTTTTTTTGTCAGGCTTGCTTGCATACTGCCATTCGTCCACCTCGACGACGGAAGCCAGCACCTCATCCTCACACCCGGCACCACCGCAAAGATGCGCTACATCCACAGTGAGGAGACCCTCGAGGTCCCCGAGAACGGTACGTTTGCCAGAATTCGAATTCGATGTGCAGCCCGGAACGCGTGGAGGACTCGAGCGATTGTGATCCGCGAACGACGAACGACACCGACAAGTCTTTGGGGGGGAGGATGCGAATGGGATCATTGATCGGCGACTCCGGCAGGGCAGGCTGGCGTGGCGTGGTGGCTTGGGCAGGTTGCAATATCGGCAAAGGCCAGTTGCTGACGTGTGGTCCGTCATACAGTCAAGGTCTCGATCAAGTCGAGGCTCGTCACGGTCGAGGGCCCCCGCGGCAAGCTCACCAAGGACCTGAGCCACATTGCCGTCAACTTCTCGGTCATCAAGAAGGGCGTGATCGGTATCGAGATTCACCACGGCAACCGCAAGAACGTCGCCGCGCTCCGCACCGTCCGGACACTCATCAACAACCTCATTATTGGTGTCACCAAGGGCTTCAAGTACAAGATGCGCTATGTCTACGCCCATTTCCCCATCAACGTGAACGTCGAGAAGAACGGCGAGACGGGCTGCTACGAGGTCGAGATTCGGTACGTGGAAGTTGACGGCTTTGGCAGGGAAAGAGGGGTAGAGCCGGGCTTTCGGCGATGCCCCGAGGATACCTGGGTGTCGGAGCGGTTTTGAGAAGGGCTGTGCAAATGCTGACGCTTGGACTTTGTGGGGCAGGAACTTCATTGGCGAGAAGATCGTCCGGAGGGTTCTCATGCAGGCTGGTGTTGATGTCGAGATCTCGAAGGCCCAGAAGGACGAGCTGATCCTCAGCGGCAACTCGCTCGAGGGTGTCTCGCAGAGCGCTGCCGACATTCAGCAGATCTGCAGGGTGCGGAACAAGGATATCCGGAAGGTGCGTCACGGCAGCATGCCCACGTTGCGTGTGGCCTTTCCCTCGGTTCCCTCGGTATGACAAGCACCACGGTGGCTAACGCTCGACGCAGTTCTTGGACGGTCTCTACGTGTCGGAGAAGGGCAACATCGTTGAGGAGTCTTGAACGCGCGACCAAGGGTTTCTTTGTGCTTTATGGGTCTCAACCGGAGTGGCAAGGGGTCAAACGGCATTTGCATGATTTGTAGCGTAAAAAGCGCTACTGCAAAATGGGCAACCTTCTGAACCACAGGTGTTGGGTGCATGCCGATATCACTTCTTGAGATACCTGTTCTCTGTCGAGCTCATGACCACGGGTTCTCTCTCCCGGCTGCGGCTGCGGCAGTTTGTTTGTTTGGAACAGAACTGGCGGTTCAGTCACAGATCGAAACGGACAGACATCCAGCAAGGAGTCGGAATCCAGGGGGTGGGACACGCTGAAAGCATCATACCGTGCCCACAACGACCGACAAAATGCGACCGGGCGTGTCAGACTTTCATTGTTCACATCGTTCATTCGTTGACTCTGCACTGATACAGTAGCCCAAAACTCGCTGCCTATGTCCAGTTCCCATAGCTTCCACATCGCCCAAACCAACACCGGCCTGCTTGATGCTACAACATGCTGTTCAGCCAGAATTCGTGTTATATCTCGCGTCAAAACCCAGTCATCCTTCGTCAACAATGACAGTCCTCCTCCCGAAACTCCGAAACCCTCCGTTTGTCTCTATCATAACTCCATGTACGCCGGCTGAATGGGGAGAGAGAAATGGTCGCAAAAAATCATATATATACCGCGGGATCGGTGCGGGTGAGAAAATCATGTACTGGGTGAATGGTATGTGCAAAATTTGGAGAAAGGGACAATGACGTCGCCGTTTATTGCGGATCGTCCTCATCACCTCGGCGACCGCGGCGATCGGTGCGATCTTGCGGCTGAGGGCGCTCTTGATACGCGGGTCTGGGTGTGAGTCGTCCTCGTCACCCTGCTGGCGGCTCTGCTATGCCTCGCCGACTGGCGGGTCCGCCTGTCGCTGCTTCTCGAGCCTGTTGAAGTGCGGGTCAGTAAGATACTCCAACCCCAGAGAGAGATAGTGGAAGGGATGGGCTTAATGCTACTCACTCGGGCTGTCGGCCGTGTAAGAATCGGACCAGTAGGAGCTGCTGACATCGCTCCGGACCCTTGGCGGCGGCGCGTTCTTCTTCTTGTTGTCCCTCCTCAAGCCGAGCAGCAGTGCCAGCGTGCCGAGGGCGGCACCAATGCCCAGCAAGCCGATCCCGCTGCTCTTCTTTTTCTCCTTGCGCGAGGCGACCGTGCTGGGGCGGCCACCAACGCCACCAAACCACGAACCGTGGGCGTCGCGGCGCGAGTGCGTCGACCCGCGGCGCGTGTAGCGCTCCTCCTCGATGATCGTCTCGGACTTCTCGTTGCGCTTCTTGCCCAGCCCCAGCAGCGCGAGCAGGCCGTGCCACAGGCCGCGCACGATGCAGCAGGCGCAGATCAAGAGAAGCAGCGCCACGCCGGCGATGACGCCAATCACGATCCCCGCGATGGCGCCGCCGCTCAGCCCGCCCGACGAGCTGCCGGCGCTCACGCCTGCTGAGCCGGTGGCGGCGCCCTCCGCAGTGCCAGTCGAGGTCGACGTCGCGGTGCCGCTGGTCACGCGGTCCGGCGGGAGGTACTGCGTGGTGATGGTCTGGCCGCCGGTCACGATGGTCGTCGGCACGGGCGCTCCGCCACCACCGGCGCCGGTCGTGATGGCGCCGACGTTCGCCATGCACTGCCCATCGTGGGCGCAGTACTGCCAACTCGCGCAGCAAATCTTGCCGCAGGCGATTTGGCCCGACCCCGGCGGCGGGACGCAGTTACCGCCACCCGCCGGGGCGGTCGCGGCGGGGATTAGGGAGCTGAAGGTCTTGGTGAAGGTCTCGGTCTCGGTCCAGGTGGTCGTGTACCAGGCGTATCCGCCCCCCGCGGCGGCTGAGCAACCCGCGATTCCGTTCGACGTGTAGCACACGGACCCGGCGTCGCAGCAGTACATGTTGTTGTAGCCGCAGTACTGGGCGCACTGGCGGGGCATGAGGTAGCCGTAGCCGGCGGCGTGTAAGTCGTCCTTGGGGTAGGGAATGGCACTGGCGCGGTGCACGGAGCCCGCGAGTAGCAGCCATAGCGCCGAGCTGCTGACGCTCAGCAGTGATGGAGGATGCCCCATATTTTGGCTCTGGCTGGAATTCGGATGGAGTTGTGTTCCCGGAGCCGGAACTCGGCCGCTGTGGTGGAGACCAACGCCCGGGGGGCCGGCTGCTGGAGCTCCCGGACGCCGCGCGGGACGGAGTGGGTGGGGGGGCTGGGGCTTGGCGGCGGGGGATCTCGAAGAGCGGTCGGTCGGTCGGTCGGTGACTCCCGTATGCGCGCGGCGATGAAGTTGTTGTTTTTGTTGGGTATATGTTGCCCGCCAAATCTCTTGTTTGATCTAAGCGACACCGAATGGTCTCGACTGGTTACCTCAGCGATGGTTTGCTTTTGTTGAGGACCTTTGCGCTTGTGAGCGAGCGTTGGGTTTCGAGCCGCAGCCTGCGGAATCGACAGGGCGAAGACTCGCGGTGAGGGGAAGCGAGGAATGCTGTCGCGGGTGGTCGCGCGAGGTCGCAGAAAGTCAAGAAAGTCGAGAAAACGGATCGGAAAAATTCCAGTACCTCGTTCTAGAATTGCAGGAAAAAGTGCAGGAGAAAAACAGGGCGGGGAAATCTGCAAGGCGGGATTTATTCGAGGTGGATGGGTATGGATGGCTGGTGAGGTGAAGCTTGGTGGTCGGGCGCAATTGGTGTGCCAGTGTTCCCAACCTCCTCCAAAGCCCGCCGACTTCTGATGCGCCCAACCTCTCGGATTTCTCAACTGAGCGGCAACAAGCGCCTGTCGCGACGACGCAATTCCCCTACTGATCTCGGATCTAAGTGTAAGAGTTTTTGATTGATAGCGACCCCGCTGTTGCCCTGCATGGCTGAATGGGGAGTCTGTCCCTTTTTTTTCTTGTTCCTGGCGTCGGCTTCCCGCATCATCAGTTCTGGGCCCGACCGCTTCCCGGCTGCTGCTGCACGACAGGATGCAGGGTGCCCAGGTTGGCTCGCTTGCAGGCTTACAGGTCTTTCCAAGCCCAGGCTAACAGCATTCATCGCTTTCTATCAGTACCTACGGAATACTGTGTACGTACCTATTTAAAAGTATGATGTCCCGTTCTTGTGTTTCTCTGGGAGAACACCCCACCTCGCGATGTCCAGCTTTCCCCGCGATTTGTAGCACTGGACGAATGTCGGCAGCACATCCATCTTATCGTCGGGCTGGGAGGGATCCTTGCTGCCGCGCTGGCCGAGCGTTACGCCAACCAGAACCCCCGCAACTGCCTCGAGCAACCCAGAGGCCAGTGGGTGGCAGTGTAACTATCATATCCGTACTTGTAATGCGCAAGTACAGGCCGTATGTAATTTTGAGGCAGCATCTGATGGGTGAGATCTTGGGTCCGCAGTGAGCAGTCGATATCTTGACATTGCGCTCAATTTATAGTTTTAGAACACAAGCTACCCAAGGTGCGTGGTGTCGCAACCGTTCGTCGGAGTGGTAAAGTTGGAGCTCGTTGGCGGGCTGCCTGCGGGACTTGTATGTGCACAGAAGGAGCTTGCCTCAACACCGCCCCGCTCAGCGAGCCAGGGCAGTTACGTAACTGGCGTTGGTCGTTTCAAGCCCTGGGACAGCTTCAACATCCAACAGCCGACGCCTGCGTGAGCTACCCCGAGCTCGAGGACCGCCTGCAGACACATCACCTTGCACAATGCTGCTCGACCCACCACCGTATTTGGCGTCGCTGCAGGGCAACATTCGCCAGCGGCCGATTCCGTGGGATGGCGCCGTGCGCGCGGGCACGCTGACCGACGGCCAACTCGCCCGCATCCGCGCCGTCGACAAGGTCAAGCGCGACGTCCGCGCCCAGACAGTCGAGGCTGATCTGGATGGCTACCGCACCCTGTTTCTCGGAGAGCCCGGGAGGGAGAAGAGCGTTCTGGAATCGGCCGCTCGGCGGCAGGATGTCGTGCAGTACATCCTCGTGCTCCTGAGCGACCTGCTCGACAGTATGTTCGCCTGCGGTGCCAGCCCCTCCAGCAACCAGCGCAAGTATGAGGGCTAACCCGCACCGTGACCAGATATTCCCGCGCTCTCGAAAGCGCTGCTCCAAACAGGCGACCCTTACCGGCATTTCTTGCCTCTCCTCGCCCGCTCGTCCAACAACACCGAAGACCCAATCCCGCTTCTCACCTCCACTGTGCTCGTCGGTCTCATGGCCGGATCCAAAGACGAGTCCCCCGCCACGGTGGACCAAGCCATGCCTGTCATCTTTAGCTACCTCTCCTCCCTCACCAAGAGCTCCGACGCCGGGCTGCAGGATATCGGCGTGCAAGAGTATTCGTCCCTTCTCTACGGCCATGCGCCGAGACATCGGTTTTGGAAGCAAAGAAGCGAGACGGTCACACCGCTGATCGACATTCTTCGAGCGGCGGCCGGCGTTGGTAACGGTGATGCGTCAGCTACGCTATGGAGTGGAACAGCCACTGGTGGGGCTCGAGGCGGTTTTGAGGGGTCGCTGGGTGGTGGCGTTGGCCTGCAGCTGCTCTACAGGGTGCTGCTGGTGATGTGGCAGCTCAGTTTTGAGGCTGCCGAGATAGGCGATGACCTGAACGAGTACGTTCGCGCCTCCTCGGTGTCACCCGCCGCTACTCACCCCCGGTTAACTGACAATTGGGCCAGTGAATATGACATCGTCCTCCTCTACACGCAGCTTCTCCGCCTCTCCCCCAAAGAGAAGACCACCCGCCTCCTCGTCTCGACGCTTCTGAACCTCCTCGTGCACAATCAAAACACCCTCCTGCCCACGGCAGTCCTCGCCCGCTTGCCCGCGCTGCTGCAGAACCTCCAGACCCGGCAGTTCGCCGACCCGGACCTCCGCGAGGACATGGACCGGCTTGTCGAACTCCTGGACGAGTACACCAAGACGAAGACGACCTTCGACGAGTACGTGGGCGAGGTGCACTCGGGCCACCTGCGGTGGTCCCCGCCGCACCGCAACGCCGTGTTCTGGGCGGAGAACGCGCGGCGCATCCTCGAGCACGAGAACGGCGAGCTGATGCGCCGGCTGGCCGACATCATGCGCAAGCCCTGGGACAACGACAAGGCGGTGCTTGCCATCGCCTGCAACGACGTCGGCTGCCTCGTGCGCGAGGTGCCCGAGCGCCGCGGGCAGCTGGAGCGCCTCGGGCTCAAGACCCGCGTCATGGAGCTCATGGGCGAGGCCGACGAGAATGTCCGGTGGGAGAGCTTGCGGGCGCTGGGCGGGTGGCTGCAGTACAGCTTCGATACGAAGTGAGGGATCTCCGGATTGTCCACTCAACAGGTCGTAAGCTCGGTTGTTGTGTTTTGTGTTATACCTGTTTGGCGCCTCGTCCGGGTGGGCGAAGGGAGCATGTGCACGCTTTGGGAGATGGATTGGCAAACGGGAATGGCACGTAGACTGCAGAGGTCCATGCTTTGTGGGCTGCAACTGTTGCTCCCAATACATCTGGCGTACGGATGATTACCTCATATGGGACGGTTCGAGCCACGGGCGTCAGTGTGTGGCACGTTGTTGATTTGCAGACAACAATCTCTCGCGACTCCTTCTGCATCACTGGAGGGGTCGGTGCTCGCGAGACGTTGAGGGTTACACAGTAGAGTGCGACAAAGCACCCCGCGCTGCTGCTCTACGCTATCTTATCGGAACTTCCTGGCAACACACCACCAGAGAAAGAAGTGTTGATCAACCAATCCCCTCAACATCACTCGTCAGGGATATAACAGACTTACCAGGGCGTTCTTCTGACGTGGTTCCTTTAAACACAGAGGCCCCGAGTTAAGGCGTTTCGCAACCGACACGCAATTATCATATCACTCGCTCAGCTCTTGAGGCCAGCCCGACTCAAGCGGCGACTCACAGTGGCGGCCATGGCCAAGAGAGTACGCGGTCCGGGAGAGCAAGACCCGTCATACGAAGCGACGCTACTAACCAGCCGCGCACAGGTGTACTTCTTAGCACATGGGGGCATGGTACAGGGTAAGATGCTCCCAGAGCGAACAGACATCTGCCAAGTGGCACGACAGCTCCTTGCTAGCATCCGTCCACTAACACACTTCAATCAGGCGTCGGCTTTCGGTATGCTGTGTTTATTCCTCCTTATTTACCGCACATACTTGTACCTCGTGGCCACTGCTTGGGGAAGGGATTCTGCAAGAAGAGTAGCTGATCACTAATCAACCGAGCCAGCTACTTCACCCGGCACCGCGCCGTCGAACTCAAACTCACCGGCTGGGTCCGCAACACAGACAACAACAAGGTACATCACCACACCCCTTCTTGCCAGTTCGCAGTGTGAGATTGTGTCTTGTTAACGTGTGATTCCACTCTCCCTCTTCGCGAACCTAGGTCGAAGGCGAAGCCCAAGGAGATGAGGATGCCATTGCCACATTTCTAAAGCACGTCGACAACGGGCCCCGGCACGCCCACGTTGTCCGGCTGGACAAGGAGGACAGGGAGGTGGTGGAGGACGAAAGCGAGTTTGTCATTCGCCATTGACAGAAAATGTCTCGTTGTTGTCCCCTTTCTCAGGTCTTGGGGATTCCAAAGACTGCCAACACACGTCTGCGCCTTGGTCAGGAGGAAGTGGATATCTCCATCCCAGCCGCATCGGTGGAATTCTACCCGGAGAAGCCAGCAGGTTTCCCGTCGTTCCAATAATCATTCAATATTCAACTCGCTCAAGCCACCCATGTGCTGGCCCCCTTACTACCTAATGCACCTGTTGAAACAATGTATAACCCTTCTATATCCCCCCATCATGACCCATTACCAACATACACATCCTGACCAGCAGCCAACAAGGCCAGCCATGCCCACTGGGTTTCCCGTCCCCCACATACCACCATTTTATGCACCACCAACACCCCCGCCACCATCACCATCTGGAAATCCGCACTAAGCAAACGTCATCTGAATCTCCTTCTCTTTACCAAACTCCTCCTCATCCTCCTCCACGTCCGCCCACGGGTCCGCCAAGGTAATATTAGGCACGGTCTGCGCCGACCTGATCTCAGGTCTCGCCGGCGCCCCCAACGGCGTCGTACTCGACATCAGCGTCTTCCCACCACCACCACCACCACCACCACCACCACTAACAGCGACAGGCACTGTCGCCGCCCTCGACGGCTTCGATTGGTGGTCGTGGTCGTGGTCGAACCCCGGTTCGAACGTCATCTGAATCTCGTCCTCGACGCCGCCGCCGTGCGCGGTGTACCCGTAGGCGTGGTACGGGCTGTTTCTCTGCGTGTTGGAATACGAGGGTGTGCGTCTCCCGGAGGAGGACGGGTCGTGCGATGACCGGCCCTCGGAGTACGGCGGCAAACTGTCCTCGCGCGAGGACGGGATGGCCTCGGCGCTCTTGCTTTCGCGCAGACTTTGCCGCGGTGTGGGTTTTGTTGTGGGAGGGGCGAGGCCGGGCTGGGAGTTCAGGTCGAGTTTTATTGGTGGGAGCGTGCTTTTGATCTCCCTGACTTGCAGGAGCTCCTCGTCGACACCGCCGTCCGTGCTCTGGCCCTTCTCCCGCGCGATTTCGGCGCGGATGGCGTCGACGTCAAAGAGCACGCCGTGGTTGTTACCCTCCTTGTCCTCGGTTCTGGCGCCCTTGGCGGCGCCTTTGGAGTCTTCGTAAATTTCCCACTCTTGCTTCTGGGGCGCCTTCTTGCGCTTGAAGAAGCCAAAGGCGCCGCCCTTGGTCCCCTTGCCCTCCTTCTCGAGTTCTTTGCGTGCTTCCTCAATCTCGGTGATCAACTCGCGCTGCCTTTCCTGGTAGTTGTCCGGATCGGGGTCCTCAATTTCGGTGAACTCGTCGCTCTCGACCAGCCAGCCGCACTCACGCATGAGGCGCGGCATTGCTGTCCGGTAGTCCATGTGCCCGACGACAAATTCGGACACGTCCATGTTCTCAATCCCGGGCACATCCTCGATGGCCGCCAGACCGGCGATGCGCCTGATGCCTCCGTTGGTCAGGCGAAACAGGTACCCCAGAATCCAGTCGTTGCGGTTGTAACCGTTGACGAAGCGGCCCGAGACCACCGTACGAGCCCGCATGTATTCGTCTTTCTTGACCACCATCGGGCTGCCAAATAGATAAACGTTCTGCACAAGGCCGAAGGCGCCCTTCTTCGCGAGCTCCTGCAGACATGAGAAGATGACACGGCTGCCAAGGGAGTAGCCAACGAGAGTGACGGGGCGAGTGCCCAGGTTGCGATCGATAAGAGAGTCTGCTAGAATCAAGCCGGCCATGGTGGCACGGTCCAGGGAGACGGCCCATGGGTTGTCAATCAGGTAGGACAGCTTGGTAAGGACGACGGGCAGCTGAAGGGCTGCCATCAAGCTGATCAGGATAGTACTGCCCAGCAGTTGTTGGAGACCTTGTGTGAGAGCCTATCTCGGGGTTAGCACATGTTCGGCCACCCATATCAACGTGGTTCAGCCGCGCATCAAGAAGCTTACCTCGGTTGCAAGGATGTTGATGGTATCACCCATACTGGTCAGCATTTCGGGCTCCCACAACACTGAGTAGATGTCACCCATGACCGGGTCTACCGTGCTGAAGGGCAATCGGACATCATCGACCTTGCCTGTCATCCACCCGGACACGGTTACGATCAAATTTACCCGCTTGTTGTTGTGTAGCGGCCGGTACTCGAACGTCTTGACCGCCCCCGTCCTCCTATTGGCGGCCCTGATGCCGATGAGACTCCCCGACGCCGCGGCGCTCGACGTGATGATGGCGGCGCCTCCAGCGCCGGCGAGGAAACCACTGGTCCCGCCGACGCCTATGGTCGCAAACCCGGCCGCGAGACCCATGCCAATGACGGGGGCAAGCAAACCGGCAGACAAGCCAATCACGAGGCCACCACCAACGGTTGCCAGTCCCATCATCAAGTAGCGCCGTTTGAGCGCCAGTTTGCGGCGGTTCTCCATATGCTCGTCCTCGTTCCAGTTTTCGTTCTCGGCATTTGCCTGCATCTCTAACGCGTCCGTTACCTTCTTCTCAAACCGACAGATGTCCAGCCAGGTGATTTCGAGGTCTTTGGCGACCCTTTCCAGCAACGTCCTTGACCTCGCGTCGTAGATGGAGTCCGCAATAAGCATGAGAAACAGATCGCATAGAACCGTCCACCGGATGTCGATATCGATCTTCTGCGTGGTGGGCAGCTGCGCCGGCGTCCTCACGGGCGCCGTTAGCTCCGAGTCGTCGTTCACCGCGTAGGGAGGGGGCGGTTCGGCAGCCTGCTCCGGCGGGGAGCTCATGACGGAGGCTGGCCGAGACGGGGTGGGACTTGACACGGACGACCGCCCCTCGTCGGCCGCCATGGGATTCCGCACACGCGCGTTCGCCATCAAGACCGGGGTCAGGTCCTGGGCCATCACACCGTGCGCACTCAGCTGCTCAATCATGACCTGCTCGGCCGGGCTGATCTCCATGTGCGTGTACAGCCGGATCATCATCTTCTGGCTCCACATCTTCATGTTCTCGGCTGCGAGCGTCACTTGCTTCTTGGTCTTGGAGCTGTTCGCTACGAGTGACTCGGCCTGCTCCAACATGGCTGAGAGCTCCAACCTCGTGAGGCCCACATAGGCGACCCTTTGGCCCTCGGTCAGCAGTTCCTTGGTGGCCTGCAGCTGGCTCACGGCGTCGCGTTGGTTGTCGTCCTCCTCCGCCACGCCCGTCCCGCCGCCAGCATCCTTGAACAGATACTGGGTGTTCTCGTCCATGCTCGTCGCAGACTCGGCGTCGTCGTCCAGCAGCACCTTTGTATACCCCTTGCCGGCCCCGCCCAGCCCCGCGTACCCGTACGACTCGTCCTCGGCTTCAGTGTACTCTCTCGCAATCAGCTTATTATCGTCGTCGTAAATGTCATATGGCGCATAGGCCGGCATGGTCTGCCACCCGTCATCGCCGCCCTCTTTCTCCTCCGGCTGGTGCGAGGTGAGCTGCTGGTGCGAGAATTCAGATGGGCCAACGGCCGCACTCTGCCTCTTGGTCGCATCGTTCTTCTGGTCCGCGGTCCCCGCTTCCGATTTCCTCGCCTCGGACTCGGCCCTCTTTCTGTTTGACCCGTCCACTGGCTCCGGGGGCCCGTTGGGTGGTGTCTCCGAGTTGGCTGACTTGGCATCGGATACACCGGCTTCAGATGCTGCCGTATATATCTGAGCCGCCTCTGGACTTGCGGCCGTCTTATGAGAGACAGGGTCAATGGAGGTTCGGTCACTGCCCCATTCAGTCCGGTCCTTCGCATCCCTTGGCTTCCCAGTGTCTGTTTCCAAATCGGCAGCGCTCTCTACCTCGGCGTGTCCCTCGCCCAGATTGTTGCCATCCCTAGAATCGTCCTTGTGTGCCTGTTCATGCTTTTCGCCGACGGTACTTGCTGACGGGACAATCTCCGTGGTTTTTGGTTCGTCCTTGGGGACGAATTTCCTGATGGGCAGGCCGAAATCATCGAGCTCGACCGCCATTGCGGGAACGGATGTGGCGTTTGGCTTTGGGTCGGCAGCGGGTGCTGAAGCGGGTGCACCATCTTCCGTCGCGTGCGCAGGCGCGGTCGCATTCGGAGTGGCAGCGGAAACAGAGGCGGAAGCAGGAGCAGAAGCGTGTTGGTCGCTGCCAGCCGAGGCCCCGTCAATGCCCGGCATGGCTGCTTCCTGCTAAAAATGGACAACGGACGTCACGGCGGTCGGCGATACGGAACAGCGTGGGAACGGGTGCGGACTCCCGGGTATCAGGGGTTGGCGGTGTTGAAAGCGGGGACCCCGTTTCAAAGAGTTGAGGGTTGAAGATCCCCCTGATTACTGTTAGGTGGGAGGTGAAGCTCTCGCAGGGAGCAAGCGAGTGGCCCGCCCTCAGGGTGCCCCCCCTAAAGGCTAGGATGGTTAGTTAGTTACCTGTTGGAGCTTACCTTATCAAGCCCGACACGCGGCCCAAAAAGACAGGACGACAGGGGTTACTAACACACAATGCAAAAGCAAAGAGGGGAGATCCGATCATGGCTATCTCTGTCCTAGCTGCATTACGAGATCAAGTACGGGCCGACAGTTGAAATCACGCATTAATGGGAAATGGCCTCTCCAACCTTCTCCTCAGTTTCCTTCTTGCAAATGCTGCGTTCCCCTTGGACAGGCCGAGGGAACAAAGCGATGTCCACCCATGTCCTACTCCGTACAGCAAGCTGGGTTCCATTGTGGGGGGTGCACCCAACCGAACCAACCCGGGACGGCTGACCGTTGGGGCTGACCCGTCAGTCGACGGCTCAAATACCGATCGGGATCTGCCGCTCGCATTTCCAGGTCACGTTGGAGCACTGAGCACATGGAGAGCCTCGCAAACATCTTTAACCACCAAGAACGAGCTAGTCCAAATAGCAAAGTTGTGGCGCTTCGTGGAGGCTCAACGAATCAGTCTTCGTCGGGGTATCGTCAGGTATTGTCGTTCCCACACATGGAAAGCCTCGGTAGCCGCAGCAGTCGTAATCTGTTGGATCAAGCCTCCACTGTCCCAACCGTCTCACCCTTCGCCGCATGCCCGCGTCCGTCACTCTCAGCCGCCCCGACGGCCTTCTTGCGCCGCTTCCTCTTCGCCTTTGTTTCTGCTGGGGAATCTGCTGAAGGGGCCGCCGGTTTCCCCGGTTTCGCATCCGTCATGGTGTCCGTCTTGGCCTTCTTGACCGCCAGTGGGTTCGGCTCCTTGGGACCGTACTTCTTCTTCCTCTTTCTGGGCTTATCGTCTGCTTCATCTCTGCCTGCATTGCCGGCCTTGTCGTCGCCATCGCCTTCATCTTCACTGCTCGAATGCTCATCCCCGGATCCGACATCTTCCCTCTTCCTCTTCTGAGGTCGCCGGACAATGCCATCAAGAAATCTATCCTCGCGTCAGTAATTTTTATCCTAAAACGGCATCGCAGCGAGACATCAAGGTCAAGTGACCGAATGGCCCAGGGCGTAATCTCACTTTGCACGCTCTTCCCGTTCTCTCGCGTGCGCAGACGACGAAGACATGGGCTCGAGGATCTGCCGAGCGGGTTAGCAATACATTCCGGCCTTTCTACAGCCAGGTCCCCAAAACTTACCATAACACTCCGTCGCACGTACATCAGTGGGGTAGGCACCACGGAACGCAGCCTGTCTCGCTGTTGCATCGTCAGGTGTCAGCCATGTTGCCAAAACCCCCATCTGTGAAGGGAAGGGAGAGCGGTTTTGCATACCAGCCACTCGTCTTGAGTAACCACCACATATCTGAACTTATTCTCCCCATTACCCTTGGGATCCACAACCGAGAGCATGCACTCGCGCTCTGTCAGCGGATCCTCATCCATGAGATGACCACACCTTCTCCGCTCAAACGTCTTTGCCCGGTCGATCGCAGCGACTACGGCCGGGTCTCTGTTTGGCCCCATGTTCTTTGCATATAATGCTCGCTATCGGCAACACCTCAGTTGGCATTCCAACGTCTGAATGAGAGTGAAAATTCGTGACGAGTCTCTTCTGGACTTACAATACAGCATTGTGTGATCATGGGCTTCAGGCCCTTGGTAGACAGCGTCTTCTCAAACAGGCTAACCAGGTCGAGCTTGGTCGTGTCGAGGATGACGTCGCTGGTGATGAGAAGCTGGTAAGGCTGGCGGAAACCGAGCAGCTCAAAGGCTCTCATGAGCTTCTTGTACTGCTTCGTGCGTTTGCCCATGGTGAGAGCGGGTGCCCCTCACAAGGGGCGACGAGAGTCGGGATTAGACGTCGGAAGTGAGGTTGAATTGATGAATCAAACAGCAACGAGAATGTCACTTTTCTGTGTTGTGTGCACAAAAGAGGGAACCAATGAAAGTCTTGGATTGGCGTGACGGATGAGTTGGCTGAGAAGCTCCGAGTTGCTCGGTGTTGAGAACTTGAAAGCCGAAAAATTCCTGGAGCGACTGCACTGATGCCCCACTTAAAATTCAACGGCCAGCAGCCTCAAGGTCCTCGCCCCACTGAAGCCAAGCTTGCGGGCCAAGGGTCCTGACATCTGGATCTTATCAGATCCCTTCTGAACAAGCTGAAGCGACTATTTGCATGTCGTTTAGCAAGTCACTCGAGCTCATCTTTTCTGGCAATATGGAGCTGCCATGACACGGAGCCGTGTATCAAGGTCTAGCGTTGGAATCAGACATGGTTCTTTAAATTCAAGGGCTCCCAATAGTTTGCCTCTAGTCATCCACTCATTCACAGCGCCTTCCTGGCAAGCATCCAACTCCAGACGCCATGCTCCTTAACCGCATTCGTCGGCCTTCTATATATGTAGCCATAAAACAAACACCACAACGGGAACCATGCCCTCCGCCTTTCCAAAACTTAGAAGGCGAGGGACAAGTGGCTACTCGACCTTATTCTAATGTTTGCCATCCCGCCTGGCTTCCCTGCTCCTTTGAGCATCCACACTACTGATTCCTCCGGCAAATGGCGGCCACAACGCTGATATCGTCGAGTTTGCCTACATTCAAGAACTGTCAGCCTACCCTAAGCCCAAGAGCACGTGAGATGCGCATAGTCACCAACTCACCTCCGGCACTGGCCAGACCTTCCTCAATGGCATGTTCCATGAAAGGGCTCTCGGCGAACGGGTCAACGGCAATCGCTTTGGCCGCTTCCATCAGCTCCTCAGCAACAAACCCCATCATCCCATCGTCGGCACCGGCATCACCATCACCACCACCGCCAGCCTGGCGATCATAGCCGTCCAGCCCTCGCCCACGCCCGCGTCCCTCACCAGCCCACCACCGGTCCAGGCTCTCGCAGACCTTGGCGACAATCTCGTGAGCCCATAGGTTGTCGATCACGCCGTCCGACATGGCCAGCACGACGTCGCCTTCGCAGAGGGGCACCTCATCCACCACGGCGCACTCGCCCGGCGTGTCCGGGCTGTTGGTGCCCAGCTGCCGCGGGCAGTCGAACCAGTGCCACTGCTCGGCCGACTTGTACACCATCGCACGCGTCGCGGGGCGCACCACCATGACCTGCGAGTCGCCGAGGTTGGTCACGTACAGGAGCGGTTCGACTGCCGATTCGTCGTTGTCACTCCTCATGAGCTCCGGGTTCGTGCTGTCTCCGATGCCGTGGCTGGTGGGTAGTGGGGAAATATGGCGGTAATGGAGCTGCGCGCCGGCGGCTGTCGTCGTGCCCTGCCAGTCGTTGGGCGGGCCCGTAGCCTCAATGGTCTGTTCGTACGCCCGCTGCAGGTAGGCGACCGGGTCGGGGCGGTAGGAGGCGCCCTGGCGGGCGGCGTCCTCAAACAAAGCGGTAGCCCAAAAGTGAAGAATCAAACGCGACCAGAGTCTGTGAGCGCGTCGCATGAATTAGCGTCAGGTCAGCTCGAAATACCCCTTTTCCTCCTCCATATCGGAGGGGGCAGGAAGTCGAAGACGCACCCCGCATGGCCTCGGGGCCGCGTGCTCCACGCGCCCACGCCATCGTTCGCGCAGATGAAGTAGTCGCTCGCGAACACGGCGTCGTCGCCGTTCGTGAAGCCTTGTATGAGACGGCCGTCTACATAAGCCCGCCGCCTGTCTCGGCTGCGATCGTGCGTGCTCAGCGGGTCGCTGAAGGAGCCCGAAGGCGGGGAGAGGTACGGCGGCGGGAAGGGTCGGGGGGCGCGCTTCGCAAAGAGCGCGATGCCCGTGTCGAAGCGGAAGGGAAGTTTCGGAAAGACGGGTAGATCGAGCTGACCGTCTTCATCCAGCGACGGGTAGGCGACCGGCGACGTAGTGCCTGCCGTTGGCGTTGATGGCTGCTCGGATAGCGATGCGGTCAGGTGTATCTGACGCTGTTTTGACGAGAGTCGAGGGTGCCATGGTCTCGAAAGGACAGGCAGAACGGCGTGGGAACTGGGAGGAAGCCGCTGTTGAGCGAAGACTATGGCAGGCGCTGTCGCACTCCGCGAGTGCAGTCGTGCATGTAAAGCTGGGCCTGGCAATCGAGCAGCTAGCCTACTCATCACAGCGGCGCGCGCGCGACCCGACGAGCCGTGGCGCTGACGGACACCATTCGAGAAACAGAGGGAAACAAAAAAACAGAAAAGCGAGTGGGCGGCGGCGACTGTTGGGCACTTGCTGGTGCTTGAGAATGTGCGTGCAGGTGGTCAGCAAAGCATGCATGCAAGCTGCAGGAAGCGCTGCTTAGGGACTGTGCTATCCGTCCCGACGGTTCGGAACCCCAATAGTTACACAGGGGAAGGCCGATGTGAGTGCAGAAGTATTGTACGTGATATGTAACGTGTAACGTAATCTACCGCTACCTAGGTAGGTACATAGGTACTTACAAACTACGTCATTCCATCTCCCGCCAACCGAAACCTTACATTAGAACCGAAAGCACAGCACCGTGGAGTGAGTACAGCTTCATGAAGTACATACAAGTACAAAATTACGAACAGCCAACAAAATACCCGACACCGCCGTAAGTCTGTATTGGCCATGCTATGCCAGGCTCCGAGCAACCCAAACCTTCTACCTAAGGGAGGTACCTAGCTTCATCTACCTGATGGACCATCCCATGCGCGCAACGCAAGTCTTTAACATGACACAGCAGAGCAGGACTAAGACACTGAAGTAAGGACTAAGCGAAGCAGCGTTTCTGACAGTCTCTAACATGCCGGTACATCATATCAGCTTCGACAAACTAAAGTAGAAAATGCATCCGCAATCCAAAAGAAAATGACATCGAGGCATATCCAGCCTCGCCAAACTCCCCAAAAGATGCAAGTCATCAACAGGTAACCGACATCCGAAAAGGAAAAGGCCACGCTCTCCGTGTAAGCAAAACCATCCTTCGCCACAGTCTATCCCCGCTCGCGTTCCGCAGGATGCAATGACGGCACCTCTCCCTCTCCTCTGGTTCCCGAGTCCAGTGTGAGCATGCACCGGGAACCGTCCAACCCCCCTTTCTGCTTCTCCCCCATCTTCGGCACCCAGCTCTACCACCATCGTCAACCGCTATCCGCTTCCTCACGCTCCCGGGACGCACTCAAAGACAGCCCTCAGATCCCTGACCCTGGCCCCACCCTAGAAAGCCTGGCCCTGGAACTGCATGCGCCCCGGCGTGCCCGGCCTCGGTCCGCCCGGCGTCCCCGGTGGGCCCGCGTACTGGCCCTGGGGGGGTGGCATCATCTGCGGAGCGAACGCCGGCGACATCGGCCGTCCGCCGCCGAAGCCCATGCCCATACCTATGGGCATGCTCGGCGAGGGCGGCACCATCCCGCCCTGGCGGTACGGCATGCTAGGTCCAGGTCCGTGCTGCCAATCGCCACCGCCCGCCTGCTGCTGCTGCGGGAAGCCGCCGCCGTATGACGCTGCGGGCGGTATCATCATTGGTGCGCGGGGCTGGGGAGGGGGTCCCTGGCCGAAGCGTCCCGGTCCGGGACTCATGCTACGGCCGCCGCCGGCCATCATGCCCATGCCTATGCCTCCTCCTCCACCCGGAGTGGGCGGGCCGCCGCCGTATAGCATCGGAGCGCCACCGCCGTCCATCATCACACTCATGCCACCGGGTGTATGGGGCCGGGCGTGGCCCTGGGGGCCACCGTAAACCGACGGCGCGCCGCCGCCCATCATCATGCCCATAGCCCCGGGAGTCTGCGGACGGGCCTGGGCCTGCTGGGCGGCGAACTGAGCCTGTTGCTGAGCGTACGCGGCCTGTGCGGCGCGCTGGGCCTGTTGGTTCTGTTCGCGGTGTCGCTGATCGATGGCCTGCGCGACCGCCTGGCCGCCGATGCCCTGCCGCATCTGGGCTCTCTCGCGCTCGCGGAGGTCAATCGCACCGACGAGCCCGTTCTGCGTTTGCGAGGGTCCCTTGCTCGCTGCGAAGGCAATCAACGGGCTGCCCGTGATGCGTGCGACGTGTTCTTGCTCGCGGGCCGAGAGGAACGACGACACCTCGCCCGCCGAGAGGGCCGTTCCCGCCCCTTGGCTGACGGGGCGCCCCGCAGCGAGCAAGTCGGCCGAGCTGCTCCGCGAGTGCAGAGGTCCGCGGCTGCCAGGGCGCTTGAACGGATCGCCTCCGGACAAGGCAGCTGTCGGACCCCGGCTGGCGGGTCGTCCGTAGGAAAGCAGATCAGCCGAGCTGTGCCGAGAATGCGCATAACTGATAGGTCGGCCCGACGAGAGCAGGTCAGCCGAGTTATGTCGGGAGTGCGACGCTCGGATGTCGGTCAGGGTGTTTGTTGAAGGGATGCGTTGGTGCGTGGCGGATGGCCCCATTGGTTGAGGACCTGGCCAGACGACGCTTCGGCGGGCCGTGTCATCTGACTGCTGCCGAGGTTGGGAGAGCACCGCTCCGGGCCCGGGTGATTTCCGACCGGAACCTGCCGCCGCGTTGTCGTTCCGTCTTGAAGCATCTTGGGATGGTGACTTGGCACCCGGAAGAATGGGCGCGCTGTAGTTGAGTGTCCGGCCGAAGTTGATCTCCGGGATGTCGTAGTCCTTGACTGAGCCCGTGCCCGACGAGCCGGCAGAATCATCCCCGACGATCTTGAGCACACCCGCGCGAGGACGGTCCATTGAATCCTGAGTGTCGATAGACGGACGAGTGCTGGCGTAGTCTGGACTGGCTGTCGAAGATGCGTCGTCGAACCGGGTCCCCCCAGCGCTTGGGCCATTGTGGCGGAAGGGGATTGTATGTACAGGAACTGCTGGAGAAGCAAATTCTTCGATCTGTCCAAGTAGAGCTGCTGACCCAGGAGGCGGAGCACCAGCCTGGGGTCCTGACTGCGGGGGAACCGGGGTGTTGCCATTACCGGCGGTGCGAGACAGGCTCGTTGTCCTCACAGGCAAGGGTTTCCGGTTGATGGGAGGCGATCCGCCAGGAACCGCTTGGTTCTGTTGGTGGTTAGGACTTGGGGGTGGGGTGCGGCGCCCATCGGTAACCAGAGCACGGCCAGCAGGTGGGGGTCTGTAGCCAGCGAAACCCGGGGCCGGAGGCGCGTTGCCAAATGGGCCGTTCGAGGGAGGGCCCCTGAGCGGCGAGTTCGACCGTTTCGGAGCGGGATCCCGGAGGGATGGCGGCAAGGCTGGGCCGTCGCGACCCAAGGACGCAGTAGTGGGCGACATCAGAACTTCAGGAGATCCATTGTAATTAGCATTCATCCCAACAGCGTTGGCGCTGATTTGTGGCTGTACCGCTAGACCTCGGGGGTCGTTGTGTCTTGGCCCTGGTCCCGCATGCTCGTCTCCCAGGCGAAGTTCATGAGCATCATCCGGGAAGGCGTCCGGTGTGAGACCCCCGGCCTTGGCGAGTTGCGAGAGCGTCGTATTTGACAGGCGGTTGGTTGCCCTGCGCATTTCCGGCGATGGATACGGTTTCTGCTGCGGGCGGGAGCCCGCGCTGTGTGCGAACGCCGGAGGCGCATTGACCGGTTCGGGCGTCTCCATGCGCTGCATTCTATCGAACTGGCGTCCCGCCATGGGCCCTCGCACCGGGCTGTCATCCTCGGAGCTGACTCTTTCCGGAGTGGATGCCAAGTCGCTCGCAAAGGCCTTGACGCGTTCGGTGCCGCGCATGGCCGGCGGCCCGGGTGGTGGGGAGCTATCTCGGCCAAAAGCGGGAGGCATATCGCCTAGTTGAGTGTCGGAAATGTGACGGGAGTGCCTCAAGTTCCCCGCCATGGCCGACGGCGCCCGTTCCCGATTGGTGTCGGGAGGCGCCGAGTCGGTGCGCATGCCGGGACGCGAGAGCGACAAGGACCGCCCGGACCGAACCGAACCGGCGTCGTCCGCGAAGCCCACCCTCGGCCGGGATCCGGGGTTCTGGGCGCCGTAGCTCAGTCGCTTGCTGTTGCGACTCGTGCTCCGGCTATGGCTCCCGGCGCCGTCTTCCACCGCCGCCATCCGCTGCGCGGTCAGATCCTTCAGGCGCTTTCGCCAGTCCCGCTCCGTCCACGAAGGACTCCCGTTGGTCGAAATGAGCCCGTTCACATCCAGGATTTCTAGGTATCCGTGTCGCTTGTGCTTCGGCATCGCAAACATCAGAGACCGCGTGTCGAGGGTGCTCGCCACAAGCCGGCCGGGCCGGCCATATAGGGCAAATGTGTCCCATGTAGGAAACAAAAAGCGGAGGAGTATCTCAAACCCGGAGACTGCAGGGTGGGTCTCGGGCATGATGAACACAAAGCCTTCGGTTGACGATGGGGGGTCGGAGTGGATGGTGATGTCGCCTTCGAGCTTCAGCAGAGTCGAGCTATCAATCAGCTCCTTCGCTTGCGGGTAAATGGCGTAGGCCGCGTACGCATCCTTGATGGAGGCGATGGGTCGCTGATGCTTCTTCTTCTTTTCGGCTTCCTTCTTGGTCTCGTAAAATCTTATTTCCCCCTTTAGGATCGGACCGTGGGACCGGTCGTAGGGAGATCGCTTTTTGAACTCTTTCTGTGCCTTCTGGTACTCCTTTTCGTTTGGAGGTTCGATGACGCAGTAGCACCGTCTCCATGGGACGCCGGCACCGAATCGTACACGCACCCATTCCTGGATGGGTTGCCTCGCTCGCTCCATGATGATGTTGATGTTGTTCAGCGTTTTCCCCTTGCCAGCGACCAAAGCGCCCGTGTACGCTTCCTGAAGGGTCGAGTGCTCGTACATGGCAAGCCGTATGCCCGAGGTCCACTGGACCAATGAGTGGTGCGAGTTGAAGTGAAGTAGATAGCGGTTGCGGCCGGCGGTGCTAATGCTCAGTATGTTTTGGAGCGGCTGCTCGTCGTTGGACTTCGTGGGAAGCGACTCAATCTAACATTTACGTCAGTCACCGTCCGGGGGCACCTGCCGACCGAGCGGGGAACAGGGAACCACGATACCATCTTGATGGACGCATCCGTCAGGTTGATGAATTTAGGAAGCACCTCGCCGTCTTCCCCGGCCGCGTCAAGTTCGGCGGCGTCCCAGAGGGACAGGACGGTGCCAACCAGCTGCGCAAAGCATTCGGTCCATGTTCGGTCGGAGTTTGGCTTCCCGCCTAGACAACAAACATCAGCGGTGGTCGAACGCTACTAGCCGCGGACGAGGAGGCGCCTTACGAATGTCTTGGTCGTCCAGCTTCAGAAAATAGCCCTCCTGGTACAGCTTGTTTGAGTGGCTGTTCAGCAACGTGAAAATGGGCTGCAGCTCGGGCAGCGTCTGCTCGTTGACGGCCATGACGGGCGGCAGGTAGGTCTGCACCATGGACAGGGGACGCGAACTCCTCCTCGGCCTCCCCACAGGACTTGATGACGGTGAGTTGCTCAGCGAGTTCAGCGCAGCAACATGCTCGGCCTCGGATGGTGATGTGGTGGCAGAGGACGACGCCGACGGCGGCTCGCTCGAAGGGTCTCGCAATGGTGGGGGAGAAGGCGTGCCGAACGAGTGCGGGCTCGAATCCGGTTTTGACAGGCGCTTGTTGGGGAAGGTGTCGCTCTTGGGGGATGACGCAGGAGTAGGGGTCCTTGAATCCCGGTGCTGCGCCGAGAACTGGCTAATAAACGAGAGCACTTTTAAGTACCAAGGGAACAGAGCGCCCAGTCAGCAATGCGCGCCGGGGGTTGTTCAATTAACGGTAACTTCTTGCATGACAATACGAAACGGGGCAACCCAGACTGTTCGCAACTTTCAATGACGGCCGGGTGGGGGCGCCACAGCCGTCGCAAACACACAAAGCGCGATTGTCCAGGCAGCGAGACTCTGCATGCCAGCGGCGAAGGCGCGGTGTTGTCGTGGCTGGAATGCGGCCGCAGAAAGAGTGACGAAACATGAGAAGGAAATGAATGCCACATACCTCGATTCCGACCCATGGTGGGGTCTTTCCTGGTTCCTCGGGCGCAAGCGCCTGCCCAAGCCGGCGACTTTCTTTCGCAAAGCACCTGACAGTGCCTGGAGTGACTGACACCTGCCCACGCACAAACCCAAAGTCGAGTTGAAGCCGAAACGTTAGACAGCAGCAAACAAACAAACCAGCAAACAAACAAACAAACAGTCCGTCCGCCGCCCAGGTATTTGAGAAGATGCGCGATGGAGCCGAGCGCTTATGAGTTCGTTGGGGTGCAAGTCCTTCCGCGCTGGCCGGTTCGATGGAGCTCACTCAGTCTTTAAAAGGGTCTTGGTCTTGCTCGTGCGGCCAGCGGGCCCGGTTCTGGTCCGTCACTGTTGCGCCGGCTGCCGCTCCATCCGGACTAGGGGAGGTAGGTCGTCTGAGGGGAGCGGGAGAACCGGGACAAGGACCGGAGGCCTTTTTTTATTGTGCGCTGCGTGGCTAGTTTCGTCGACTGACGAGGGCGAAAAAAGATAGAAAGAAAGCGTGTTGGGTTATTGGGGGGGTCGGGCAAGCCGATCGTGGTCGCCTACGTCAATCGCAAGTCAGTCAGCGTCGAAGCGGACAGCACGCCAGCGGTCCCAAAGGCACAAGACGCAAGACGACGAGCGCAGAACCCACATGCGCCCACTTGGCGATGGATCTCCCGGCGTCAGTCAGCATACCCCCGTCACTGAACGGCTCCCAAGCAGGTGTTGGCCGCTAACAACTGAACCCACGGGTCTGCTTTCGACCAACGCCAACCAACACCAGAACGGCACCAGGCCCCCCCCCCCACCAAACCGCAGGGTGCACCGAGCAGGGAGAGGCGCTTCGGCGGCTCGTTTGTCTGCGCGACTTCCTTGGATGATATAATAACCTGGCGAGCGTGTGTGTCGTCTTGCCTGCGAGGGCTTTTTTACCCTGCATCGTCCGACTCCCGTTCCTGGTAGCCGGGACTTCCGACATACATGTAGGGCCTGGGAGGGGTGGGGGTGGGTTGCGCCATGTGGTGTAAGTGAGATCAGGTACGTACCGCTGCAGAGAGAGATCTCGAGGAACAGGCTTGTTGCAGAGAAAGCACGGCGCGTTGAGAAATCTCGAGACACCGGCCGGGCGGCTCTCTCTCGTATTTGACTTCCAGGTTCTGTTTCTCGCCTGGCCTTATTAGCTGCTTTCGTGCCCGAAACTCCGGGCTATTTGGTCTGCCGGGTGCGACGACCTGCACCATGCGGTGATTACGCTGTCGACTCTGGGCTCCTCCACTCCGCGCCGGGGGACCAAGGCATGTCATGTCATCCGCTCCACCGTGGGCTTCCAGGGTCTGGATCAGTATCGATCTCTTGAAGATAGTCTCTAGTGCACACACGTATACGGTTACATTTGTAGTGTTTTCCATTATTCTCGATGGCAGCACCCTTGGACGGACCGTTCCCTACTAGGTACCCAGACGGCTGGAGGAGGCGGCGGGTAAACGTGCTGGGTCGATCCAGATCAGCCGGGTGCGGGCATGCAAGCCCAGACATCATCGGTCTTGGAGCTTGTCTTGGCGGCACCTGCAACAAAGAACTGAAAACCTCTCCGTAAGTTTGGTACAAGTACACTAACTAGTACGCTACTAATTACCAGGTATCCCCGCTCCCGTACTATGTATGTCGCTTATTGTTGTTGCGCTCCCTGGGGCGCAGTCAACCGCGCAGGCAGGGACTTTTCCTGCTTCATTCCTCTTTCTTGTCGTCGTGTCCGGAGACGCCCAGGCGAGCCAGGCGAGCCAGGCCGGGATTTCGAATTTGAGGTCCACGTCCACCCCCTGGTCGCCAGTCAGCGCCCCCTGGCGCGGCAAGCCGAGAACGATTGGCTATTCACGTCGCTCAAGGTTCTGAAGATGACGGAAGCACGCTGCATGTGCCTGTCGCCCATCGACCACCTCACCCTGGTAAAACACGTCAGGAGCGCCAGGCCCCCGATCGCCCGGGCGCGGGCGAGACGCCGCCACTGCGCACATGGCGCAGAGCCAAAGCAAGCCAAGCTCGAAGATTGACTGCCGGACGTCCTTGACGTACCAAACAGCGGTAGCCGCGGCCACCTGAAACCACGCAGATCCCCAGTCGACGCGCCCAGCAACCTACTGGCTGCTGGCTGCTTCCAGCGATTACTTTTTGTTGCACCACGGACGCTTGGCGGTCGCCAGCGGAAAGGTAATGTGACCATCCAATACGTGCATGGGGACGCAGCACGTCCTCGGCACGCGGTACGGAGTAGCTAATTGCAATACGGATGTGATACGAGCTTCGGATGAGACAAGTGCTGAGGCACACAGGGCACCAACCTACTAGTGCCTTACCTTACTTGGTACCTCTCATTGTTTATCAGTGTAGTGTAGAGAGAGCCCGCGTATTCGTTTGGCGCTTCTCCTGCGTAGGCTTCCAGGTTGGGCAGTGCGGGTGGGGATACGGAACTGCCTGATGGAACAACCGATGGTCATTCCACCTGCTCCGCCGTCGAAATCGAACCTTCAGCCATCTGAATTTCGTAGACACCTGTCCGACTGCGCCTTCACCTCCTCCTTTTCACCTCCTCGCTGCGTTCTATCTCTCGTGACCCAGCAAACGAGGCCAACTGACCTGCACCGGCCTGAGCTGGCCCAGGCGAGGTTACGTCATCATCCCGCATGCTTCCAGTCTCCCAGCTGGAGCCGCCTCTACTCAGTACTTGTAGCTGCATGCTGTCGCGGTTGGGCCACGTTCCGCCAGGGCAGCTTCCGTCGCATTCCCTTGGTAGTGTGGGATGGCTTGCAACCAGAACCACATACGTCAGCTTGTCAGATGCACTGCATAATCAAGTAAAGACATTATGTATGTACATCCAAAGATGTTGTGTGGCGCATGCATGTCGTCTCGAAGATGGCCCCGTCCCGTCCAAGGCACGGGAGTTGCTGAGCCACGCAGACACAGAAGAAGGATTCATTCAGTTGTCCGGTATTGCACCCGAACAGCTACGCCGTGCCCGGGTTTACCGTCGCCCCTCGATACACAGTATTCATTCACCTATGTCTGAGTACACTAAGATGATTGTGTGAGACTCAGAAGCACTTCGGCGAACTTCCCCACGTATCCCGCTCCTCAGTGGCGTTGGCCGGGCATGTTTCTGTCGCACAGCAGAAGGAGCATGGAATCGATAGGATAGACCGGGCTTTTCTCCTCCGTGATATCGTCAGGTCTCTTCGCTCAGATGGGACTTCCTCCACGCCATACTCAAGGAATTCACACGGCGATTGGGTAGGGTACTCCGTGGAGGGATTTTCCCAACTCAGGCAGCCAACTAGAAAACTTGTCATTATCTGGGTATGAGCGGAATGCTACAAGTACACAGTAGAGCTCCCTCATCCGTCCCGTCCCATTTGGGGGGACACGGCATAAGATGGGAGTGGCCCGACCCGGAGGAGACAGCCCTATGGTACGAGCGGGATGCCACTGCAGATCGAGCCTGTGAGCTACGTCAACCACTTGTGCTGACCTCAACCGGAGGCTGTCAATTTGGTAACGGAAGTTGATGTGTTCGAAAGAGAAAACACATTCTCCCTTTGCGTCTCTGGTGGTTCGTGGCTTCACAAAATACCCTTCATCTCGGTTCGTTCGTTGGAGTCGAGTCACCAAGACACTAAGGTATTTCTATCTGGCTGGGTTTACCAGAAAAATTCGGATGTGACGAGCATTGTGCTGTTGTTGCTTCTCCCTGTGTCAGATGCACCCCCACAGCCAAGCAAGCAAGGGATGCCAGCGGGAGTTTGGGCGACGAAAGCTCCCATAACCTTTTTTTTGTTCCTTTTTGCTCGCCACCAACTGTCGCCAGCGACTCTGCTTGAGTGCTCGTCGCCTGTGTATTGAGTGGTGTAGGTGTGTCGCACTTCGCAACCGAACTTAGATTCGATGCTCAGTTTCACCCAACACGGCAGCCAAGGATCTCTCAGCGCAAGTCCCGAGAAAGAAGGAGGGGTTACTTGCCGTCTGCGGCAAGGCCTCATCCCTGCGCCGATGGCCCAATGAAGTGGGTGGTTCGCGCCGTAGGTGCACAGTACGCCTGCAAGGCAGTCGGAGCGGTCTGCACCTCAGCACTGGACAGCCAAGATCCAGTCACCATCATCGCGGCACCGCCAAACGTTACCTACCGCTGCAGGTCCGGTGTCTGACAAATTCCAGGACTCGACCGACCGACTCCCGTCGTCTGTGGACGCGCTCACCTGCCCCAGTCATTCACGGTTTCCCGGCGCTGCGCCGCGTTTTGCTTCCCTCACCGAAATCACGCCCACCACACAGCACACGCCTGCCAGCCTGCTCCACGCGTGACCGTGGAAGGGGGTTGACCTGCATGGAAGGCACTGCTGCCCTGATGAGTGCGAGTGCGGGCTGCTGACCGGTGACCGGCAAGGCTTCCGTTTCGCTGCTCGCAACACGCAGCACCAGGGGTTTGTTGCTTTTCCTCCGCCGCCGCCGCCGCCGCCGCCGCCGCCAGCCCGCGCGCGCCCACACGCCCAGACGCCACGCCCACCGCTCACCTGCTGGTCTAAAACCCAGATCCCGGGACCCACGTTACCAGGTCTCCAGCTTCGTCGTCCCCTCAACCGACCCGCTTTCTAGAACGCGCGCCGCGTCCACGCTTTCGTCCGAACCTCTCCCCAGACGAGGACCCCCTTGGCGCCTGCCGCCCCGCCATTGCGTCGCGTTGCGCTGCTCTGCGCTGCTCCGATGAGAAAACACACGCGCCATCTTGCTCGACTCGGTCGCTCCCCGCCGCCTGCGCCGCCGGTCTGCTGCCGCCGAGCTTGACCATCATCCGCCTGCCCGTCGCCACGCTTGCAATGGATTCGTATAGGGATTCGCAGCCGACGCAAGGTGCGTCCCATCTATTTTTGCCCAGGCACACCGTTCTGTCCTCCCCCACCATGCTGCTACATTGTCCCTGGATGCTGTCACGTAAGCTGACCATGCCCCCCAGCGACGCAAACCGTCGTCGACCCGAGACGGCTGGGCCAGCAGAGTTCCGGTTTCTCAGACGAAGACATCTCCGACATAATATGTCTCCTCCTGCCCTATTCCGAATCCGCGCGCCAGGAGGTAAGGCGGATGGCCACTGAGTCGTCGCAGCATATGGTGGGGAGGGAAGATGTGGACGGGCTCAACCTGGACTATTCCCTGGAGGACGAGTCACGAAACTTCGCCGGAGTGCAATCAGACGTTGGGGAGCACCACATTGCCTTGCGATTCTCGTCACAAGTCAAGGATCCCTCGCAGGGCTTCACCTTTGGCAGGGGTTCCAACTACTGCGACATCTGCCTCCAGAACGACCCGAACCGCAGGCTGAGCAAGATACACTTTCGTATCTACCTGAATGAGTGGGGCGTTCTGATGCTGGAGGATATGTCGACAAATGGAACCGTGGTCGACGAGGTCCTGCTCAGGAAGAAGGAGGCGCCCTCGGGGGAGACAAAAAGGACACTAAGCAGCGGATCCAAGATCAAGATCCTCATGCATGAGCCGGGCCGTGACATTGTCTTCCTGGTTCGGATCCCAATTCGCGATGGCTGTCAGGAAGCCTATCAGCGCAACCTGAATGCGTACCTAGCAGACCACGTTCGGCTCCCCGTGGACGCGAACGAGACCATTGTGCCTGGGCCGGGAGGCCAGGTAAGCTCTTTCTCGGTTCGCCAAACCAGTGCTGGTCATTGCAGAGCTGACGAGAAGGCGCAGGTGGACATATTTAAGCCTGCCGCACCAAGGCATCCCGCAGGGCCGATTCGCAACGCACACAATGCCGTTGCAGCTCGTCGGGCGCAAGTGGACGACGGCCGTGCCAGGCAAGGGAGCCGCGCCCGGGCCGACGGCCTTCCCAGACCGTGGAACGGTTCGAACAAGTTCAATCGCGTGTGCGAGATCGGCCGGGGTGCCTTCGCCACGGTGCACAAGGTGACCATGAAACTCACCGGCCAGCCGTACGCTGCGAAAGAACTCGATAAGCACAAGTTCATGAAGAATGGCGTCCTCGACCAGAAGGTAGAGAACGAGATGAGAATTATGCAGAGGATCAAACACGTACGCCAACAACTCCACCCGACTGATATTGCTTCTGACCCTTTGCTCACACCTCCTGGCAGCCAAACATCGTTGAGTACATAGAACATCTCGACTGGGACGATCGGCTCCTCATCATCATCATGGAATTCGTGGGTGGGGGAGACCTCGGCCGACTGATTGCGGATAACGGCCCGCTGTCAGAGCACGCGACGAAGACGATGGCGAGGCAGCTGCTTGACGCTCTCGGCTATCTGCACGGCATGAACATCACCCACCGCGATGTGAAGCCCGACAACATTCTTGTCGACTCACTCAAGCCCTTCGTCGTCAAGCTGACAGATTTCGGTCTGTCGAAGATGGTGGACAACGAACAGACATTTCTACGAACATTTTGTGGAACCCTTCTCTACTGCGCCCCTGAAGTCTACTCCGAATACGCAGAATACGACAACCATGGCCGCCGTCATCCGCGCAACCGCCGCCTCAGGCCAACAACAGGCCAGCGATACGACCATGCCGTGGACATCTGGTCTTTAGGCGGCGTCCTGTTCTACGCCCTGACGAAGAAGCCCCCCTTTCCAGCACGGAACGGTGCCAGCCACTCTGAGCTGCTTCATCAGATCATGACGAAACCACTGGACATCTCCCCGCTCATAGATGCAGATGTGTCCGAGGAGGGCATTGACTTCCTCCGTCGCATGCTGGATCGCAGGCCCGAGTCCAGAGCCACGGTCGAATCTCTCCGAAATCATGTGTGGGTTTCCGATTCCTTCACGACCGTTGCGCAATCGTTCGACGAAATTTCGGAGGAACAGTTGCGCGTTAACGCCTCGCAACTGAGCCTGGACGACCCGGACAGGAACCAGGAGGGATGCCGCGAATTGCGTGTCCCGAGTGACGACGAGATCTCGGACGAGGAGGACGTTGACTTTGACCGAGACGCACTCGTCTACGAATCAGAGAAGGAGAATTACACCTTTGGTCCGAATAACCACCCGCAACGGTTGTTTGGCGAGGTCAATCCTTCGGCAGTGGGGAGCTCCGGCGCCATTCCGGCAGACCGTTTGAACCTGCCAGTCTCTGCCGGGGCGAGTTTTGCTTCGACAGGCACGACGGAGATCCTCGGCAACGAGACAGAGATAAGGGACAGTTTCGAGTCCGAGAACAGTCTCACCCCTCGCCAGAAGTCGCAAAAGTCGCAGCCCGCGTCCGGAGACCTGCGGGCCTCGGTCCTCTCAGTCAGCCAGAGCAGGTCGGTCGATGAGCTGAACAACATGACATTTGACGTCGCTTCGCAGAGTCTCGGCGGCGCTGAGTCAATTCTCGAGAACCTGAACATGAAATCTCGCGCGGGCTCACTTCTCCGCTCTCATACCATGGGCGATTTGAACACGAGCAAGCGGAAGCCTTCCTCTGACAGCAGCGAAGGGGATGGTTTGCCGGTAGTGCAAGACCGACGCGGACTCAAGAGACTCCGGTCCGAAGGCTCGGCCAAACCGGCAGCAGAGAAGGTTATCGACGATGGCGAATATGAGTTACTTGCCCAGATGCCCTCCATTCTTCGGACGCAATCTGGGCGGCAAATCGATAACCCGGTGCACAAATCCACTTACTGGTCAGCACAGGACCGGCGGACGTGGCATCTCGCTTATCCGGAGATGACCCAGCTGCAACTGGACGCCTTTAAGATGGCCGCCTCAGCTAGGGACGAGGAGTTCGGCCCAGGCAAGACACCTCTGTGGGATCTCGCATTGAAGCATTTCCCAGCGACCAACTACGAGCGTCGTGATGACGTTTCCAAGGACGCTGTGAACGAGGATGCAGAGAATGGCGCGATACCTTCTACGGCCCGTGCTGATGCACACATCCCGATTACGCCTCCAGACGCGGAGCAACCGTGGCCCCAGCTGGTCTTGCCAATGCATTCTGATCCAGGGCGGCCGGTGGTGGCGTGCCTTCAATCTGTGCCCGGGTCCGCCGTGTCGGGAATCTCTATCATGATCACCGAGTCCATGGTGTCGTGGGGCAGAGCGCTCGAGAATACGCGTTCGTACTCACCCAAGACCGAGGGCAAAGTGCCAAAGTATGCCTTCAAGATCCTCCTCTGGAAGCAAGATTACGATCCGGCCAGGAATTTCCGGCCCTGGAACCGCGCGCCGGAGACGGACGAGGCGCAGTTCCTCTTTCACATCTCAACCAAGGCGAGCAAAGGCATCCACATCAACGGAGTCCACCTTCCGTCAGAGGACTGCAAGAACCCCACCGGGCCGTCCCGGTATTGGATGGCTCTTCGAGACGGAGATAGGGTTACAGTGTGGCAGAACACAGACGGATCCTGCGCGACGCAACTCGTCTTCCGCTGCGGCTGGGGCGGGAGCGCGAACCGGCGGTCGCCATTAGGCGGCGACAACAACGACTCCGGGTTCTCGGAGCAGCAGCAGCAGCAGCAGCAGCCGCCGAGCTTCGTCCCCGCGGCCCTGGCGAGCAAGCTGGACGAGGTGTGCGTGCGGGCCGAACGTAAGATGCGCAGCCTGAGCGAACACGACCTCAAGATGGAGGAGGCCAACCACGACGTGGAGGAGCGCATGCGCGCCGTCGACCGCGAGCGCCAGCGCGCGCGCGACTTCGAGCAGCGCCGCCTCGAAGCCTGCCGCGCCCTTGGCATCCGCCGCGTCAGCCCCGCCCCTGGCGTTACCCTTGGCGAAGACTCGGCTACCCAGACCCCCTGGTCGTCGTACGTCCCTGGGAGTCGGACCGTGCCTGCCTTCAGGCACGCCTCGCCTAGCACTGTTGAGTTGTTGAGGGCCGCCAGGCGAGGGTAGCGCGGGGGGCGTCTTGCGTTCTTCTGAGGTTATTGTTCTTGTTGTCTGAGCACCACAAGCCACCTCAAATCCCGGCGCCTCCTTCTCATTGTTTCCCTCCTGTCTGGCGAGGAAGTGATCATGGTGTTACTCGTTTCTTTGGACTCCACCTGCTCATTGTTATAGACATGTGTCACTGTCTTTACCACTTATTGACGTATACAAAGCGGGGGCGTTTGGACGCTATCGCAAGCTCGGATCTGGCGGCATGGTTTCTCATGTTTCGATATACTTTCCACATCCATTTCTTGCGGTGCAAAGCGCGCGGCTTAGGAGAAGAAGCAAATGCGAGGAGGCGGAGGATATGCAGAGAAAAGCAACGAAGACAGAAGGTGATGCTGAGGAAAGCCACCACCCTCTAGGCCAGATACGGTCATCTTTGCTCGGAATGACAAAAGCTGCGGTGCGGGGGTGTTACCTCCTTGAGCGGCGCACTGGTGTCTGGCTCTATTTGGACGCCTAGGGCTGGCAGAGAAATGGAATGGAATGTCTTCATGGTGGATATCGCTGGGCGAGGTTGTGTTTATTAGAGAGATGGATCTGACTGGCAAGCGTTGTTCGGTGAGGGTTGGTATGGTTATTCGAGCGATGGAGGATATGCGCCTTTTTGATGGGATGTAATACACAAGTGTTCTTCAGAGCAATATATCAACAGACAAACAATCCACGGGCTGGACGCGTTGTCACCCTCACCATGTTTCGTCCGACTTCAGCACCTCGGACGTTCATTCTCCAATCACAGAATAGAGCCAAGTAATGACAATAGGCTAAGACCAGAATGACGAGGAAGGGAAGCAAGAATAGGAGCAACCGAGGGGAAAGTGGAGGAGGGAAGGAGAACTGAGAAGGGTATGGAAGGTCAGTCTCGTACGGTTCCTACATAGATAAACAATACAGAGAAGGGCGAGGAGGGGTTAAGGCTTTCATCGTGGAACAAATAGTCATCAACTCAGGACCTGTGTATTACGGGCAACTATGCTATCTCAATCATGGTAAAGCCCTTCCTGCCATAGTAATCATGTACTGGTGACGGAGCAGCGAACAAATGGGCAACTGAAGGGAAGAAAAAAGCAACAGATCTGCCCCCAGTGAAAAGAAACATCAAGCCGTCCTGGCGAAGGCGCCACAGTCATTGAACAGCTTCGCGCGGCTCCGCTCAATCTCTTCGGCCTCGTCCGAGTCAATCTCCCACACCTGCTGCTGCTGCAATTTGCAGGCGCCTGCGGACTTGTGTGCCGTGGGCCGGCCGGAGGTGGGCTTGACAGCTCGGTTCGTGGTTGTGTCTCTCACGGTGGGCGATCCCTGACAGTTCTGCTCATCACATCCCATGACGTCGTGTGCGCTCTCGGTGGGGGTAGGGGGGTAGGCGTTGCCACCAGATGCTGGAGCTGCGCTGAAGCCATAGGCACCGGCTGGAAAGAAGTGGCCGGCCGCTGTAAAGCACTGCTCTGCTCTGCCCTCCTCCGAGGCCCAGTACATGTCCGAGACGCCCATAGGCCTGGCCTGCTGAGGCCGGGGCGGCGGGGGTGTGAAGTCGTGTGACTCGGTGGAGAGGGAGGAAGATGGCCGGAACTGTGAGCTCCGCTGGCTAGGATGCTGGTGTCGGCGACGCTGGCGCTCTTTGCTATCGTTCACAGTCGTGGTTGGGACCGAGACTGGCCGGGCGGCCTGGCTTGACTGCGACTCCATCTTGGACGGCTCACGCCGCTTTTCCTGCTGCTGGGGCCGCGGTGTTGACACATTCTGCGGGGTCTGCTGTTGGGGTTCAGCTGCCTGCTGTTTCTTGTCAACCACAGCCTTGCTATCCTCGCCCAAGCCGTCGTCCTTGAAAGCAACCGTGTGGGTGCTGGACTGGGTATGCTCTCGCTCTGAGTGCCTCGGGAAGTTGGATGACCTCTCGAATATCCGAGTGACCACTGGGAGCTGTTTTGCGTCGCACAAGTCCTTCGAGCTTCTGGCCTCGGCAAGAGGGCTTGAAGTTGCAGTCGAAGCAGAGATCAACGTGGTCTCAACAGCAGGGCAGGCCAGCTTCAGCGCGTACGGGCTGCTGCGCCGGCGGCGGATCGTGTCGCGGAGGGGGTCTGTATCCTGACTCATCCTCTGGGCTTCCATGTCCAGCTTTTCGAAGTACAGACGCCGCCGCTCCCGCTCGGTCTTCTTCTCGACAATGGTTACACATCTTCCACAGACTTCAGCCCAGGGAGGCAAGCTGTCGCCAGAATAATACAGGTCGTGGTAGTCATCCGAGCGCAATCTGCCGCAGTTGGCGCACCATTGGCACTCGTCGATGCGGGCCTGACGCTTGGTAGCGCGACACCGGTGCCTGCCGCCATCTCGCGTGTTGCTGCGGTAGGCGAGTCTTGTTTTCCGATCGCAGCGGCACTCGGTGCAGAGGCTCGGAACGGGCTCCTTGCCGCTCTTCAGCGGATATTGGTCATGATAGTCGGCACATCGGGTCTTGCCGCAGCCGTAGCAACGGTGACTGTCGGGTCTGCTGCCATCTCGGCGCTTCTTTGATTCATGTCTGACAGCAGTCTTGCGACCGACTTTAGCCTTGGCAGAGCGGCGAGAAAAATCAAGGATCCAGCGGTATCTCTTGATGCCGAGAGGCGATTTTGGGGCGTCACTCTCGTCATCTGCCTCCCAGCCGACCTCCTTCGTCCTGTTGGGGATAGGTGTCAGAGACTTATCGTGTGTTCCAGAAAGTTTACGCCGAGGGGAAACAAACAACCGATGTTTGTCTGAGGCATCCTCACCCGACTCGTGCTGCATTCAAGTCGAGGGAACAACAGATGTGAAAATAAGACTTACACACTAAGATGCATTTCTACCGCAGGAGCCGAAGCCCGCCCGCTAGACAGCCGGGAAACACCCGTAAACTGAACAAAATCGGTGGTGGTGAACTGGCGAAAACAGGCAAGGGAATGGCTTGAATAATAGGAACAATGGAGGAGGAGCGAAGAAGACAGAAACCGCCTACTAAGTAGGCAACCGTGGGAGTATGCGCAACTCTAGGTAGCCAGAAAAGCCGTGTGGATTGGAACAAGGCCGCACCGGTCACACTGTAGGTTGCACCGCGCACCAGATGATGCTGTGTTGGTGATGGGATGGAAGGAGGCGGGCAAAATGGTGTGATGTGGGGAGGTTTGGATGAAGCGGCACTAGGGTTTTGTGTGAATGCCATCTCGATCCATTCACACAATGACCCAGGTCTATTCGCACGCTCGCTGAAAGCACGTCAGAAGAACTGCTTAGTCGTCGACGGCGGCTCCCACTCAGTTCAGTAGCATCAATGAAGACGATCGCGGGGGGCAGTGATCACATAGCCGATTCAATCCTGCCTCCCTCACTCTAGTCGATTTGCTTCCGCTGTCATGCGGCCTCACCAACTTCATTTTCCCAGTCCGTCCATAGATTGCCTGCAGAGAAAGGAAAAGCGGAACTCTAACATACGTCTTTGTACACTTATATTGCTTCGCCAGAGCCGGCCCTCAATCCACCCGGAGGACCCGCGGCCCTCTCTTCTTCGTAACCTTCTTCTTCTTATGGCCCCGGTCAAATGCTGAAGCAGTGCCGTGGTCACGACCAAGGTTGTCGAGATCCTTGACCTTGTAGATGCGGATGATCCAGTTCTCACTCGTGAAGGCCTCCTCCAGCGTGTCCAGCGTCGGCCCCACCTCGGGAAGACGTACGCCCCTCATACGGTCCGTCGCCTGTCCCGCGGGGAACAGGTTATTGTAGTTGTAGTAGGACATCTTGTACCTATTGGAGGGTCAGCACACGGCTCTCGCTTCCAGCCCCCACTCCTTGCTGGCTGCCCAACTCAGGTCCGAAAGAGACTTACATCAGGCTGTTCTTCATGGTCTCAGTCGCCTCGCCATCAACGCGGTACTCGCCCCGCGGCGTGAAGAAGGACCGCTCGTTGACCTCGTCGGGCCAGATGCCCTCAGCAATGCGCACCATCCACAGGAACTTGTTAATGTCGTCGCCCGAGTAGCCCAGGAGGCCGCCGAAGACGACGAGAACATAGTCGACCTCGTGCTGACGCATGATCGGGTAACTGACCTCCTCGCGCGAGCTCATGGCCTTGCCCACTGTCGCGATGTGCGTGTTGTTCCACGTGTTATTGTCCACCAGCGTCGGGCGGTCCGCCATGCCACCGATCTGGTAGCCGTAATCCCACCATGACATGATCTTGGCGTCCTCGCGCGTGTTCTGGCGCAGCCACTGGTAGGCCTCGCGGTAGTCGTCGATGATGTGCTGGCTACCGTCCGGCAACCTGCTTGCCAGGACGACCGACGGGGACGAGTAGGCGTTAGATGTCACCCATGTGCAGTGCAGGACGAAGACCAAGAGGTAGACTCCCAGGGCGCCAACCATCATGCCCTTGCCCCAGGGCCCGTAAACTCCAACCACGGGCTTGCTTGCCGACTTGAGACCAGACTTCGAGCCCTTCTTCCCCTCTGAGCCTTCCGCAGCCTGGGCATCCTCGGGTTTGGGCGACTTCGCGCTAAGGTAGGTGTCGAGGAGGGCCGAAACGGCAATGGCAGCAGCAACGCAGACCACCGGGGTAAGCGTGAGCATCAGACGGACCATGACGCCGGCGAAGTAGCTTCCAAACAGCGCGTAGACAACGATGAAGACATGCTCATCGGCCAGCTCCTGGAAGCAGAGATAGACGCCGACGGGGAACAGCCAGATCAACATGTTGAGGTCGAAGAAGAAGGCCGGCCACGCAGTAGGCTGGTGCTCCGACACAGAGGCAATAATGGGGATGTGGATCTTGGCATAGCCCGTGTCCCAGAGCGAGTAGAATCGACCGCTCCACGGCGCGATGAAGCCGGCACTGGTGGCGACGACAAGACCCAGCAGACCCAGCCCGAAGGTGCCGCCAGCGAACAGCCAAATGAAGGTCTGGAACTGGCGGCTGGGAATTGCTGAGCGGACATAGTCGAGGAACGCCAGCAGCTGCAGGAAGCCAAAGATGCCTACATCAAATTAGCTAACAGCGCCCAGGACCGCACCGGACAAGGGAAAAAACCTCACCCAATGCGGGCATGTGCTCGCTCGTCTTAACAGGCAGGAAGCCAACGAAAGGAATCTGCATGCTAGCCAGTGTGCCCAGGGCGTACCACGTCGTGTATGCAACGTACAACCGGGTGCTGTAGCGGCCCATGCAAATGAGGACAAATGCGTGCAAGGGAAGGAGACAGGTAATGAAGGCGTAGCCTCCCCAGGAGGCCACCATGTAGCCGTAGAACAGAGCACAGAGCGCGCCCCACAGCATGGAGCCCTGCTTCAGCGCCTTGATCCAGAGGTAAAAAGTGAAGACAAGCAGGAAGATGGCAATGGCTTCGTTGTCGTAGCTGCCAGCCACCGACCGCGAGATGTACCCGGGTGCGATGCCCATGAACAGCGCAGCCAGGAGACCGGCCGAGGAGGACGGGGTCATCTCATTGGTGAGGAGGTAGGCGGCGATGGCCGTAAGACCAGAGAAGCCCGGCGCAAGCAGGACGCAGATATTCCGGATATCCACGGGGATCGTCAGGGCGCGCAGGGCATGGTAGATGACGCCGCTCGTCACCATGAGGCCGGGGTAGAGGGTGCCACCCGTCACACGGCCCAGAGGATGCCATGTCCGGTCGTCGAACCAGTCCCAGAAACTGGAGAAGCCGTTCGCCACGAGGTACTTGGTCGCACGGAAGTTGAACCAGGGATCGACTGGCGGGGAGAGAGGAAGAGAGTCAGTACCCTACGTGGCCGCGACAGGAAGCGTGGACGAAGAGGGGATGCAGTGATTACGCACACTCATGGATAATGCTCTCGAATCCTGCGCAACAACATCTGGTCAGCATACAATGAGCCCATTGACGCAGGGGCTGGGCGCGAGAAGCACTGTGGCATCGCCAATTCGGCCATCTTGAGCTGCCCCATCGACACTCCAAAAGGACACGGCACACGTACGGATCACGGAGAAGAGTCGGCTGGAAACGGCGGCGGCGGCGATGAGCCCGAGGATGATCACGCGCAGAAGACTGCGCGTGCTCTTCCCCTGGCCGGCGCTTGCCAGGACTTGGAGCGGATCGGCCGACATGGTAGCCTGTTGTGGCGATGCGGTGCTTGCCTCTCTCGCCAAGTTGCTACGTCGGACGCTGAGACGAGCACCTGGCTTTTGGAGAGGACAGTTTGGAGCTTGCGCAGCACAGCTCCCAGGGGCCGGTCTTGGCACGCTTGGCTCCAAGTCGAGACCCACTTGGCTGTCTTCCTGCATTGCAGCGCTCACCGCCCGGCAGAAACCCAATTAATTGTTACGATAACTGCCGCCAGGCAACGCCGGATTGGTAGGGCATTCAAACAACTTCCACGAAAAATGAGAGGAAGGAACTTGAAACTCGCTCCAGCAGTGAACTTCAAAGACAGTGCTGAGGACGAAGGTCAAGGCAAGTGGGGTTACAACGCGCCATCCAATAGCCTCTCCCGTCCCACAGACGCTCTGAATGGCCGAGGGGTCATGTCGTTATGGAGGGCATGGAGAACCAATACAGGCAAACATCTCGACGCAAAAATACCTGTTGCGGCACGTCGAGAAAGTGCACGCAACTGCACTGAAAGCTGAATAAGAGCATCGGCGTTGGGCAACTGTCTCAAAATATCTGGCGGGGTATAACCGGATCAAAACCACGTCCACGTCCAGGCTGGGACGTTCCCGTGCTGGCGCCCATCAGGCTCATGATGCCCACTCAGCAAACCCAGCCACCATCACCAAACTTGAATCACCAACGGGGAGGATCAGAGCGTGGGTGTTCAGCGCAGCGCTTGCATTCGGCAGCGGTGTAGAAACCTCCGCCGGGACCGATGATTCATTGACCTCGTATAACACCCCAAACCCCGAAAGCAGAATCCCAGGGATGATGCAATGTGTTGTTTTAACCCGCGCCGGAAGTGCCCTAAATACAACCCTCACTTGCCCCCTAGAAAACGGACTTTACGCAGCCTGAACGCCCAGTTAGCAGTGCTCCCGGCTCTTCAGCCCGTCTCAACGTCTCGTCCTGGCGGTCCGTACCTTAACGGCGAACTTCCGCTGGGGGAAGTGCGTTTGACGCTTCTTCGTCTTCTCCAGAACTCTCGAGGCGTCCTCGGGAGACAGGCGGCGGCGGATGGCACGGGTCTGCTTGGCGCGGAGGTCAAGAGGCAGGTACTTCTTGTTCTTGTAGAAGAGGCGGAGCTGCGCCCGTTGCTTGGCGTTGATGACCGTGAGGACGCGGGCGATCGACTTGCGGAGATCGTGGCTATCGGCCGAGAAGAAACACACGTCAGCCAAAAGCTGCCCTCGTCCACCACTCCTCCCAAAGCTCGGGTTCCTCATCGCGGCCGGCTCGGATTCGATTCGACGTACATCTTGGTGAGCTTGGTGCCCGAGGAGACGATCTTCTGGATGCGGAGCTGGCCCAACTCCGTCTTGAGCTCACCCAACTGCTTGGTGAGCTCGTCCTTGTTCTTAGACCATAATTGGCCCGCCTTGACCTTGCCGGAAGACTTTTCACAACAATCGTCAGCAACCATACGCCAAATGCAGCTTTTCGAGACTTGTCCGGTTGCCGACGAGGCAAGTCCCCGGGATGAATCCGAGAATGAACACAGATAGGACCGTCATACTCGAAAGGGAAAGGGCCATAAGTTGCTTACCATTGTGAAAGATCTCTTGTCGAGTCAAATGGGCGATGGGACGACGATTCCTCTGACGACGACTAGTCTTCGGGGCGTTGAAAGGGAACAGCCTATCCTGCGGGCACGCGGGTCGGACCTCACAAAATCTGACGGGTGTGGATTCGCAAAATGGGCGACAGGGCGCGAAAACCCTACGAGGTAAAGTGGCCCGTGCGCGGCGAGTGGCACACGCAAGGTTCTCCACCTCTGCCAAAAGCGGCTAGCTTGGGGTTTGGTGCCTTCCGAAGTTGCGCACAACCGGCCGCATCGCTCATTTCCAAAATCTTGAGCAGCAGCAAGTCAAGACGTTGACGACCGACCAACGAACCCTACTAATCCACCACACAGCCAAAGCGCCCAAGATGTCGTCGTCGGCAGCTCCTGCGACAAAGACCTTTGGCAAGTCGTCTCGGACGGTCCCGCACCACTCCGAGAAGGCTCAGAAATGGTACCCTGCTGAGGATGAGGCCAAGCCTCGCAAGGTACGTGCCTGCGAACACTTTCACTGCGGATGACGGATGGTTTGGGATTGGAAAACCGGAATCTTTCGGGGGATCTCGACGAACCGACTTTGGTTATGGGGTGGGTTGGAACAGACAGGCCAATTTTTCGAGCGACCTGCAAGCGAAGGCAGGAAGGGGGAGCGATGAAACGGGCAGGAATCTGGGATTGGCGAGGATGCCGAATCGTTGGAATGGCGGTTCTGCTGCGTCGACGAGCTTGGATACACACTCGGTGCTGACAGCTATGATTCCACAGGTCCGCAAGGCCGTTCGCCCCTGGGCCCCTCGCAACTCCCTCCAGCCCGGTACCGTCCTGATCCTGCTCGCCGGTCGGTTCCGCGGCAAGCGCGTCGTTCTCCTCAAGTCCCTCGACCAGGGCGTCCTGCTCGTTACCGGCCCCTTCAAGATCAACGGTGTTCCCCTTCGCCGCGTCAACTCGAGATACGTGATCGCCACGTCCCAGAAGGTCGACTTGGCTGGCATTGACGAGGCCAAGCTTGAGGAGATCTCCCGGCCTAAGTACTTCACGGCCGAGAAGTCGAAGGAGAAGGCCGGCGAGGAGGCCTTCTTCAAGCAGGGCGAGAAGCCCCAGGTACGCTCCCGGAATGCGGGTTCGGCACGAACATGCTGGGTGGACATAAGGACTGACAAGGCGCACAGAAGAAGGAGATTTCCAGCAGCCGGGCGGCTGACCAAAAGGCCATCGACAAGGCCCTGATTGCCAACATCAAGAAGGTGGACCTGCTGGCGAGCTACCTTGCCTCGTCTTTCAGCCTCCGCAAGGGCGACAAGCCCCACCTGATGAAGTGGTAGAGCGGTGCAGGGCGTGGGCGTGATGGGAGGTCAACGGCGCGGGTTACGGTTATGGCTTGGCCAATTGCATTTGGACGTTTGACGGTTCTCGGTCCATTACACGGCGTCTGTAATGAGGGTTTACAGTCATCAAGATCCCAAAATCACCAGGCTTCGCAGAGGATCGGAGCCACGAGCAACAATTGGGTTTTAGAGCAAGACGGGTTGCCCCTGGTGATGTCTACATGGGAACAACCGTGAAGACGCACCGAGGTTGGGGTATGGCCTGGGACGACCAACGAGACCCCGTTCCAGTACCAATACGACACGTTGAGCGATATGAGGAAGGCAAAACAGAGCGCATATCCAACTCACGCATGACGAACATTTTTGCGGTGCTTGCAGGTAAACATAACAGTCCAACCTGCCGCTGTTCATGATGTGTGTGTCGGCATGCCAATAACGATTCCGTCCGTACCTTAGCACCTACATCCATCCTCCAGTATGTGTGTTGCAAGGTCCATTGCGTCGTGTCGTTTTACAGTAGTACAGTTGAGACAGTCAATCTGACGTAATGGCCCGGCCGGATGCTGTTCCCCAACGCCGACAGCAAGATGTTGCATTGAGGGTCAAGAAAAGTCCAAAGTAAGGACGCCACCAACCGGGTGTCTGTACCATAGGCAGGTTAGCGGAATTTCTACATCTACCTAGCGAACAGACACATCGAGTACCTACGTATAATCCCTCAATGTTTTCTAGGCTTTGACTTTGTGTGGTTACAGAGCACCGAACCCTAACCCTAGAAGCTTCTCGCTGTTGCGCTGCGATCGGTTTCAGCCCGCTCTCTGTGGCACTTGCGCGCTGCTGGCTCCCCGAGAAGCCACGGAGGACCCACGGCCGGCACCTTTAACAAAGAGACGGATCTGGTGGGCCGGTTCAACGTCTCGGGCATCCACACGTCGGCGTCAGTGACGATCGCTGTCGGCCCTCCGTTTTGCGCGCTTGTTCCTCGTCACTGCAGACTGCAGGCAATATGGCGACAACGGCAGGCCAGGGCTGGGCCCAACTGAGGCAACAAGCACGAGCTTTGGAGTCGCAAGTAAGGCCCTAACTTCAGACACGGCGAGGAGAAAGGAGGGGCTTTCGATGTTGACTGACGACGGGGCTGGAAGACCGAGACATCCCTACAATCATACTCCCAGTTCTCGACACAAGCAAGCATCCCCGCGAAGCCGACCGAGGAGGAGAGTAATGCCGAGGCCAAGGTTCAGGAGCTACTTGATAAGGCAAGCTACCCAAGGCATTCAGCAACCCAACACAACTAACACACGGATCGGCTACGCACAGCGCGAGAGCGTGGTCGCCCAGCTCGGGCGCCTACTCGACTCGGAAGCGACGCTCACCTCATCGGCGCTGAAGCAGAACAACCTGGCGCTGCTGCGCGACAAGCTGGCGGACCACCGGCGCGACCTGGCGCGGCTGCGTTCGACGTTGCAGGAGGCGCGCGACCGCGCCAACCTGCTCGGCAGCGTGCGCGACGACATCTCGGCGTACCGGGCGGCCAACCCGGCGGCGGCCGAGGCCGAGTACATGCTGGGCGAGCGGGCGCGGCTGGACCGCAGCCACGACGTGGCCGACAGCGTGCTGAGCCAGGCGTACGCGGTGCAGGACAGCTTCGCGCTGCAGCGCGAGACCCTCGCCAGCATCAACCGCCGCATCACGCTGGCCGCGAGCCAGGTGCCGGGCATCAACACGCTGATCGGGCGCATCTCGGCCAAGAAGCGGAGAGACGGCATCATTATGGGGTCATTCATTGCGTTGTGCTTTTTGGTGTTCTGGTTCTTTCTGTGACACGGGGGCGCCGCGTCACCGCAGAAGCTGCGGGAGATACAGCCACAGGCGGGCGATCGAACGAGATACTTGTATAATCTTGCAAGAGCATGGCTGGGGGAGGCGTTCGAGGAGTCAGGGAACCTGCACGGTTGATTCTTTGAATGAATTCTAATCATACACACGGAGGCTTCTCCGCCGACGTCCGGGCTCATCTTGACAGAAGCCGGTCCTCCAAGCACCACATCACCGGCGGATACTGTACGGAAGGACTCTGCTCACGACAACTTTCTTTCGTGACATCCCGCGTCGATGAATAACAGTCAAAAAGATTACTGGCCAACTCGCCCACCGAAGCAGAAAGAGGGTAGTCAGCTATGAAAACCCAGGGTGGGCTTGACTTGGTGGCGGACGGAAGGTTCAAACTGGCGGCGGGAGTGGAGGGGTCCGGAAATGTGCGAGCCGCACGGTGGTGTCTTTGGTCGCCCGAACTCCTGCCCGCCGGACGTTCGGCCTGGCAGGCAGAAGCTGGTGTCTGGAGCATCGCAGAGCTTGTATGGGTACAGGTATTGGAGGGTCGGCATGAGCTGGCATTCAGGATAGTGCTCTGCCGTCACATGTGAAAGAGAGGGGTATCACGTAAATTTCACAATCGACCTGCCGCTATCTTACTTCTCCGCTGGCTTTTTCGCAACAATCTTCCTCACGAAATGCTCCCCAACACCTTCCTTGTCCATCTCGCTCAATATCCTCTGCAGCCCCTTCACTAAGCCCTCCTTCTCCCCTGGCTCCGCAGGCCCACTCCCAGCCCAGCGTATCCTGCACTGGTGGTCCACCAGGTATGTGTACCCGACCTTGCTGTTCAGCAGGCCGATCGACTCGCGGATCTCGTCCGAGATGCCCTTCCTGACCAGAAAATACTTGTCCCAGTTTGCCTCGCCCACGCGCCGGCGCAGCGAACCGGAGAACAGGCGCACCAGGCAGGCCTTGAGCACGTCCTCCTCGACGTTGACCTGCACCAGCTGCGCGCGCCCGTTGCTGGCGGCCAGAAGCGCATGCAGCGCCGGGTTCCCGTATGGATCGGAGGAGGTGAAGGTCCGCGCCTGGTTCTCGGCCCACATGCTGCTGAAGACGGAGACGACGCTGGCGCGGCCCTCGAACAGCGGGGTCGTGTCGGCGGCTTTGGCTTCGCGCGTCTTGGCCAGGGTGCGCCCGTGCAGGTTGGGGAAGTAAAGCGACAGGTCGGCGCGGAAGAGGCGCGGCGGGGCGAGGAAGGTCTTGCCCTCGTGGAACTGGAGGTTGCGCCAGTCGCGGAAGTAGGGGCGTGACATTTTGGACTTGCTGGTTGGTTAGAAGTTGAAACCTGTTAGCGCCGGGTCATACTGGGAATGGATGAGAAGTTTTGTGAGCGAGAGGGCGGGTATCGTACAGGTACTCCCGGCGCTGCAGGTGCTTCTCGTAGTTGGTAAAGTCCGCGTGACGCTCCTTGAGCGACCGCTTGTCGACGCCTGTGTTTTGGCCGGCCCTTGGGGGGTAGTTCATGCCAATTGGCCTCGACAGCGGCGTTGGTGTGAAATCCGTGAACTTTTTGCCATATGCTCGCGGCGCATTGGTCAGCGGGCCATCCTCGACGCCGGTCTTTCCTGTCCCATTGATGACCGGAGCGGCGCCGGGTGTCGGCTTTGATTCGGGGGCGGGCTCGGGTCCCGGTGCGGGCGGCTTGTCAGCCAGCCGGCGGTACGATATGCTAAACGATCGCCATTGACAAAGGAGGCAAGCCGCTGTCCGGGCGCTTGTCCGGATGCCGGGTTGTGTGAGCATGCTGGGCAGGTGGTTATGACCGACAGACCAAACAGTCTACAGCGCCACTTCCTGGTCGAAATCGGGTGAGCGCGGTCCCCAAGAAATTTCCACGCGAAACGGGACTGCTTGGCATGGGCCCCACTTTGATCCGCGATCGAGGGACCCGTGGGGGACCAGCTGAGGGCTCCTCCCCCGCCTTGGGGTCTGGGGTGCTGCAGCCCACGGCATTGGCTCTGCTGGCGTCGGTTATCCGCGGGGCTGCAATACCCCTGAACAGCTCGGCCCCAACGTCATTAGGCAGGCCGTAGCTAAGCCGCAGCAAGCCATGGCCCGAAGCTGCGGTCCTCGAGTGTTCTTTCTTGGAAAGCGCGCGCGGGGATGAAGTTCGACTCTCGAGATGTGATCGTCTGAACATTGGACGCTGGAAATATCTGCTATCTTCGTCCAATATGTTCTGGAGCCGTAGTTCTCGCGCTGTTCGCCAGCAATGGCGCCTCTACAAAGATCTAAGTCGTCGTGCGGCGCTCGCACCGCTGCCGCCTCTGTCGCCTTCAATGGTACGAGCGTTTCACGCGTCGAGACCTCTTTTGGCTGTCAAGCCGGTGCTGCTCGCAGATATTGGGGAAGGTAGGTTGTTTGTCCCCTCAATCCCGCTTTCGCGCTTGACTTGCTCATTGTCTCCTCCTCCAGGGATCGTCGAGTGCGAAATCATCCAATGGTTCGTCGAGCCAGGGGCACGCGTCGAGGAGTTCTCACCCCTCTGTGAGGTGCAGAGCGATAAAGCCTCCGTTGAGATTACCAGCCGCTTTGCGGGTGTTGTTACACGGCTACACTACGACGCGGGCGAGATGGCCAAGGTCGGCCAGCCGTTTGTCGACATCGATATCCAGGGTGAGGTGAACGAGGAGGGCCCGCAGATTGCGGCGCCACCACAGGTCGCCCAAAAATCCACGGAGCAAAAGCCTGCTCAGTCACTCGTCCGCCCCTCAACCGAGGAGACGGCAGCATCACAAGTTGCTGTGTTAACAGAGCAAGAGTCGCAAGGCGCGCCGAAGGTCAAGGGAAAACATGCCACACTCGCAACCCCAGCAGTCAGGCACTTGTCCAAGGAGCTCAAGGTGGACATTTCCGAACTGGATGGGACAGGCAAGGATGGGAGGGTCCTTAAGGAGGATATTTACAAGTTTGTTGAGAGGAGGGGAACAGCATCCGCCGAGTCGCCCTCTCCGCAACCAACTCCTCTGGCTGCTCCAGCAGACACGCTTTTGTCGCCGGAGCTTTCCACCGCTGGGCCCCAGCAAGAAACACCGATGGCGCTTACGAGAACACAAGAAATGATGTTCAAGTCCATGACACGCTCCCTGAGCATACCCCACTTTCTCTACGCCGACGAAGTTGACTTCACGTCGCTTGTCGAGCTCCGAGCGCGGCTCAACAGAGTTCTATCCAAGTCCGGCCTGAGCGACAGCCAAGTCAGCAAGCTCTCCTACCTGCCCTTCATCATCAAGGCCGTGTCGATGGCGCTCTACAAGTACCCGATCCTCAACGCCCGAGTCGACGTCGAAAGCGTCCAGATGGGCAACGGTAACGGCAATGGAAACGGCAAACCCACGTTGATCATGCGCAGTCAGCACAACATCGGGGTAGCTATGGACACCCCTTTGGGGCTACTCGTCCCGGTGATCAAGAACGTCGGCGGGCTCAACATACTGGGCATCGCCGCCGAGCTTGCCCGGCTGCAGGGGCTCGCGGTGGCGGGCAAGCTCTCACCGCAGGACATGGCGGGCGGCACCATCACCGTCAGCAACATCGGCAGCATCGGCGGCACGTACCTGTCGCCGGTCGTGGTCGAGCGCGAGGTGGCCATCCTCGGCATCGGCCGCATGCGCACCGTACCGGCCTTCTCGACCGCCCCCGGCGAAGAGGACGTCGTGGTGCGCCGCCAGGTGTGCAACTTCAGCTGGAGCGCCGATCACCGCGTCGTCGACGGCGCCACCATGGCCCGTGCCGCCGAGGTCGTGCGCGCTATTGTTGAGGAGCCTGACGTTATGGTCATGCATCTGCGGTAGTGGCTGTGTCGGCTGGGTTGCAGCCGAGATGTGTGTGTGCGCTGTTTGGGTAACAGCGGAGGAGGACAGCAGTTGAAGGGGTCTGGCGTACCCCCCTCAATCACCCGGCCGCTCTGACTCCGAGCTCGCTTGTTTATCATTAACCCGGTTATACGCAGGCAAGTGGCGGCAGCAATGCCGGCGTCCTGGTTTGGAGAGACGAATGCATAGACTCGCAGGCGAAGCTTCTCCTTGTTAGAAAGCCTGTTAATGTGATTTACGTCCCCAATATCCCGCAGGCACTGTACCTGCCTGTTTCGGCCCTTCTACGCATCGGCTCAATATGTCTGTTGGGTGTGTCTCCAATGAAAAAAAAAAGGGGGTTGAGTCCAAGTGTCAGCACCGCCACAAGGTGATGAAAACCATGTTACGCCGACAGCTGCATGGAAGCGTCGCCAAGCGCATGGAACTCAATCGGCCCAGTATCATGGCAGTGCCTCCTCACACGGCCATACTATACCTAGTGTATGCGGCCGAGCGGAAGGTCTGAAAAGGAAGTACCGAGTATGTCAGCGCTCGCCATTTTAGCCTCACGCATACTATGTAGGGTACACTCGCAACCCGCCGCCATACCAAAGTCACTGTGTGCATGACGTATTCTGTCAGCCCGAACCCCCGCTGAAGGATGGGGCAGTCTCGGAGGATTTCGAGATGGCAGGGTGACATGAGTAGTCCGCAGTGGAAAGACCTTGAGCGGAGCCAACACGAGGCAAGGACAACAAAACTCTGGGGAAGCTGCATGAGGGCAGCTGTGTGATGATGTGTGCGCAAGCCCGGAAAGATGCAGATGCTATTATTGTGGACACTTTCTTCGGCAGGCTAAATCGACAAACATCTCATGGAGGGGTATTTTTCTTCTTCGGTTGTCAGCGACTCTTCGCTGCACGGCCACTGGTTGTCGTCGGCAGGCGGTTTTTTGTCACTCTTGTTTGCTGATTGCAGGTTCAGCGCCAGCGTGTCGTTGCTTTTTGGGCGCTTGAAATTGGGAATGTCAAGCTCCCCCCTGGTCGAACGACTGAGGTGGCAGCTGCGTCCCCCTCCTTTTCTAAAGTGACGAGTCACTTGTTTGTCCACTCGTGCCCCCAGAATTTGTCCGGCCTTGGGACGGCTCGTCCCGCGGTACCTATCCTCCTGTTGAATGTTAGCAAATCGCTGTACGTCAGCGGGAATCTCTGCCGCTTTGTTGGTGGAGCTGCGCCTTGTTGCAACCATTTTTGGACTTCTTGTGAGCACCGTACTAGAACATAATCGTGTTCCTCAATGTTAACGGGGTTGGAAATATTTGACACAGCGCTCACTCGCTCAGGCGGGTAAGCAGCCACTCGAAAGTCGTCGAGTTAAATTGCGTGCCATGCTCTGAAGCGGCAGTATGCTATAAATTCCGGCCTTTTGGGAACGCCCCTAACCCAACGCATGGGCTCTGCAGCCCGCTTCCAGCCATGCAAGTGAAAGAAACCCCAGGGAGCTGAAGAGGCAAGCGCCCTCGTGCCCTGCGTCCTGCCAATCCTTCCGGCACCCCTTTCCGATAGTACGCCAGAATGGAAGATGGATAAAACGAGCCCGCCCATATCGTGCAAAAGTCGATTCCAAACCAAGACCAACTCCTTTATCCCATGCAAGTCGTTGGCAGCGCCAGCTTTGATTCGCTCGGAGACAGCTTCTTCAGAACGCCAATCTCTCATCCCTTTTCACGCCGCCGCACAACACTAAGCGGAGTTTTGGGCGTCTGGCGGCATGCGGCCCATGGTCCTGAGCACGCGGTCAAGGGCGTCCTCCATGACAGCCTCGGCCGATCGGGTCACGTCGATGCTGATAACGTCGACTTCGTCCTGCTTGGGCCGCTCGAGGACCTCGAACTGGCTGTGCACCATGTTGGCGCCCATGTAGTGGTTCTTGCGGGCGGAGACCCTCTGCAGGAGCACCTCCTCGGGGGCGTCCAGGTAGATGAAGTGGAGGTGCAGGTTGGGCGCGAAGTAGGGGGCCACGCGGATGACGTCGCGGTACTTGCGCTTGAGCGCCGAGCAGGTCAGCACCACGCCGTCGCTGCCCCGGTCGAGCTCCCGGATCGACGCCTCGCGCAGCGCCGTGAGCCAGTCCCAGCGGTCCGCGTCTGTCAGCGGGATGCCGGCGCTCATCTTCTCGATGTTGGCCTTGGGGTGGTACTAGAGGGTAGAAGAGACAGGGTCAGTTTGAGGTTTCTTGAGCCCGGTTTCGGGCGCCGTTTCTGTTTGTTCATTTCACGCGGCATGACGCACCTCATCGCCCTCAATGAACGGCATCTGAAGCGCATCGGCGATGTGCTTGGCTACTGTGCTCTTCCCACACCCTGCAGGACCCGTTACGAGCCAGATGTGCTGCTCCTTGGCCGAAGACTCGTTTGCCGCTGTGGCGCCGTTGCTCATGACGCCATTGGAGAGACTTGTCGTCGGCAGTCGCGCAGCACTTGGTGAGGGCGGAATGCTGCCAGACGTCGGTGGCCGCTGCCCGTTTACGGCTACTGGGCTGTTGTAGGAGAGCATGGTTGGGTATTATAAGGTTGAGGAAGCGCCGTCTGACGTAGTAGGTGGTAAGGGTTATGAGGTTTGCTGCTAATGCATATGGTGGGAAACTATGTGCGGTCCGTGATTGTGTGACCAAGCGCCAGAAAAATATGCAATGTCCGTAGATGAGAGGGGTGGCCGCGTGTGAGAAGGTGTTTGTGTTGTGCTTTATGCCCGTGTAGGATCTACTGTGTAAGTGGCTCGAACGTTGCGTGGTCGAGAACAGCGGTTGCAGGTCACCTCAGCCGTCACAGTGGTTTTGAGATGCAGGAGTTGCGAAGGCTCGAGTCGAAAGACGGCAGGTGAGAGGTATCTCGAGCGGCACTGGAAAGAAGAGACGAAAAGGAAGCTAACACGGAAGGAGTCAAAACGAAACAAAGAAACCGAAGTTCCGGGAAAACGAGGCAGCCCGATGGCGGATCGCGGGGCTTTATAGCCACCTGAGAGACGTCGTCGCGGGCGCACCCACGCATCTGACACCGATGACCTAACGCTTTCCTCCCAACAGGCCCAGGCCGTGGACGGCAACCGAGGGGGCCCCTGGCCCGGGCTGGCTTGAGAGCCCGACTAGTTAGCTTTTCGCGGTTGGGATCCCATTTTCCGCCATGCTCACCGAACAAATTCAGGGCACACCTCCCTCTTTGGATGGTCCCGCTCGTCGCGCGTGCTCATGGCGCAGCTTTCGCGGGGTGAATCCCACGAGTCTGACGGATTTCCAGCCCAGCCTGCCGTCCGATTGGCGCTCGGCAAGCCCTGGGAGACAGTCAAAGTTGGCCTAGCGCAGCGACTGGTGGAATCCAGGCTGACAGGGAGGGTGTGTGCAGCCGAAGGGTGTGTTGCCAGAAAAGAGAACTCGTGAGGTATCCACCGTCAAGGCCAGGTACCTCGTGTGTGAATTTGGGGGAACAAACTTGTTCTCGGAACAAAGTAATAAATGGGATGCTACGGGTACCTCGGGATCGGGCTGCGGAGAACAAAGCAAGGTCAAGCATTCCATAGCAGTTGAAGACCCAGGATGATGCAAGCTGTGACTACATGAGGTCTCAACAAAACAAACGAATAGGTTCCAGGTTGCTGATGGGTTATTGAGCAGTCGGCGAGACCTTGCTGTATACAGTCGACAAAAAGGTACTTCATTGGGTGCGGAAGGTGAGACGCTTTGGACCTGGACAAGGGGACACAGAAGTCGCGCAACTCTGCTCCGACGGACTCAGTCCTGGCTTCGATAATTACATCGCAGGTGTCACCCAATGGCTATGGCGGGGAGATCTTTGTTTGCGCAGGAGGTATCCGTACTTGTGGTATTTCGTACTCCGTACAAGTACAGCTCCATTCATCCCTGGGTACCTACCCAAGGGCTGGCACCCCCCTGTCAGAGAATTGTGAAGTCGCGTGGGGGGCGCACCGGGGGAATGGGGGCGCCGTGGGTGCGCACGATTCAACCAGTCCCGGTCCTGCTGCTCTCAATAACGTTAGTGTTTTTCTCTCACAGAAAAGCAATAGTGTACGCAGTTGGCCGTGGAAAGCCAGACAGACACAATTGGGCGAGCTCCTTTTTTGCGCACCTGCATGTCTCTCGTAAGTACAGATCGGCCTGGCAATGCCTCGTCGAGCACAGCACCTAACAGACCCCAAGCTCCAAGACATGAAGAGACGTTCGTCCCACAAGAGCGGCAGATGCTGGCGTGCCTCGTGACTGCCCTGTTTTGCGTCTGCCCCCGCTGACGTTCCACCCGGCCCCGGGCCCCGGGAAATTGGTCGCAGTGGAGCTGCTCCGCTCGACCACTGCAGCTTCCTGTCAACCAACCCATCTCATCACACACGCGAGGCTTTTCGATGGTCCTCACCAATAATAGAAAGCTCCTTGAACTGCACAGGTGCCGCTGGGCTGCGTACGGAGGTAGTGCTGAGTACATAGTCCTCACTTCGTACGAACTAATCGAGGGAACCAAATATTGGATCCTCTCATCAAGAACTCGGTTTGATTGCTCTTCGTTGCGACAGAGGCATCAACTGCTGCGGGGTGCGCATAATGGCACCTCGCCGTACCATTGCTTCTCCGATTGTTCCTCGGACGTCAAGCCCCAGCTGAGTTCCAAAGAGTACTTGTAAATGTCCTCACCGCTCAAAGCGCCCCCTGCTTTGGCAGTGGCCAGGCGAGGCTTCCCATAACGGCGGGCCACTCAGATGGCCCGACTCTCCTGCATGCTCCACGAAACCGTCGAAGTGCATGTGCCTCGTACTGCAGGCAGACCTTCGTGCTACTGCACGGCATGTCTTCGATGACGGGAGGTGGAGATTTGTTGAGGTTCCGACGTGGAACACATAGCAGTCAGTGCGGCCTGCCTCCGTCAGTGACCAATCTCGTCAGTGACCTCTCAAGCCGCCAGCAAGGAGAGAGCGCAAACCGCAAAAGCAACAATGCTCCAAGCTGTCGGGCAGGCTCTCTCCGTCACAGGGCTGGTCGGGGCTTGCAAGGAATTAATACACGGTAGCTCCAGATCACAGCCTCGGGTCGTCCTGTCACTTCATGTCCACTGTACTTGGTACAAATGTCCGCAAGGAAGCGTGGACTTCCCATGCGCTTCGTGCATCCGGAGAGTGCCCATCTCTGGTGGATCGTAGGTCAAGTGGAAAGGTACGGAGCTGGTACTGACCAGGCCGGGTAACTGCTTCTCGCCGAAGTAATCCACACCTCAATTATCCGCAATTCGACCAAGAAGCATTCATAAGGTAGTAAGCTTGAACACCCCTCACCATTTCCTTGAAACAGTGCACAGTACTCCGTACGCAGAGGTGTAGGGCTCATCGATCATCTCCACGCTAGCATCCCCGTATCCTGTGCACTATGTATCAGAAAGGGAGAGCGCAACGCTTGAGAGAGAGCCCCGCAGCCCCGCACTTTCCCTTTCCAGCCAACATCTGCCAAAGTGCTCACAGCCCGTGTGTGTGCGGCCCTTGAAGGTGCCTCGGTCTGTCGTCAGAAATGGTTGCATTGGGCTAGGATAGACCTGCTTGGAATGTTAGATCGATCATACTGTGTAGCCTGGCCCATGCCAAAGATGGACTGCTGTGGCTGGGGCAGCTGCGTTGTGGCTCACAGCTCCCCCCCGCCTTGTGGCTCACTCCGGCCTACGCTAAGACAAAAGCAGAACACGCACGTGCGAGCCGGCGGGGTATAGCCAGTCAATGGAAGACTGCCACTCCAATTCTGGCAGCTGCGACGCAAGCTGCAACCAGGGAAGCAGTGCTAAGGTAGCAGAGCAAGGTGTAAGCGGAAGCCGCGAGAACCCGACGTGGTGGTTGTGGCTGCGGTTTTCAATGCGTCTTTCGCTCCTCCTCAGGTCGCACGGTCTGAGGTGTCCTCAACTTGCAAGTCGAACTGTAGCCCATTCCACGCTCCGTGCAACTGCCTCCATTCCCGCTCGAACCCAGCACTACAATCAATCGCGCTCGATTTCCGCCATGAATGCTCAGGAGCTCTCCCAGTACCTGGCGGATGCCCCGCCCGCCGTGGTGAGGCTCGAGATTGAGAAGCACTTTACTGCCCTGTCCGACAAGCAAAAGCGCTACGCCCACTTTATCAGCAAGTATGAGCTATGCCCTCCGTTTCCCGGTATGGCCGTGGGCAAGCAAGCCGATTCTGATGCCTGCCGCCTTCCGCTTTTCGATTATCACTTTCACAAACGTAAGGGAACTCTGCGCTCGCCGCCCCTGCTGATAGCTTCCATGCAGGGCTTCGTTTGCTGGCAACCGCATTGTGCTGCGCCAAGTTTCACCCGAGTCCGAGCACATCTTCGACTTCATCCTCTCCTTGCACAGAGCTGCCGGTGGCGACTGGAAGGCTCTTGCCGAGAAGGCCGGCGTCGACGAGCAAGGGCTTTCTGCTTTCCTACAGTATGCCGCCCAGTTCCTAGGCAACGGCGGTAACTACAAGAGCTTCGGCGACTCCAAGTTCCTGCCGCGCTGCGATGAGTCTGTGTTCGCCTCTCTCGCCTCGACCTCGCCCGAGGCTGAGAAGCATTACAAGGCGACCAACGGCGCCATCTTCTCGGCGGATAAGCCCGGTCTCTTGCACCTCGGTTTCGCGGACGACGGCCACCTCACCACTTATTACCCAGACTCTGCGGAAATCACCAAGGACGAGATCGGCGCGGTCTCGAAGTGGATGGAGGACAAAGGCCTTCTCCCGGAGAACACTCGGCTGCGGAAGACCCAGGCTGGCGTCTTTGAGCTGCTGATTGCTTCGGCCAAAACCAGCATCCCCAGCAACGGCGGCGACATTGGGCAGGAGACCGAGTATGTGATTGGTGAAGGGCCCCTCAAGGGCAAGACTGTCAAGCTGGCCTATGGAGACTACACGAAGGAGATGGACGCGATCACCGGCTTCATCAAAAAGGCTGCCGACAATGCGGAGAATGGGACGCAGGAGAAAATGCATCTTGCGTACGCCGACTCGTTTGAAAGCGGCTCCCTACTTGCCTTCAAGGACAGCCAAAGACACTGGATCCGTGACCAGGGCCCGATGGTGGAATGCAACATTGGCTTCATTGAGACTTACCGCGACCCCGCTGGTGTGCGTGGAGAATGGGAAGGTTTTGCCGCAGGTGAGTGAGCTCCGTGCGAGGAGATCGAGTGTACAGAGTTCTCTGTCGCTGACCAGCATTGCAGTTGTCAACCGTAAGCTTTGTAGCTGACGATTGAGCCGGTTATGGGCGTTGCAAGCTCACGTCTCTGTGTAGTTGAACGAACTCGCGCCTTCGGGCAGCTCGTGCGGTCCGCTCCCGACCTGATTCCCTTGCTGCCGTGGTCCAAGGACTTTGAGAAGGACAAGTTCCTGTCGCCTGACTTCACCTCCCTCGAGGTCTTGACGTTCTGCGGTACGCTGGCCTGACACTCGATCGCGAACGCGGCCGCTGAACATGAAGTTGGGGGGCTACTAACGTCTTTGATGTAGGGTCTGGAATACCTGCCGGTATCAACATGTGAGTTCATGGCGACCGCAGTGCTAGGATGGATCTAACCTTCAACAAAGTCCGAATTATGACGATATCCGGCAACAGGACGGCTTCAAGAACGTGAGCTTGGGTGCGTTGTGAGCCCCGTCCTGTGGAGTTCTTAAGGGTAGGGAGGGCATGAGCTCGATGGCTGACGATGATTACAGGCAACGTTCTGAGCGCAAAGGCCCCGGATGAGAAGATTCCCTTCATTGCAGAGAGCGACCTGGCACTGTATCAGAAGTACCGGGATGCGGCGTTCGAAGTTCAAGTTGGCCTTCATGAGCTCACAGGTATGATGAAAGTCCCTCCAGTCTCGTTGGCGCACGACTAACGGTAAACAGGTCATGGCTGCGGCAAGCTGCTTCAGGAGACGGCCCCCGGCGTGTTCAACTTCGACGTGAAGAACCCGCCAGTCAGCCCGCTCACCGAAAAGCCCATCACCACGTGGTACAAACCAGGCCAGACGTGGGGTTCCGTTTTTGGTGGCCTGGCTGGAGCCTACGAGGTGTGTTGACCGCGCCTTGCTTTTGACGCGTCTGATATAGTCGGCTACTCACCATGTCACAGGAATGCCGAGCTGAGCTCGTAGCGATGCATTTGAGGTGAGTGACGAAAGAGCACAGCAGACGCCGGTAGAGTATCTGACTAGTATGCAGTTGCGAGTTTTCGGCGCTGAAGATTTTTGGTTTTGGAGACGGCACGGTCGACATGGCCGGCGAAGCGGGAGACGTCCTTTATGCTTCGTACCTCAGCATGGCACGGGCAGGTCTCACATCGGTCGAGTTTTGGGATCCTAAGAGTCAGAAATGGGGGCAACCTCACTGCCAGGCTCGCTTTGCCATTCTGAAGGTGATCGTCCCAACAAAACTGACCGGGACCATCTGATTGCTGACATGGACCAGGCCTTCCTCGAGGCTGGCGATGATTTCTGCAAGTTGGACTACAAAAATGATGACCTATCTGACCTGGAAATTCGACTTGACCGTTCCAAGATCTTAACCAGCGGCCGGAAAGGTGAGCCTCCTTGATCAGGGATAGATCAAACTGGCGCTAACCGAGCACCCATCCACCAGCCGTGGCGAGCTTCCTCCAGAAGCTGCACATCTACAAGTCGACAGCTGATGTTGAGGCCGGTACTAAATTCTTCACCGACATGACGAGTGTTGGGCTAGAGTACTGGGGGACCAAGGTGCGGGAGGTCGTGCTCAAGAACAAGCAGCCGAGGAAGGTGTTTGTGCAGGCGAACACGTACCTGGACGAAGCCACCGGCCAGGTGTCTCTCAAGCAGTACGAGCCAACCCCCGAGGGCATGATTCAGAGCTGGGCGGAGAGGAATGTTTGAGAGTGTCAAGCTGTTGGGCTTGCTACGACGTCCATGTCCTCTGGATGCGCATGTAGGGCCATGCTGAGATTGGTGTATTGTGGCGCGCATGCGCCTCTGTATCTCAGCAGAGAAAGAAACAGAAAAACTGCTCATTACGGGTTGTGCCTTACCAGGCTCCGAGGATGCTTTCCCTCAGCTCCTGCCCCTGCTATGTGCCAGGAGGCGAGGTAAATCTCTTTGTTAAGCTATGAGATCGCATGGGCAGGTTTGTTTCAGAATTGGTATAAGGCTTACTGGATTCAACTTTCACAATTGACTGGCAAGGAGATCTTAAGGTGCGTGCCGGTATATAGAGAAGCGCTCTTCCGCGTTCAATGTCATACGTGAGACAATGGTGCGGCGTGGTTGAACGTCTGGAGCCAGCACTAAGAATGAGGGGCTGTACGTGAGCCAGCGTAGTTGTGATCGTTTCCGTTGTGGCCGTTAGCCGTCATGCCAGCTAGATATACGTGCCAGCCATCACTCCTACATAGACAAAGTACACACTGTTTTGATGGCTCCAGATGTCTGGCACTTGCACGGGCAACCCCTCCCTTGTAGGAAGCCTTGACACAAGACTCAGAGGCCCGATTGATATGCCAATCCGGATTCGCTCCGATTCTCCTCTCATAATGTCCATCGTATCATTAATGTCGACCGGAAATCCGGTTTATCCCCCTTTTCTTGCCTGTCAAAAGTTCTGTCACGACCTAGCAGGGCCGAGACTTTCCACATGGCCCACCATACCTTCCCAAGGAAGTGAATTCATCGCTTGGTAAATCGAGACGACCGTGGCCGTGAAATTGAGGGGGGATCTCCACGACGTTTGTGGTGAAGGAGCGGTGGCCTGCGGCAATGCTGTTGCATCCATCGCGGGGGCTGCGATGGTTCCTTCACCGTCGCTTTCCTCTGACGAGGAGGACGAGCAGCGTCCGAGAAGCCCGTGAGACAGGCTGTTGGTAACCATACATACAGAGCCTGGAGCCTGAATAACGGATAAGATCCCCAGGAACGCTCAACTTTGGGGAAGCTGTTCAAAAGCGCTCTCGAGGCTCGCCATTGAAGCCGCCATCAGTCGGCTGTCACCGGAGTCCCTCTGGTGGGTCTTCATGTGCCGTCGCAGCTGGTCCTGGCGGTGGAAGTTGCGGTCGCAGCCGGGAACGGTGCACGTAAAGCGGCCCTTGACCTCATGGGTGCGCTTGTGCTTGGACAGGTTGGACGATTCGCTGAAGCCTTTCCCGCAGACGGGGCACTTGAGCGGTTTCAGGCCCGAATGAACACGCTGATGCATGGCTAGAATGGAGAGTGCGAAGTTAGAAAGGGAACTCATCTGGTCCGCGGGATGTCACTTAGGGTGTCCTGAACTTACTGAGGGCGCTGGGGTATCGGAAGGCTTTGTGGCAGATGTTGCATACTAGCGGCTTCTCGTTGCTGTGAATGAACATGTGCTGCGTGAGAGCCTGCTTGGCCGAGAAGCCCTTGTTACATGTTGGACAAATATGCGGCTTGTCTAGACGCAGTGTCAGCGCATAAGGGCACGCAACCGGGAGGGTACCTGCATGCATGACTTACGGCCAATATGAGTCTGCATGTGTCTCTCAATCTTGCTTCTCTGAGGGAACCCTGCGGCGCCGGGCTCGCTGCGCGGACAGTCGTCCCAGCCGCAACGGAACCCTTGCGCCCCTTTCTGAGCGTGTTTGATGTGGGTTTCCGAAGCATGCTTGAAAAGCTCCTCGGCGTCGTCAAACATCAGACCGCAAATCACAGAGCTACCCTCATCACGCCATAGACAGCGGTGCTCCTCGTCGGCGCCGAGCTCCAGAGACTGATCGGCGGACGAGGCCACCGACGTGCTGCGAACACTGCGCAACGGCTCCGGTTTTACGTCGGTCATCTCAACGCTGTTCGAGAGCGGGGTGAGTGGCGACGGTGTGGCTGAGGAACGACCGGAATCGGACGTGTCAAGTGGCGTGGCCGGCGGGGACATGACCTCGGTCGAAGCGAGGATGGACTGGCTGAACTGCGACGGTTCGGTCGAGGAGCGGAGAAGGCTGGGCGGCCCGCCGGTCGTCAGGTAAGGCCTATGCTGGGCGTTGAAGTGGGCAAGGAATGACTCGGGGTCGTGAATCTCAGCTCCGCACTCGACGAAGTTCCGGTTCACCTGAAGGCCAGAGCTGATGGGGCTGAAGTGAGGAAAAGCGGCAGTGCTGCTGTTGGTATTGTATAACGGCATGTGACAGAACGAGTAGTTCTGAGGATCGTCTAGGGGACATGGACTTCTGCAGTTGGACGTGCCTGCATCGCCATGGGCGACGAGCAGGTGGTTCGCCATGTTGCCGAGGGAGCCCGGTAGGAAGCCAGATGGCAGCAGGAAAGCTTGTTGGGGGTCCCCAGACAGCACGAAGCTTAGACTAGCCATGGCTATGAATCTGGGTGTGAGCGGGGTTGACGGCAAAGAGTCGGGGAAAGTATACGCAGTGGCTCACCTTGCTGCTGCAGACCGAAGGGGTGATGTGGCTCCTCTTCGGGGTGGTTGATGGAGATGAGGGCGGCAGCACCGTCGACAACTTCGGACGAGGGAACAACCACCGCCGGGCGCGAGGGGCAGTTCTGGTCGGTGCATGCGTCATCGGTGTCGGCACAAGCCATGTCGGTGCATTTGCCCGTCATGGTGCACTCGCTGTCGCAGCAGCTGTCGTCGAGCGACTGGCAATCCTCGTCGCTGCACGGGACAACGGACCCCGGGTGATGCTGGCTGTGCTGGCTGGGCTGGCCGAACCATGGCTGGTGATAGGGATCGGTGGTGGGCGGGGCTAGATCGGCGGTCCGGAACTGCATCGACAACTCGTCGAAGCCCAGCGGAAAGTCGAAGCGCGAGACGGGATCGTCGCGTGTCCAGCGACCCTGGAGCGAGGCCGGGCCGCTGCGATGGTTGAACTGCTGGAAGCCATTGTAGAGTCCCACGCCCATGCAGCGGTCGACACAGAGGTCGTCATGCGATTCATATGCAGCGGTGTTGCTGCCGGGTAGCCGGGTGGCCATGGCATCCCCCGCCATTGTGTGCTGGTTTGGGCCCAGCTGTTGCGCGTGCATGATGGACGAGAAGTCGAGACCAAGATGGCTGGCGCCGCTGTGCGAGTGCCGGTGGAAGACATCCCCATGGCCGGCATAGCGGTCGGGGTGCTCGAAAGGGTTGTCCATGGCGGCTGGCTCCAGGTCTCAATCAACCTGAGCAGGCAGCTTTAAAGGCACATCAGCCGATCGAGGCGGCGCAGCGCACGACTCGAGTCGGCGAGGAAACAGGAAACACTGAGTTCGAGTGCGAGATTGGCAACCAGCATGGGGCACGAAGCGAGAGGCAGAACGGAACGCAGAGATGAGAGAAACGGGCGGTTCTGCGTGCGTGCGTGCGTGCGTGCGTACACGTGCCTCGACGGTCGAGGGTGGGCTGAATGAATGCGAGATGTTGTGTGGGTCGTGAAGCTGAAGCAGCGGCCGATATTATTTTGCAAGTCGTTGAGAACCTTGACGGCCCGAGGCAGTTGAAGCAAGAAACGGCGGGGGTTTACCCAGAACCCAGAGCCTTAGTCACTGTGAGCTTAGTGCGCGGAAGTAGGCGCGTCCCACTTCTTCTGCTCCGTGCAACAAATTCCATGATCAATCAGCCCCTCGGCGAAATTCAGCACGTGTGGAAGGCACTTTGTCCAATGGAGTGTTCCAGTTCCAGAAACCGGTGTGTTACCACAATACCTTGGATAAGTTACCTGTCTGAGAAGCGCGCCTCAAACTGCAACCACAGGGTCGACTGTACTACCGAGTCTCCCGTCGGCCATTGATGAACAATATGTGCGGCTATGAAAGGGAGTGGGATGTGGGGGTGGGCAAGCACTGCAGCGGGGCCTTCTCATCGCTCACGCACAGCAGTTGCAGCCAAGCTCACCAGGCTGTCAGGCAAGAGAGAGAGACCCTGAGGCAGGTGGGGCAAGTAAGTAAGTACAGATACAGCGTACTAGTACCTCCAGGAGCGACTCACCCACACCCCCCTCGCCTGTCCAAGCCTGGGGTGGATCGGACGATCTGAAAGGTCTGGAAAAAACAACAGACGGGCCATTCAGGGTACGACGATACCTGCCTGCGACTACACGGCGCTTCAGTTCCCACCCGATGGCAGGTTGACAAACGGCCACTTTGCACACTCCTAACCCTACCTACCTGCCTACTGCCTGCTTTCTTACCTCATCGTCACCCATCGTCACCAGTCCGCGCCGAATAACAACGACGATGGGTAACTGCTGCAGCAGCGAGCGCGACGGCCCCTTCTCGCAGCCCGGCCGCCCCCTCGGGTCCACGCCGGCAGCTGCGGCCTCGGCCTCCGTCCCCGCCTCTGCAAGGACAGCGGCGCCCCGGAAAGTTGGCGGACCGCCCCGTACGCTCGGCGGTGCTGATGCCGGGCAATTAGCAGCAGCAGGAGGAGGAGGAGTTGCAGGGACAGCATCTGCGCCCGGGGGTGGCGAGGCCGACGATGCGCGGAGGAAAGCCGCCGCCGCCGCCGAGGTACTTGCCCTTTCAAAGTGGCCCAACGAGGTGCCATGTAACGGATGATCATGCCCCGCTGATGCTGACGAACACAACTTCTACTCCTCTCCCACATAGGCGCGATTCCAAAAGAGCAAGCAGGGCGGCGGCAAGCTCAAGGCCCAGCTGGACCAGCAGCGCGCCATGACCGACGCCGAGGCCCTCCGACAGGCCAGCGAGACGGAGCGGCGCCAGCGGGACCTGGACCAAAGCACCAGCGCGCTCACCCACAGCTGATCCATTGCTGCCTGTGATGTCTGTCTTGTTTTCATGGAGTGAGATGGCGCAAGGTAGCAAGCAGGCGCGTCGGGAATCGGGCGTTTGAGGTTGATGTATCACGTATGTATGTATGTATGTATGTATGTATGTTTGTCACGGGCTTAGTTAGCATTGGGTTGTGTCGTCCTACTTGAGCAATATGGTTCGTGCTCAGCCAGCGGAGCGACGGATGGAGATAGCGTCGATAACCATTACTTGTAACGCCACTTGCACCAGGTTGAGAAGCTGTGTCCCGAGTAGCAACAGATCATAAAGACTGCAATCTCGCGAAATAGCCCATGTATGCTTCAACCCCCACGTCGCCAAACCACAAAAACGCCTTCATAGCAGACGCAACCAAAGAGTCAAACCACAAACTCCTAACCAACAAGGCCAATCACGTAATCGTATACCTGCCGCTGGCCGGTGCCCGGCTCTCGGCGTCCGCTGCAGCCATCGTGCCCTCCTTAAGCAGCCGCGTCAGCTCCGTCAGCGCCTTGCCCACCACCAGCTCCGTGTCGCCCTCGATGAGGATGTACAGCTTGGGCTCGGCGCCCGCGGGGGCCTCCTTGCCGGCCGGGTAGTAGTTGCCCTTGGTCGTGATGGACGTGCCCGTGGCCTCAAGGATCTTGGCCACGTTGGTGCGGTTGGTGACCGCCCAGCGCGCCTTCTGCGGGAAGTCGTTGATCTCGAGCGTCGCGTGGAACGCGCCCGCGTCGGGGCCCTTGTTGTCGATCGGCTGCCCCGGCCGGAGCTGGCCCGCGCGCGCCAGCCGCGCGTTGATCTCGCTGATGGCCGACGCCGCCTTGTCCAGCGCGCCGCCGCCCTTGCCCGTGGCCGCCGGAGTGACGCCCTTGACCGGCCCCTCGGCGGCCGCCACCACCTTGGCCTCGGCATCCGTTTTGGCGGCGTCGCGCGAAACAATGGCCGAGGCGGCTGCGTCGGCGGCCGACTTAGCCTTGTCCTTCTTGGCATCCTCTGCGGCATCCTCCTCCTTGGCCTCCTCCTCCTCGCCCTCTGCCTTGTGCGTCTTGCGCTCCCGCAGGCGCGCCGCCTCGCGGTCCTTGTCGAGCTTCTCCAGCCCCTTCCCGCCGAACCCGCTGGCATCTTTCGCCTTGCCGGACTTGACCTTCTCCTTCCACGCCTTGCGCATCTCGTTGAGCCGCTCGGGCACGACCTGCCCGCTCTGCTCGAGGGCCTTCGCGATGCCGGGCGCGCAATTCTCCTGCTCTTCCGTCACGAACGTAACGGCCGTGCCGGTGTTGCCCGCTCGCCCGGTCCGCCCGGCGCGGTGGACGTAGTCCTCGAGGTGGTTGGGAGCATCGTAGTTAACCACCAACTTCAGCTGCTTGACGTCGAGCCCGCGTGCCGCCACCGAGGTCGCGATGAGAATCGGGCAGACGCCCTTCTTGAAATCCGAGATGGTGGAATTGCGATCTTCTTGGTCCTTGCCGCCATGTATTGACATGCACCCATACCCTCGTCGCAGCAGCTCGCGCAACAGGTCATCCGCCTTCTCCTGCCGCTCGACAAAGATCAGGGCCCGGACATCGTCATCGTCGGCATAAAGCTCACCGAGAAGCTCGAGGAGGCGAACGAACTTCTTGGTCTCTTCCACAATCTCCACGACCTGCGTAATCTCCGGTGCTACAACGCTGCGGCCACCCACCGTGATCTCGACCGGCTCCCGAAGAACTTTCTTCGTCAGTGCGTCTATAATCCGCGGCATTGTGGCAGAGAACAGAATCGTCTGCCGGTCGGGTCGGACGTTGTTGAAGATCTTCATGACTTGCGGCTCAAAGCCCATGTCGAACATGCGGTCAGCCTCATCGAGTACGAGGTACGTGGCACGCTTCAGGTTCGTGACGCGCCCGGAGTTCGCCGCCAGGAGGTCAATCATCCGTCCCGGTGTCGCGACGATGATCTCGGCGCCGCGTTTCAATTCGGCAATTTGGTCTTTGATGGCACTGCCGCCGTAGGCGGCGACGGCGCGAAGTTTCAACGCTTTCGCGAACGGCAGCAGATCCGAGTAGATCTGCGTGCACAGCTCCCGGGTCGGCGTCATGATCAGAGCGACGGGGCCGTTGTCGCCGCTCACCGGGTCTTGATCTTTGATATGGCGAAGCATAGGGAGGGCAAAGGCCATCGTCTTGCCAGACCCCGTCTTGGCCACGCCGATGACATCGCGACCTGACATGATGACAGGCAGAGCCTGCATCTGAATCGGCGTCGGCTTTTCGTACCCAAGTTTGTCGACGACATCCAAAATAGGACGGGTGAGGCCGCACTGCGACCATTTCTGGACCGGTCTGGGCACGTCCTTGCCAGACACTTTGATGCCGTCGAGTTCCAGCCGCAAGTCGGCCGCCTCCTCTTCGGTCATCTGGCTGAGCTCCAGCGGCTCGACCCAGAAGTTCTTGCGGATTTGGTTGAGCTCGATCTTGCTATAGTCGATGGTGGGAATGTCCTTCTTCTTCTTCTTGGCGGCCATGGCGAGAATAGATGACGCATCCGCTTTATCCGCTTCGAAGCCATAGTCATCTTCGCTGAAGTAAGCCTCTGGCTCAAAGCCGTTCTTCGCTTTCTGCGGCTGTCTAGAGCCTTTCGAATCCGCAGCGCCCGCGGAACCGACTTGCTCCAGGTCGGCCATGAACGCGTCTAACGGGTCGACGTCCTCTTCGTCGACGTCCATGGCGGCACCTGACTGCATCGGCTCGTCTTTCACCTCTTCGGTCGGCGGCTCGGCGTCGACATCCATAGCCCTACCCTCTTTCTGGATGCGCTCATCGCGTCTCTCCTGAAGAATCCGGTGAGCTTCTGCTCTGTCTTCCTCATTACGAGCCATGAGCAGATCAAGATCTTCCTCTCCGTCTTCGTCCGCCTCACCGTCCGCGCCTGGCGTGTTCGCCGCATTCTCCGGAACGAAGTCGGGAAGCTTGACTAGTTGCCGCTTGGTAGTCTCCTCGTCGTCCAAGTCGAGCTTACGCTTCGACGATGATTTATGGGTGTCAGCATTCTTCTGAAATCCGAATGCACTGACTGCCCTGTTGGCCGGTAGCAGGCCAGCACCTTTGCCACCGGCCTCGCGCTTGATACCCGGCGCCTGGCCTCCGGGGGCGCCCAATCTGACATCGCCAAGCTTTGTCGGGGACTGAGAGCGCGCAGCTTTGGAGTTCTTCGCGATGGCCTTAGGATCAAACTTGCCGGCGTAGTGGATGGAAGCTGCGGGAGATGCCGGGGTAGGACTGGCAGAGCCTGGCGCAGGGCTGTTTAGACCCGTTGAGCCACTGGCTTTCTGATCCATCTCGGCCAGAAGCATCCGAGTGCTCCCAGCGGTGACATCGGCTTCCTTGGCTTCCTTGAGGGCGTGCTTCTCCTTCATAGCTTGGAGCTTGCGTAAACGCTCAGCTTTCTTCTCCGCCTCGGTTTGCGCCTGGGTCTGTGCGGACTTAGCTGCGTGCGAGTCCTGGGTAGCGTCAGACTTGAGGCGGTGGTCCTGCGGATGGGGTTGACTGCGCACCTCGCCATCGGCGGCCGATACACCCTCCGACTTGTGAGTTTTGCCGCGACCGCCGTCGCCGTTACGCCGGGACGCGGACTCAACGGAGCCGTCGCGGCGGCTTCTGCGGTCGCGTGAATCGTCCCGCTTCCCGCGATGGTCCCGGGGGGCATCACCGCCCCGCTGGCCTCGGCGATCCGGCGAGCGCGCTCTGTCCGGACCGCGGTCGCGTGACCGATGACGGTCACGATTATTTCCTCCATCGCGACGCGATCCTCGGGGATGATCATCATCCCGACGGTCTAGGGAGCGATCCCTCCAGCGGTATGAGTCTCGGTCTCGACCATCGCGGCCATGATCACGGTCGCGTTCCCGGTGGCGGCGCTGCAAAGAGAACTTGTCAGGATGCCGGGTACTGGCGTGTCGGCGGGGTTGGAGACCACTCACATCCGGGCTGCGAGAGCGACGGCGGTATTCGCGGTCGCGATCCCGGTCGCGCCGCTCATCATCCTTCCGTCTTCGCGCAGCATGGCTTCCTGCAGGAGATGGTGAGCGCGAGTCTCTGGGCCGAGCCATTTCTGGTTTCGGTGACGGTGGCTCAGCGGATGTCACTGGTGGTGAGAAGTACTTTTTGATGGTGGCCGACACTGGTTAGTGCATCAGATTAAAACCCTGCATTCTGAATCAGGATGCTGTTGCTGGGCGATGTGGATAAGGCTTGGTGATGTCTGGCGGACGCCTGCGTTCTGGAGAACTCTGAGCGTTGGCAAGGTGTGGGGACGCAAAGCGCGGCGAGAGAGGGTCAGTCAAGAACCTGTTCCCGCAGGGGGTAGCTGTACTGTACGGCGTATATACCGTACACAACGCCCCAAGATACGGTACAGTATCCATACGTGTACTCTGAATCCGTACCGCAGTATGGATACGTGCGGTAATGCGCCCAAGACATGCAGGGCTGACACGGTCTGTGCACCGTCTACCGCGCCTAACCCTTTATGCAGTAGCTCGACAGCCTGGTTCAGCGCTTGGTAGCGTGAGCTCCAGGAAGGGAAACAGGGGAGGCTGGAGCTGTTTGAGCACAACAGGGAAGAGCTCTTGTTGCGACCACGAGAGCAATCGCATAAAATTGCACTTTCCCGTGCCGTCACCCCAACAATCAATCAGCCGCCGCCCGCTCAGGCCCAGTCTTGCGCACCCCTCATCGTGAAAGCGCGAGAAGTCGCTGAGGCCAGCACAGCGAGCGCCAGCTGGCTAGAGTTGACCATCGAAAACAGCCATTTGCGTCACTCTGTCATTCCGTCACTCCGTCACTGCACACTGCACCACTGCAATCACTGCCATGTGGTCGTCAATTGGGCGTGCGACCGCGCGCCAGGTCCGCGTCGCTGGCGTGCTCTCGCTCCGCCGCGCCGGCCGTCTCGCCGCGCAGCCAGCCATCTCCCGAATCGCGCCGACCCTTCCCTGCGGCATCCGTGTTGCTGCCGTTTTCACCAGAGGTTTCGCCGAGGCTGGTCGCCCGAAGAAGACGGCGAGCAAGGCCAAAGAACCGGCAGCGCGCAAAGCCAAGAAACCCGTTGCGACAAAGAGACCTGCAGCAAAAAGCACTGCCAAGGCGAAGACCGGTCCGAAAAAGGAGGTGTTGACGGAGGAACAGAAGGTCAAGCGGAAAGCTGCGCTCAGGATCAAAAAGCTGAAGGAGACAGGCTTGTTGAAGGAGCAGCCGAGCAGGCTGCCCTTTAATGCATGGATGGTGTTTACCGTCCGGGAGATCAAGAACGCCCCGGGTGCGACCGTTGGACCGTTGATGAAGAAGCTCGGCGAGCAGTTCAGGGCCCTGTCGGCGGACGAGCTCGAGGTATGCTGGACCTGAGCACTATGCACATCGTTGATACCATGCATTTGGCCGCTGACAGCCTTACGTAGAAGCTCGAGGCCACCGCGCGCCAGAACAGAGCCGACAACGTTGTCGCGCTGCGAAACTGGATCAGTAGTCGTACGGTGAGAGAGATTCGCGAGGCGAACCTGGCCCGTCAGCAGCTCGCACGGCTTGGCAGCCGCAAGATCCGCCCTCTCCATGATCCCCGTTTCCCCAAGGGACCTGGAACCGCGTTTTCGGCGTATGTCCACGCGCATTACGGAGCCGGGGCCGTCGGAAGCACCGATTCCGGTGCCAGGTTCAAGGAACTTGCCGCTGAGTGGAATGGGCTCAGCGATGAGGAGCGCAAGGTATGTCGATCATGAACCTCACTCGAGAGGGAACGTTCTATCGCCCATTCCCAAACCCCCAACCCCTTTCGAGCGTCCTGGATTTCTCGCTAACGGTCCGGCTATACCAGCCCTACCAAGACATTGCGGCAGCTGAACAAGCCCGTTTCCAAAGGGAGTTCAGTGCATACCAGAAAGAAGCCGGTCTGGCGTAGACGTCGGCGCTTCTGGCCGTCTGGGAATTATGGCCGTCCGTCGAAAGAAAGCTGTGGTTTTGCATCTGTCGACAACTTTGTAGACTCGTTTGTCGGGCTGTGTGCGATTGTACAATACATATACCAGATGTTGTGTTTATTTATGACGTATCACGGAACGTTACAGTTGAATCACAGGGCTCAACCGTTCAAGAGGGCTCCGGCCCTTTACCACTCAAGCTGTTTCCTGCGCGACCTGTTAACCTCCCGTTGACTGAAAGACAGGATCGGGCTGCAATCGACACTGCGCAAGGATCGTTCACATGACGGCAATCTCAACATGGAGGGAAACAAATTAGAACGCCAGTATCTGGCTCAGCTTCCCCAAACTATGGTACCTATGCGGACTGATAGGATTCTCAAAAACGTTACGCAGTGATGCTGGCGGGTATCACACAAATGCATATCCTTGACGGCCACTCCACCCACCCAATGCTTGAGCAAGACCCCGGAATACCCAACAGATGAAGTTCAGTGATCGCCCCGTTGGCCAACCCCGGAATCAACTAATCACCTTCCTTGCGCCCATCACCACAACCGGAGTCCCATCAGCACCAATCCAACATGTTCCCGTGCATAAAACCCTCCGTTTGCTCATCAGATAAAGCAGAAGGTACATGTGACCGACGACACAGCCCCAGCAGTACAGCCGGATCCATGAAAAAGCCGCATCTCGCCTGCACGACGTGCCCCAGCCGGCGGCGCCTTTGCCTAAGTAGTCGGCAAGAAAGCCCCAGGCGGACCGCTTCAGGTCGGCGTCCCAGGATGCGCAGTCGACCAGCCAGTAGCCGCGTTCGAAGGGGCGCAGGGCGCGCGTCTGGGACTCGGGCCGGAACCGCTTCCCGAGGTCCAACTCTCGGGCGAGGCTGGCGAGCACATCGGTGACCATGTCCTCCGGACGCAGCTCCCGCTGGTCTGTCGTGGGCGGCGGGGATAGTATCTCAAGTGCGTCGGGGAAGGAGTAGTGGGTCGGCAGCTTGTTGCCTCCGCGAACACGGGAGCCGAGGTCGCTCACGCTCCTGCTTATGGGCTCGCCCGGGGTCCGATCTCGAGACAACCGCGCCCGTTTGGATAATGGCGGCTCTGACTCGGCCCGGTGTGAAGAGGCCGGGCTTACTCGTATGCTGTGATTCTCAATGAAGACTGGAGGCGCGTCCATGGCAGCCGGCAGAGTGAGGGTTGGTGGCGAGGAGCGTTGGTTGTCCACCCTTAGAGAGTTAAAGTCTTGTGCGTCCTCATCCGCCCCCTCAGTTGGTTCTTGGCTTTGGCTTTGTTCATCCCGCACAGGTTGCCTCCGTTGCGGACTGGGCGTAGCTAGAACAGGGCCTTGTCTGCCGAGACGTAGCGGCGAGCTGCTCGGCGGGCTGCTGCTCAGCGTCTTGGAAGCGTAGTACTCAAGCAGTCTCGTTGGTGTACAGTACTGGGCATACACCAGGTCATTGTCGGGCATTGAGTCCTGGATGATGCTTGGGGGAGCCTGCCATGACGACTGTGATTCGGGTACGCAATCCGAGGCAGGTCGTTGGTGCATGGGGGAGTTGAGGTTATCCGCAACACTGCGGAAGGAAAGCAGCGGTGACTGAATGACCGAGTTGAGACCCGGGACATTCTGAATATGTGATCGCTCCATTCCGGCTCCTTCAGTGTCGCAGCCCCCTTCCACGCCATGGTTTGACGGGGCAGAAGACACCACTGGCGTTCTTGTCTTTGGTTGGAAGGCTAGGTACCCTTCGGCAAGCGTGCGGTACTTTGCATCGTCAACAACCCTGGATGGGGCTGCAATGTGCACCAGTAACTCAACCTCATGTCTGTCCATCGCCGTGCCCTGTTGATCGAGACTGGCCCCGTCGGTTGGCGTGCCACTCACAACACTTAGGTAAGCGGGGTGTGGCAGAAAACCGAGGCGTCAAGACTGGGTGTAGATTCGCATAGCAGCAAGTGCATGGCGACGACTAGGTGAACCAGAAGATTCAAGTCGGTTCATATGAGTGGGTGCAAGAACGAAAGGATAGCAGATGAGATGAGCAGACAAAGGCTGCCTAATTCAACCTCTCTCTGTCACAGTCGAATGGGGTATGAGTGAATACACAGTAAACTACGACCCAATTGCCGGTAGCAACGATTACAGGTTGCAACGACTGTGTGGGGTAGTGGAGCGGCTGCAACGGGACTAGTACGCAGTACGTACCAGGTAGCTGCAAGGGAACAAATTGGAGTCAACCAAGACGCACAGGCCCAAGGGTCCTGCCTGGAGAAAACAGACTCGAGGCCGGGCCCAATTGGCAGTTGCACCCTGAGCCTTTTCTGCCCCGCAATTCCGCCTAAATATCCGCGCTCTCGCGCTGCCATGGAAAGGAGGCGCCAAGCTCAGTGCTGGAGCGCGATCCACCCACCATCGTGCGCCCGCCCATTGATCTCCCCGAACCGTGCCACCAGAGCACCAGAACACACACCACACCACACCACACCACACCACACAGCAGCAGAAGCCATGGTGTCCGAAAAGAAGCCGGAGCTCGGCTCCGTCTTGGTCATTGGCGGCTGCGGCTTCCTGGGCCACCACGTCGTCCGCGTGCTGCTGCGCGACTACACCTGCTCTGTGTCGGTCGTCGACCTGCGCTGCACCCGCAACCGGAGGCCCGATTCGGACGGCGTGGCCTACTACGAAGCCGACATCACCGACGCCGCCAGGCTCGAGTCCATCTTTGTCTCAGCCAAGCCCGACGTCGTCGTCCACACCGCCTCGCCGCCGGCGCAATCCAACGACAGCGTCTCGCATGCCCTGTTCAAGAAGGTCAACGTCGACGGGACCGCCGCCGTGGTCAAGGCGTGCCAGCAGACGGGGGTCAAGGCGCTGGTCTACACGAGCTCCGCGAGCGTCATGAGCGACAACCGGAACGACCTGATTAATGCTGACGAGCGGTGGCCCCTCGTCCGCGGCAAGGACCAGAGCGAGTACTACTCGGAGACGAAGGCCGCGGCCGAGGAGCTCGTCCTCGCCGCGAACCGCGCACCGGAGGCGCCCAACCTCCTGACCTGCGCCATCCGTCCCTCGGGTATCATGGGCGAAGGCGACACCATGGTGTTGTACCACCTGATCAATATCTACCATCAAGGCCGGTCAAACGTGCAGGTTGGCGACAACGAGAACCTCTTCGACTTCACATACGTCGAGAATGTCGCCCACGGGCACCTCCTCGCCGCGCGCGCGCTCATCCTCACCGCCGCGTCCAAGACCATACCTCTCGATCACGAGCGCGTCGACGGCGAGGCCTTCATCATCACGAACGACAGCCCCGTCTACTTTTGGGATTTTGCCCGCGCCGTCTGGGCCGCCGCGGGGTCGCCGCACGGGACGGAACATGTCAGGATCCTGCCGCGGGGACTGGGCATGGTGCTCGGCGCTCTGAGCGAGGTGTTCTTCTGGGCCATCGGCAAGCCGCCGACATTTAACCGGCAGCGCATCATTTACAGCTGCATGACGCGCTACTACGACATCTCCAAGGCGAAGAAGAGACTTGGGTACAAGCCCTTGGTCAGCCTGGACGAGGGTATCCGGCGGTCGGTGAAGTGGACGTTGGAGCAGCAACAGAACAAGGCATAATGGGTGTCGTTAGATTGGCCCCGACGGGGAAACGGACGTCAGGCTATCCGAGCACGAGCGTTTTGTACATGTTTTGATACCTACGAGGGACGCACATATATGTTTTACCCCTTCCATGTCTAATACTTCCATTGGCACACCAAGCCGGCTCTTTCTGGTCAACGGGGGACACGTCATTAATGAAGGATGCTTTTGATTGACTCATAGCAACTGACCTCGATGTGACCTCCTGTACTCATCTGGCTAGTTGACTACGGACTTCGAACTTCCATCACCGTCCGAGACGACACACCCACGAGGGGCTATAGTACCAACAACTATTTGTTCTCCAAACCTCTTCCCGCCTGGACATTGGTGAGAAAACCCAAGCCCTGCACCCTGAAATCTGATCCCTCGCCGCTCGCGAACTGGATCACGATGCTTCTGGATGCCGTTGGACGCTCAAGGTCACTTCGCCGTGCCATCCATGCTGCTTCTTGCCACCACCCGATCCCTAACCAATACACAAGTACCCCTTCGTCAACATTCCAAAAGCATAACTTGGGCATCGTCTCAAGACCTAAGACGTGAACCACAGCATGTACGTACAGAGATCGACCGCCCGAGACTGGTGACATTCGTGATGAAGAAATGTTCACGATGGAACTCCCAAGAAGAAGAGAAACATAACTCAAGACGGGCATGAGAACCACTTAACGCCGAGCAGCCATGCGTGCTTGCAGGGAAGTGTAACTGCTGCCAAAACTGACGCCGTCTACGCCCCACGAAGCGCCCACACCCTCGCCAGCAACCCTACGTATGTCCAAGAGCTCCTCCATCATCGCGGTAAAGGAGCAGACGACAAACCAGTCGAATCCGGACCAGCCACCCCCTCCTAGACAGTGCCGGTAGTCAGCCCACTATTTTGCCTCCCCCATTCCGAATTCCGCCATTCGCGCTGCCCCTGCCCGCCGCGGATATTCGCGTCCGGTGTGCCCGCCTGCTCAAAGCGGCCCCCGTACGCAGGGGACTGCTGCGCAGAACCCGCATGCGGCGGGGGAGGGGCGTCGTACGGCCCGCCCCGCTTCGGCGGCGGCGTCCCCATTACCGCCTGCTGGGGCCCGCCCGTAAAGGGTATCGTCGGCTCGTGGACCGGTCGCACGCTGCTCTCCTGCTGCTGCCACTGCGACGGGTCAGTCTCCATGCGCCGGGGCGGCGGCCGGCTGGGGATCTCGTGGCGGCCGACAATTTCGGTGACTTCGGCGTATTGCCGGGGGGCGAGTCCCATGGCGGCGCGGTCCGAGAACCGCTTTAGGATTTCCTTGGTCGTCAGGTCGCCGTTGCTGCTGAAGAGGGCTTGGTCGTTTAGGATGTCGACCAGGTCGTCGGGGACCTAGATGAATGGTTAGTGACGAGGTAGAGGGAATTGGGAAGGAAGGAAACGTACCAAGCACATCTCCTCGATGTTTGCTATCAAAGCCTCCACGGCTTCGATCGCATACATCGGGTCGCTGTCGAGGCTGGAGGTCTTGTTCTTGTCGAAGAGCACATTGGGCGCAATGACAGTGGCCAGGTTCTTAATGTCCATCTTGGACCCGGACTCGTCGTCGACCTGGTGGAACGAACCGACCCATTTGAGGAAACAAAAAAGGATCTCCAAGCAGTCGCGGTTTGGCTTTGGGAGCAAACAGCAGGTAAGATGGAGGCACTGGCGCATCTTCTGCTCGTCTTGGAGCTTCGCCGCTGCGAGCCACAGCCTGTAAAGCTTATGTGTCATCAGAGGATCCGGCAGCTCTCGTAGATAGCGCTTCAGAAGGGCGGCCACTTGGACCACATGAGTTGAGCTGAAATCCACCTCTTCCTCCTTGTCGAGCTTCTCCACCATCTCGCCGAGTTTCTTGATGTTGCCGTTCTTGCGGAAAACGCCCTCCACAGAAAGGTCCATCTGCTTCATGGATGAGATAATGTCATCGACGACAGAGGGAATGCGCAGGGTGCCCGGTCCGACGCCATCGGTGGACTCTGCTCCATCCCTCTCAATGATGACTTCCAGCGGGACGCCAAAGACACCTTTCTTCTTGACATTCTTGCGGCCGTCGTTCTTGAAAGCCTTGCCAATGTTCTTCCAGAAGGTGACCGGTTTCCTACTCTCGATGAAACCGAGCAACTCTTCAAGGGTAAACTCGGATTCGACCATGGGGTGCATCGTAAGGACAGCAAGGTGCCTGACGATGAAGTACTCCAGCCCTGAGAGCTCGGAAAAGTACCTCCTTGAGCGATGGAGGGCAGAGTCACCAAGCGCACGCGTTCCAACCGCCTTGCCATCCGAGAGGCTACGCTGGTGGCCAAATTCACCAGGGCCCCCTGATCCCAATCTAGGCTCAGTTGCAGGTGCACGGAAGAGCTCCTGCCGCTGGGGCGGGTAAGGCCGTTGCTCTCTGTTCGCCTGTTCCGCAGCGACGATGCGGGGGATGTCGTCCAGTGTTAGGGCGTCCTGGTTAGGCAACATCATGTCCTCCTCGTCGATAGGGCCTCGTTCCTCCACAATATGGAAGCCTTTATGGAGCCCGCCCTCGTCGGGGCCTCCGCCGGCAGACCCAGGACGCGCGCTGCTGCTTTCGGGTCCATCTAGAATTCGAGACGTCCGGGTCTTCCTAAAACTCGACGACAGGTGCTTATCCAAGCGGGTGCTCTTCAGTCTTCGCACATCGTTGAGGGCGCTCTCATAAGACGACTCCCGGTGATGGTGCGGATGTTCACCGCCGTACGACCCGGATCGGCCCTCGGCAGGTCCGGAACCGCTGCCATCCGGATCGTCCGAGGCCGGGGGCAGCGAGCCACTGGCACGGAGGATCTCCAAGAGCCTGGCAAGTGCTACTTGGAGCAAGAAGACATATTGTTGCAGCTTCGTAACATGCTCGAATGGCGTGGCGTTGGGGCCAGAGTCGGGCTCGCAACTGTTACAAAAAATCTTGCTGTCGTAGGGATTCAAGCGCGCATCTTGGAGGCTCCGACCGAGTTCCTTGTTGCACCGGGAACAATGAGCGCACGCGAGATGCCACCTCTTGTCTCCGTTCTTGGCGCATTCGTCTTCGATCGGTTTCCGGCACAGCACGCACTGGTCTGAGTCATGCGCCGACAGCCGTGACATGCCAGAGGTTAGCTGCAGGGTGGTGGTGGAGTTGTCGTCGGCTTTGAGCGTCTCGAGATCGCTGAGGTCATCGAGGAAGTGGAAGAGGCCATCGGCGGTGTTGCGCTCCTTCTCTATGCGCAGCGCGCCCTGGAGACAGATGCGGATAAGAAGCTTGAGGTAATGGGCGAGACCAGTGACAAGTGTCAAGAGATCCTGGGTCACGCCAGGCTTGCGCGTCGCTTTGTCTTGTGTCTTGGACAGCAGCGAGAAGAAGGCCACGATCTTCTTACAGAGAAGCTTTGCTTCCCGTCCGTAGGCGAGCGCTGCATCCGGGTGCATCAGTCAAACACGGCTTTCCACACGTCTCCGAGGTCAAGCTTACCATTGATATCAAGCTGAGTCATGGTGGCATCGAGCCTGTCAGCAGAGCGGAAGAGGATGTCGACGTGGAAGATAAACCGCTTAGCAACCATGACGCCGTCGATGTAGGCGCCGTTGCTCACGTGCAAGAGCATGTCGGATATACAAGCTGCCGAGGACTCCTCAAACGTCGAGAGCACGCTCCAGATGCGGTACACCTTCTCCTCCATGCGCTCCTCCTCCTGCCGGACGCGCTCTCGGCCAGCGGGGTCGTCCGGGATCGGGGCGGCCGCCTCCTGCGGGGGGTTAAGGCGGACATTCCAGAATTTGTGGATCATGTAGCATTCGGGATGCCAGTGCTGGTTCTGACCGTTTCGGAAGATCTCGACGAACTGCTTCAGTATGGCAGCCTGGCAGCCATTGCAGCGCTGGGCGAATTGGGTCGAGTAGTGGTAGTGGCAATAGACCTGGCCATCGTGCTCGTAGTAGCTGTCCTGAGCGCCGAACACGGTGGGACACAGAGAGCAGGTGAAGTGGTCGACGTGATACTTGCGATCGAGGGCGGTGATGTATGAACCTCGCAATGCCCCGCCGCACTGGTGGCACAGCAGGCCGAGTCGGCGGAAGTAGTCCGTCTCGCAAAGGGGGTACTGGCCCGCGCCGTTATTATCGTCGGCCGGGAAGAACTTGGATGCCACGATCTGGCCGCAGTCCTGCGCAACAGTCAGCAAAGAGAGTGCTCAGGTCCTGGGCCTCGGCATCATGCTGTGCACTTACGCGGCACCTGAAGCAGTCCAGGTGAAACGTCCCGTCGAGCGCCCGCACAAACTGGCCTGTCAGGGGCTCTACGCATTTCTTGCAGGTGCGCACCTGGCCGCTGGCCGACCTCGAACCGCGTGGCTTCGATCGGTTTCTCTCCTCGCTGCGTCTGGACTCGGGGTCGGTGTCTCCGGCGCTCAACGCGGGCGACACGGGAGGTCTCCCGCCGTGACTGCCGTGACTGCCGTGGCCTCCATTGTACCGGCCCGTTGGGGCCGTCAGATTGGCACCCTCTGGGTCGGCCCGGTACGGAACGTCATCGCCAGAAGGGCGGGCGTGGCCCCAGTCGCTTCCTGGGCTGCCGCCGTAGTCGTAGCCTGCCATGGCAGATTGATGCTCAATCCACCCGTTCGTGTTCGTTCACCACCGCAGCATGGAACGCTCCTCTCGGGCGCAGCAGTCGTGGCGGGCTAGACGAAACAGGGTGCACGTTGCGGCGGCGGCGGGCGAGCGAGCAGTCGCGGAGCAGGAGCGGGGTGGCAGCTCTCTCGGGTTCAAGCCGGGCGGTAATCGAGGGATCAGCGACGGCAACTTCGACTCTTGTCGTCGGGCAGGAGCGTCAGCGTATTGTGCTCCTCCACTAACACGGACAGAGATTGGGCGAGCGATGTGTTGGGCGGCCGTGCTCAGGTAGGTGCACAGTAGTTGGCGCTAAGCTGACGGGCGCTGGGTCCGTGAGGCTGGGGAGACGAGGCCGAGGACGCAGTACGCAGTACTAGTAACCAGAGTGGCCGGGCGGTCGGTGGGCCCCGAGTCGCACCTCCGTGGGCAGGGTGAGTTGGTTGACCTACTTGAGGCAGGTACCTTACCAGCTTACGCAGTTGGCGAGTCCCAGCGCGGTAAGATAGGTATCCAGGCTTTCGCTCGGTGGGTGACACGGGCAGTCTGGGCGATGGTGCGCGTGCTCGACCGCTCGCTGCGGATGCGGGTGCGGGTGAGGTTGGCGGGAGATATGGATTGACGGACGTCGGAAGTGCTCCAGGAGGTTCGTTAGGTACCCGTAGTGTAAAGTCCCGCCGGGGGCGGGCTGTGCCATCCACGGTCGCTCTCAGCCAGCAGCGATCGACAAGCCCCGCCGCCGCGGCACGAGTGTAATTTCCAAAGGCTCTTGCTGTTACTGTGTAACTATATTTCGTTACAACCTAGGTAGCATGGGACACCCAATATCGTATTGCGTGGGTACAACGCGTCGCGGTCATCCGTTTGGAAACACACCTGAATCAAGGTGTGGGAGACACCCAGGCCGATGACGAGGAAGCAGCAAGTGTCTACCGCGGTTGCTAGGAATCAATTACTATGGTTCCCAACAATCGAGTCTGGCTGATACGGACTCGGGAATGAGGGGCCTGGTGCCCGCTTTTGGGCGTCACGTACTCCGTACAGCCCCTGTCTTCCAATGTTACGCAGCGAATGCCGAAATTATCAAGGACCTACAGCGCTGCTGAAATCCATATTCTGTATGGCTGTGCTTATGCCCAACCAGCCCGATTCATGAACAAATCCAATTCCCAGTACTACCTGAGAGAAGACATGTGATGCTGCCTCGGATTGGTCATTGTGTTATCCTCCATGCACACCTGGTGGCCTTAAAGGCGCCGTCCTGGGCAGTGCTCGCTCGAAGCCCAAAAAAGCCCAAGAAGCCCGGGTCAAATCTGGCAAAATAGGGACTCATTCTAGCCCTTCCTCCGTATTTGGAGCGGTGTTTTCACTGTTGTTTTATTGGAGAACGCGAGTAAGAGGAGAGGATTCAAACAGCTTGTTACAGACTTGTCAATTGTTCGCCGCAACAATCTTTCAGCATCTGCTGTCTGCTGATCCGCCTTCAGATCACCCATCTTCACAGCCAAAGCATCATCCGCAGCACCTCCGGTTCAACCTACTCCTCAGCTCCCACATCCCACGCACGAGAACGGATATATCGAGTTGCTCTCAGCTCGTTCCGCTGCGACACGCGGTCAAAACACCTCAGCGATACGCCGTAGTACCTCATCGTTCCCCGCCACATACCCACCTCGGTTTGTGTCGCTGCGAACGCTACGCGACATACCGATCCAGCTGCTTCAGTCTCGTTTCGATCGCCTGCCTTCCACGCAAGGTATCCCATACGCGATGAGGCGCGTCGTCCACAATGTCCCAAGCTTGGAGGTTGGCGGTGAGATGGCTCAGGTCTCGTTGCTTGTCGAACCATTCTCAGTCAGTTGAAGCTCGCCAGTCTTTCATATCAACCGGGATCACCACATACCTTGTCTTCCCATTCGCGATCCTTGCGAATCTCCACCCCCGAGCTGATGACCGCCAGTGGAGTATTCCTGTCCTGGATGGCCCGGCTGGACACCACGTCGCGCTTGGTGAGCGACTCGGCCACCAGGCTCTCTTGAAGTTTGGCGTAGATGGTCGTGCCCGATTGGTACGAGGAACGGCCCCAAACCCGGTCTGCCGCCCGCCTACCCTTGAGGATGGCGCCGAGGATGCGGTCGACGCCGCCCGGCGAGACCACGCCTCGGACCCAGAGCAGGAAACCGCGCCCAGGGGCGCCGAGACGTGAGAGCAAGTCTTCGTGGAATGGGTCTATCATGAGGATGCCGCGTATCTCGTCGCCGTGGCGAGAGCCGAAGACCCGCGAATACAAGGAACCTACACCGGCACTGGCAAGGACCCAGCTGAAAATCAGAGGCTTGTTAGCAATCGGCCCTGCCAGGTGAAGCAACACTCCACACTCACGGGCCTTGCTCGCCAGCTCGCGATAGGGCTTCGCTCAGGGCATCAGAGGCGATGCTGGCGGAGAACGGCGATGGCGCCGTGTCGCTCTGTGTCATGGCTGTTAGCGTGCCGGCCGGGCCGCTTGGAAGCCATTGGGTCGCTCACCCAGGCGAAGCCAGGACGGTCGGCAAAGCAGAACCTGCTGATGGACCCGTTCTTGACTGCGTTCTCGGCGAACTGCCACAACCCTCGCTCTACCGGGTCCTCGCCTCCCTCGAGGAGCACCGTCGTCGCCCTGTTCCCAGTGGCATCGGTCTTGTTGCCATAACAATACAGGTGAATTTGGTATCTGTCTCCGTCCACCCAGTACCGCTCTCCCGGGGGAGCCAAGCTCAGGTCGAGAGCCCGTAGCGTCAGCGTGCATGTCATCAACACCACGACTACCGCCATGACGGCCAGCGCGACGGTCGACAGCATGACCTCAACCCACTCCAGCACCGTACGCCGACTCTCCGGACGGCCGGTCAGGCGCTCCTCCTCTTCTGCTTTGCCCCACTGCACCGTTCGGTCTGCCACGACGAACCAGACGGCCATGAGCGCGGCCCAGCCGACGCTGGCAATGCCCGCCCAAACCTCGGCGTGGCGCAGCCCGGGGACGGCCAGAATGATGACCGCATCGACAAGCAGCGCCGCCGCGTTGACGAAGCTGAGTACCCGCGCGAGCTTGCTGGGGACCGCGAAGAACAGCAGCGAGATGACCAGGGTGAGCAGCGCGACTGAGGCGTAGCTGAAAGCAAAAAAGGGCGAGCCCCGGACGTGCAGGCCGCGCGGGGTGATGAAGACGGCCACGACCATCAGCACCCACCACACAAACGTGACGCACGCAAGCGCGACGGTCACCCAGCGCACCAGGCGGACGGTCCACAGGTTGTAGGGGGAGACGGCAGGGTCATCGGGCGACAGGTAGGGGATGCTGTCGACGCGGTTTGGCAGCAGCCGCGTGTGCTCATCCGGCGGGGGGTGGCGACGCCCCGGCTCCAAGGGGTCGGGGGAGGACCGGCCCGAGAGCAGGCTCTGCTCCGACCGGTCCCGCTCGGTGCCGCTGCGGTCCCAGAACCCTTTCATGGCTCGGGTTGTGTATTTCACCGTACACAGCAGATGGCGTCAAACCAGATACTATGCTGCCGATATGGTGTGGCTCCAGCTGTGCAAGCCAGGGCGCGTTGACTGCTGGAGATCAATTGTTGCTGAATGAGATACTTGACACAAAGGGCAGTGCCATGGTTTCTCTTAAGCAAGGCGTTTCTTCAACTCACACCTTGTTGCCCTTTGCATATTCTGCCCTCGCAGCCTGGAAACCGTTCGCCTTGACTTCATGAAAGCCCCTTCAGCAAGCGTACTCGAAGACGTCATGGTTTGGTGGTTTAGCGAGGCCGCAGCCGCTCATTGGCTGATTCGACAGGCCCACAGCGGAAGATCACCCGCTAAAAGGGAGCACATGCCTTCCTGGACCCGCACTCACCCCCCTTACCGTGAAATCATTGGCAGAGAGCGGAGGTGACCCAAGTGTTGCCCATTGAGTCTGAGAAGCCGAGATTGGCCGTCATCTGTCACTGACTTAAAGCGTGGTGCGAGACTTCAGACGAAACTCGGAAACCCTATCGTTGAAGACTCAGTTGCCCATGAGTCGGATGCCGGTCTCCTTTGGTCGCCGGCTTTCGCTGGATGTCACATCGCTGACGATCATGGTCATCCAACTCGGGTGCCTGGATTGGTAGGTACCGTGTGGCGTGTCCGCCCTCCGGCTGCCATCAATGGTGGACACAGCTTTCACAAGTCGCTCGAGTCCCTCATTCCCTTGACTGCATTTCGGTCTGCTGACCTGAGGCTTAGGTGCTCGAACCGGGCAAGGGAGACGTGCTGAGCGACTCGGCTATCGAGGTCCCACCGCTGTAGATCGAGTCCGAGCCCGACGACTAGCTCGACGCTCTAGGTGTCCTTCCTCATGCTTTTGCCTGGGACGGTGCTTCTTTCGTTCTGCCGCCTTTCTTCGTGCTGCTTCCTCCGGGCTAGGCCCGCTGGTCGGCCGAATGGTGCCTAGCGGGATCTCGCCCATAGGGGCATGCAGTTTTGCATGTGCCTCGGCATCTTTGTGAGACACGCCGACCTTCTTCAGAGCGGCCTTGCGGTGTTGATTGAGATCGTCGGCCGAAGGCTCGCTCATTTTCAGCCAGCCCGCTATTGTGTGGGCTTTGTTGGAGAGCCACGACCCTTTCTTTCCGCCGAGGTCCCGCTCCCCTCTCGACCCGATCGACTTGGACTTCTTCCGATTGTCTTCGGCCGGAGCGGGCCTGCTAGTGGTCACAAGGTTGTGGCCGTTCTGCGTGAAGGGTGATACGTCTGGGGCATCCATATCCTGAGACTGAGAGGGACATTTTGAACGTCCCAACTCGTGTTGTTGTGCTGGATGCACCGGCTTCAGCGGTCGGCCTCGCTCAACCTAATGCTCAGGCCTCAGGTCCGGACCAAGTGATTCGTCAGGGGCAGCTGAAAGAGGCGCTCCATTATCCTCTAGGCCAGGGCTTGAGAGCTCAAATCTGGCCGACCGGGGCAGTGCGGTGGTCCAACTCGGTAGACGTTGGGGAACTGTCGATCTCGGGCTCTTTCCCAGGACCTGACAGTACCTTAGGTGCCAAACTCACAACCAGCGGTGACCGCCTGGGTCACGACACTTCAGCCAGCAGGATTTGACTAGCCACCATAGAATCTGCAAGTCATGAGCAAGCTCGTACCCTGTGGCAGCATGCGGGATGGGAGACGTACCTGGTCATAAACAGCTGAAGGCCATGCTAGACAGGACACGAAAATGCGTTTAATAACGGCATAGAAGATGGACGAATGGTCATGGCGTGTCGCAACAGAGATAAACGTTACAAGTGCGTTCCGGACAGGGCATGAGGGAAAGCTGCTCCTCCCACGCGTTGCACGGATGCAGCTGGATGCTGGATGCACAGTCTGGCCTCCTGGCAGTCTAGAAGCTGGGGACCGTCGCCAAAAGAGACGCTCTATTGGACGGGAGGCACGCACATGTGCAGCGCCAAGCGACACTACCACCAGCCCTGCAGCTACTCGACTGTTGCTTCCGTGAGGCAGACAACAAGCTGAATGACACACGCCACTCTTGTTGGTGTGAAAATGGCAGAGGATCAGGTGAGTCGAGACGCAGCCAAAGCCACTGAGCGCCTCCATGCGCCGCATCAATGGTTGTTGCAGCTACCAGACGATATATGACAAAAACACTGCGCACGAACTACCTATTCCGTACCTGGTTGGGAGACGTTCCCACGGCAGAGTTAGTCTAAACACAGGCGGTACCTTCCAGGCCAAGTGCTTGCAATTATCCACTAGTACCCTCGACTTGTCAAATCTCACATCAGCATCCATGTCTACTGCGTACAGCTCACAGGGACTAAAGTCTTAGCGCAGGACTTCAGCTCCAGCCGGAGTCCGGCCATGCCCCAGCAACAGCCGGACAGCCGAAGTCGAAAGTGTTGCGATTGGTGAAACGCAAGCCAAGGTACTCCATGACACAATCTGGTAAAACAAAGCTGTCCACGCGACGAACAATCACAACGTGAGAACGAAAAATAAACCACTAGGTAGAGACAGAAGAAGAGCTAACCGTATGTGGGGGGAATATGAGTATAAGCAAGAAAAACGATGGATGAAGTGATCAGGAGATAGGAAAGTTGAGATACAAACGAGTATGGAAATTGAGAGGAGACCTGATAGTGATACCAAGGTAACTGCTACACTTGAGAACAACGCTGCATCGTCGTGCTTCGAGTTAAGAGGCGGCAAAGGGTGTTCCGAGGATGTATACACCCGCCCACGATGTGTAACCGGGCTCCCGGGCCATGCCGGCAACAAGAGATGACTGCATCTGATAACTGCAAATAGTTAATGCATCATCAGCCTTGCTACAACGAGTGTCCGACGAGGTCTGCACGAACCATATCGCACCGTTTATCTCATTACCGAGACCGGGCCCACCCAGGACGGTCTAGGTACCGCAGTTTGTCAGATGTGTAGGAAGGGAAGGGTCACATCGTTGGTGGGTCCCCCCCGAGTGCCGTCAGATCGACCGAGCGAGACCTTTCCCATGCGATGATGCAGCTCCCCTGTCTCTGCCTGTTTCCCCCACTTTCCAAGCAAGGGAGCTACACTACAAGTGCGGTTGCTGCCTGCGCTCACTGCGATAACAACTTGCGGTCCCCCGAGATTTCACTGGGCATGATTTCGTCTGAAGCACACCGCATTCCTGTCGCAAGCCCGTCGCAGACATGCCGGGTCTGACCATCGCGACCGACGCCCCCGCGGCATCGGCGGCGGCCGCGACAACTGCTCGCCGCGGCTCAGCCTCGTCACGAACATCATCGCCGCATCGTCCACCCGTCAGTCCCATCACCCCGCCGCTTGGTCCGATCCACTTGCCTGGCTCTGTGGGCAAGCACAGCGACGTGGAGACGATTCCTAACTTTGCGCGCGGCCGGCCGGTCTTCACGCACACGACGCAAAGCAACCAGGTTGGCGTCGCGCCCCCTCCGACACAACCAGTCGACTTCGACGCGAACCCGGACGTGCTGGCCTTGAAGAGCGCAATCTCGATTCTGCAGCTGCAGCGGGCGCGCGCAGTGGCTGACATCCAGTCGCTGAGCCGCGCGAAGGAGGCAGCCATCGCCCACACGGAAGAGTTCGTGGCGGACCTGGCGGCTGGCCGGGTGCAGGTCGAGGGCGATCCGTTGTTCTCGGGGACAGGGGCTGGCAGCCTGGCGGGGGAAGACTCGAGCTCCGACTCCGACTCCGACTCTGGGGATCAATCTGACGGGCCAGCCGAAGCGCCCGGAGTTGGTACTGCGGTGGACGGCGACAGCGTGATGACCGACGGCGCAGGCGCGCCGTCCGACACGCAGTACCACGTCAGCAATGCTAAACGGAAAAGACGACGGAAACCCGGCGTCGCAGATTCTACGGAATCCGCGCCGTGGCGGAAACTCCCCAAGCCGCAAAGCGTGGTGCGCTGCCCGCCCATAAATTGGGCCCAATACGGCGTGGTTGGCGAACCCCTCGACAAGCTGCACGCCGAGCAAATAGCCGCCCCGACTCCTGGCGCGCCTGTCGTACTGGGCCCTGGTGGCGCTTACGAGCCTAAGCCTGGCGATCAAGCCAGCGCTGTTGGATTGGGAAGGGACCAGCCCCGGTGGCTGGTCGGCATCGCCGCGCCGTACAACCCCCTGCGGGATAAGATTGACAAGAAAGGCAAGGCATCGAGGCGTTGAACGCTGGGATAAACTCTGGGGGTTTATGATGAAGTGTATGACGAGTATGAGAATGAACATGTATGCATAGCCAGGCGTTCTGGGATAAGTGTCATTGAGGCGGTGCCCTCGGTGCGGAATTCGCTTTCAAGCTGGTTGCGAGTTCATATCATTAGGACGGAATGTGGTCGACAGACCAATTTCATCCATCTTCAGTATAGTAGCGATGCACCATTTTCAGGTTGTCCGGTTCAAAGAAAGACTGTTGCTCCGAAATGCCCATAGGCACGAGACGCTCACAATCAGGTCGATGTCAACTCCAGTAAGACCTGAGGTATCTACACAGACCTTCTTCGCTCGGCGGCATCCACTCGCAACCAGGCGCACAATAAAACCGGGTCATTCAGTATCGTCACACTCTAAAGCAAAGCCAAGACCCCAGCCGCGTAACTCCGAGCCACCAGCCACCTTGCCTTTGCCTCAGTCCGACCGAACGCCAAACGGCTCTGCGCGAACCCCGCGAGAGCCAGGGACCGAAACATGCCCCAGGACTGAAAGAAACGAAAGCTAGCATATGACTTCACGCCAACCGGCTCAGAAATCTCTGGGATTATGTTAGCCTGGGCCTTGATCGGGTCCGCTTGACCCCGGAAGAACCTACTCCATCGACTGCTGGACCGACCGACGCAGCCTCCTGTTGTACATTCGCCGGTCCTCGGGCGAGCCCCAGTAGAGCTTGAACGCCTCGGGATGCACGAGCGTCCTGGGGTCGTACGGGGGCTGTTCCTCTTCCAGGGCCTCGATTACCGCTTCGATGTGCGTTTTGACATCCTCTCGACGACTCGCAGGGGCCATATAGCACGGCGTACCGTCCACGGCAATCCTATGGTGGAATAGGCGCGTCTCAAACCTGATCCGGGGTTGCTCCTCCGGGAACCGGGGGCTGAAGCGGATCTTGATTCGGAAAAGCCCTCCGTCGAGATTGGTCATGGGTTTCCCGAAGTACGTCAGGGCCCAGACGAACGGGTTGCCGTCCACCAGCTCGAGGTTGTGTGGCACGTCGGAGCGCTTGAAGGACTCCACAACCTGTTCGAATTGCCGCTGAAGGTTGACGGCAACGGTGGTGTCCTTGGCCTTGGCCGCCAGCCCCTCCGCTGCCCACCCATCCGTCTCGTCGTCAAGAGCCTTCTTGATATTGCGCAACCGCCGCTCGAGTTCACTGTAGTTAAACTTGCCCTCCATGGTATTGCTAGAGCCTTCGAACGGCATCCGAGCGAAGATCTGGCCGTCTTTGACCTCCTCCTTTCCTTTCTGAATCGCAGCGAGGTAGGAATCGTAGTACCACAGAAACCTGCGTTTGCACAGGTCTTTGAATGGCTCGAACGGAACGCTCGACTCGTCTTCGATGGTGTCCATATCGAGATCGTACTCGTCCTTGACAACGACCGGGGCTGCAACTGCACCATCGGGTCCGATCTTCAGATACTCCTCCAGCCGCTGGATGACAGAGATCCTCAAGGTCTCGTGACGAATCTGCGATCCCGTCAGCTTCATACCATTACATGCGCGGCAGGATGTATCACCTTTTGAACGTAGTCCTTCTGGTGCTTCTGGTCCGACGGTTCGTTCGCGTCCTCGAAGCCGGGCTCGTTCTCGTAAGGGTTCGTAGACATGAGGCTCTGGATCGATAGCAGAATGGACTCCAGACCCTGCGCGGCAGACCATTCTTCCCCACGTTCCCCCCGCCATGTCCTAGAACGCATGAGCAACCTGATCTTCTATGAATCGCTCAACGGAGGATCGAAGGGAGTTTACCCAAGAATAGACCTGAGGCATTGTTAGCAAATGAGGAGCATGCGGTTCGCGCGGCATAGCGTCCGACTTACAAGCAGACTCGGCCATTCGCATATATATTGGGATTGAACCGGCAGCGGCCCGCGTTTGTTGTGATCGCGGTGACCTGCGGCGACTTCCGCGGATAGTCTGAGTTCGCACTTAGCTAAGAAGTGAGCTGCTTCAAGCCATGGGGGCATGCGGCACCTTTGTTAAACTTGAAGGCAAACTAAAAGCAGTCAGCCGTCGATCCCAGAAGTTTCGGCATGGGAGTCGCATGTACCTCGAAGAAGCCGAACTCGTAAGGAGTCTCGTGGGGACCGATAATCAAGGCCTTGACATTCCGCACGTCGATGTCGCGACAGGCAACGGCGAGGGCTGAGGAGTAAGGTTAGACCGCAAGCTCGCCTTGTCGTGGTGTTTGGATCGGGTGGTGGCTTACAGAGATCCGAGTTCTTCTGGAGCTCGCTCAACTCCTACTCACGATCAGCACCCTGCCCCGCGCTGGCGGAGGGGCAACGGCAACCGCGACCCACCTTCGTGATCCTGAAGACGGACTGGTCCGCCATCGCTGCAGGTCGCCAGAGAAATTCCGATGCGAAAAAGGAATACTCATGAAGGGAAGGGCTGTTTGGCGACTCCTGGGCAGAGAACGGTGGGCGGGTTGGCTGGCCTTCGCAAGTCGGCGGCTGTTGGAAGTTGGAGGAGTATCGAATGCAGTGGGCTGAGGTTGGTTGCTGAATGGAAGGCTGCGGGGGGGCTGAAAGTGGGACCGGGGGGTGATTAGCGAGCCGGTACAGTGCAACGCCAGGCAGCCGCTCCCGACGGCATTCACAGTTGGACGGCTAGCAACGAGCAAGCGCTTGCAACGAAGGACGGGAACAATCAATGAAGTGTAGGTTGAATAGTTACGTAGTTTAGAGAACAAGAACAATAACTGGGTTAGTAGATTCAGGCCGAGTGGAAGATATGCGAATCAACGCCAGACAACGTCAAACCAGCTGTACTCTAGAAGCCGGGCCTATTCTCCTTGAGCTCGGTACATCAGGTAGGTACCTCGGTGCCTCCAGTAGTCGCCCGATTTGATACCAGAAGTCACCGGGGAGGGAACTTCTGCAACATGTGCTTGTTGCTGGGTTTGCCTTGACTGGTTCTCAAATCGTGTGATATTGGTGCGCAGCTCGCCATATCAACCGCTCGTACTGCCAGTGTCCCATGGCAACGAATCCGACGGCATTCAGTTGCACAAACAGTACTATGATGAATTGATGAAGCCCCCAAAGCCGCCAGAGACCTGGTGCTTTAGGTCTTTGGCTCCTCGACGACCCCTGTCAATACCAGGTCTGGTGGGTCCGCTTGGAGAAACCCTGTCATGACCGAGGGGCTGCCAGTTCCAGACGCGCTGCTAGGAGCTAGGCGCGTTTTCCAACATCTCGACGCGTAAAGTGCTTGCTCCCAGCCAATTTGAGCTTGGGAACTCCCAAGCGAAAGATCCCCAGGACCCCGACGACGGACTTCAACCCCACGACATACTCGCAAATTCTCATAGTGGCATTGTGAGGTTTATCGCTGGCGACCTACCTACCTATCATGTCAAGCTTCTTCGACCTGAAGGCCCGCAAGGCGGCCGCTGCGAATGGGGCAGCATCGAGCAGCGCCGAGAAGCAGACAAACGAGAACACCAGAGTCCAGCCCTGGGTTGAAAAATAGTACGTTGTGGCAAGGCAAGGTACACTTTCGAGGATTCAGCGCTCACGCGGCCCCGACAGCCGACCCAAGACGCTGAGCGATGTGACGGCGCAAGACCATACCATCACCGTGCTGCAGCGCACGCTGCAAGCTTCCAACGTGGGTTACGCCGTCCCATTGCTGCCGCCAATTCCCAACATCATCTAACATTATCGTGATGCGCAGCTTCCACACATGCTCTTCTACGGCCCTCCCGGCACAGGCAAAACGTCGACGATCCTCGCGCTGGCCAAGGAGCTCTACGGGCCAGAACTCATGAAGTCGCGCGTCCTGGAGCTCAACGCATCGGACGAACGCGGCATCTCGATCGTGCGCGAGAAAGTCAAGGACTTTGCCCGGACGCAGCTGACGAACCCACCGCCCGGCTACAAGTCCCGGTACCCGTGCCCGCCGTTCAAGATCATCATCCTCGACGAGGCCGACAGCATGACGCAGGACGCGCAGAGCGCCCTGCGCCGCACTATGGAGACGTACAGCAAGATCACGCGCTTTTGCCTCATCTGCAACTACGTCACCCGCATCATTGACCCGCTGGCCAGCCGCTGCAGCAAGTTTCGCTTCAAGAGCCTCGACCAGGGCAATGCGCGGCGGAGGCTGGAGGAGATAGCGAAGCTCGAGGGGGTGGGCATGGAAGATGGCGCCGTGGAGGCTCTGATCAAGTGCAGCGACGGCGATCTGAGGAAGGCGATTACTTTTTTGCAGAGCGCCGCGAGACTGGTGGGCGCCAGCAGTGCGGGAGCTGGTGGCGAGGAAGCGGACGACAAGATGGACGTGGACAAGAAGCTAGTCACGGTCAAGGTTGTGGAGGATATTGCCGGTGTTATTCCCAACGCTACGATTCAGAAGCTGGTGGAGGCCATGCGGCCCCGCGCTGCTGGTGAGACGTACCAGGCCATCGCGAAGGTAGTGGAGGAAATGGTGGCGGACGGGTGGAGCGCGGGGCAGACCATGGCGCAGCTCCATCAAGCGGTTGTCTACGACGAGACAATTCCGGACGTTCAAAAGAACAAGATTGTGATGGTCTTCTCTGAGATCGACAAGCGGCTGGTGGACGGTGCGGACGAGCATCTCTCAATACTGGATCTCGTCCTTCGCATCTCCGGGATCATAGCTGGGAGGTAGTGCAGATTGTTCGAGAAGGAAAGAAAAAGCCACCAGCTTGGGTCAGCGAACGACGGTCAAAATGACAGGGACACTTTACGGAGGGGCGTTCTGGAGCGGATACAGAGAGCACAACAGGTGTTATTTATTGCTGTTCAAAATCAAGGGGTATCTTTGTCTACTCGAAGGAGGCCCAGATTTCCATCCAGCACATCCCAGGCAGTCTTGGGCTGTGCCGGTTTGTCTGCTGCCCTACTGGCGCGTCTCCTGGACTTTGTTACTCCCTCGGGAGACTGACTCTCATGCAACCAAAGATCCTCCTCGGCACTGGGGAGCGGTTCAGTACCTCTATGGCCGAGCGGCAGGCGTCCAAGTAACCGGTCAACTTCTCCTAAAGTGCCCATCGAACCTTCAAGGGCAATTTGTCCCTCCTCAATCTTCTCGGCGACAGTCTCCAGTGTCGTGATCTTTGCAGAGTCGGCAGCGAACACCCAGGGCCTGACACGATTCGATGCGCTGGAACGCTCCTCAGGAACAGCGTCCGCGAATGCGGCATGAGCACTCGGCGCCCCGGGCATCAAATGAGCCGGGATCAGCAGGCTTTCTTCCGCCAAGTGATCAAGGACCTGGCTATTCTCTTTCATCTTTTTGGATATGGCCGCATTGAGGTGGGACTTATGTGCTATGAGACCCTTCTGTTCTCGGGCGGTGGCGAGCAGCCTTTCCAGGTAGGGAGTCAGGAGGTGCGAGGCGGGTGGTGGTTTCGGCGCCGTAGAAGATGTGAGGTCCACCTCGTTCTTCGGGGGCTTGATGTCTGGTTGAGGTTGCTGGCCGACGAGCTGAAGAAGCCTCTTCCGTGCGTCAAGATACTGCGCGTACTTCTCTGCGATGCTCGCGAGCTGTGCTTCCATATTGATGGAATCTGCAGGAGCACGGTGCGCCTGGGAATCCTCTCCTTCTAGACCCCCATCATCTCCCGAAGCCTTGCCGAGCTCGACCTCTATCCAACTGATGAGCTCAGCTCTGGTCCGGTTCAGCGCCTCGAGTTTGGCGCCGCCGCTGATGGTCTCGGTTCGGGCGGTAGATCGCGCCTTGACTTTCTCCAACAGTTGCTCCTCGTTCTGTAGTACGAGCTTCGTTCGAAGAACATGCTTCTCCAGCTGATCGATCGAGTCCTTCACGTGTGGTGCGGAGGCAGCCGGGTCAAGTGCGAGAGCAGTGACTAGCTCCTTGGGCACGTCCGGTAGGGGCCTGGAATCCCTAAAGATCTCCCTCGGATTCAGAAACTCAGCCGACGCTGCTGGTTTCTGTCGCAGTGTGTTCAATGCCCTCTCAATTGCCCGAAGCTTCTCATGCCTTTGTTGGAGGCGAATTGCCGCAAGATGCTCTTGCAGGCGCTCCAACTGGTTGTTAACGGTAGTGGCGATGTTCCCAGGAGTCCTCTGCTCACGAGAGCATGCGGCGAACTCCTGGCGAGCTTGGATATTTGCACTTAAGGCGTCAAGATAGGCCTTCTGTAGCCCTTTTGACAGAGAGAGCGATCTGGCGCAGTTCGCGCCCACGAGGGCAAGAGGCCCGATAGCAGTGCCGTCCTGGAGGTATGAGTCGAGGTGGACGGCCAAAATCTGTCTTATACGCGCAACCTCCTCCCGCGGCCGGACGTAGGGCCCCAGCGTTCGCTGGATGTCCCTAATCGTGTCCTTACTTGCAGGTTTCATGTCGTACTAAACTCTGTGTCGCTATCGTTCCATGGATCTGATGGCGAGGTAGGCAAATAAGGTGACTTCATCGTCGTGGTGAAACCGCACGCGTCAAGATCTGTTTTGTTGATGAACAAGACGCATTTCAATGGCCCATTGTTTTTTTGGAGCTGTCGAAACAGGGGCAGTCCGCCCTTTGGGGCGATGCTTCAGGGAGCTCAGTGGTCCCACAGCGCTCCGGCTTGAGTGTGAGGTGCCGAGACCCAATCAGAAGCTGTCGCCGCTGCTGCCTTCCTGCCTCGAAAATTCAGGCCTGCGGGTGTAGGTGCAGGTGCCGCCTTCGACATTGCATGCCTGCTTCGCGACACGCGATTGCAACAGCTCTCGACACCCCGTTCCCTCCCCCCTTTCACTTCATTTGGAAGTTTAGATGTGAAGCTCCGACCCTAGCTCATCTCACCGAGCAGACCGCAGCCCAAACCCGGCGTCATCCCGTGTCGCCGCGCCCCGAGTGACGCAGCACGACGCGCCGGTAACCAGCAGCGACAGAAAGCGTTCTCGGGCGCATCGCACTTTTCTGCGGTTCGCAGACGTCCCATTTACTTTCCAGATACCCCACTTACTTTATCTTGCCCAAGATGTCGGACTACCACCGCGATGTCTCGCAATACAAGTACTCGGCCATGTCCAACCTGGTCCTCCAGGCGGACCGTCGGTTTGTCACCAGGCGAACCGACGAGGCCACCGGGGATCCAGAGTCGCTGGCCGGGCGCTTGTCCATCAAGGACATGGGCTCTCGTGTCGGTCGAACGGCCGCGCCGAAAACGAAGAAGACAGGTGCCATGCCAGATGTGGAGAGGGGAAGCATGCGAGAAGGGGCCGACGTGCTCCAGTTCGTCAAGCAGAAGGGCAAGGCCGAGGCGCGAGGCGGGGGTATCTTGACCGGAACCGATGCTCTGATCGAAGGAATTCGATATCGACCACGGACACAACCCACCCGCGACGCCTTCAACCTCGTCCTGACCATCGTGGCTGAGCACCTCGGCGACGTTCCACACGAGGTGGTGCGAAGTGCCGCCGACGCGACGCTAGAGTACCTCAAGGACGACGACATCAAGGACTTCGACAAGAAGAAGGAGGTCGACGATATCTTGGGTGTCTCGATGAGCCCTCAGCAGTTCAACGAGCTCATGAATCTGGGGAAGAAGATTACCGACTACGATGCGCAAGATGAAGACGAAGACGAAGACGCCGAGAACGTGAAGGGGGCTGGTGAGGACGAGGTTGACGGCCGACAAGGCGTTGCAGTCAATTTCGAGAACGAGGAAGACGATGACGGCATGGTGGATGTCGTCCGGGAGGAATCCTCAGAAGACGAGGCGGACGTGGAAGATGAGGAAGATCGCCCAGACCTTCGAGAAGTTGCCGAAGGTGGTGAGGCCGGTCAGGACCACGACGAGGAAGAGGCTGGATTGGCCGACGGCGAGGCTATGGTCATTGACGCAGTACCTGTTGGCAAAGCCAGGCCAGAAGAGAAGAACTCTGTTCCGGCCAGGGACATCGACGCGTATTGGCTGCAACGCCAGATTGGACGTCTGTACCCAGATGCGCACACTCAGCATGACAAGACATTGCAAGCGCTCAGGTTCTTATCAGGAGAGCCCGATGAGCCCGGCGGCGAGGAGAAGCAGCTTCGGGACATCGAGAACGACCTGATGGAGCTCTTTGATTACGAGCACCACGAGATTGTGCAGAAGCTGATCGAAAACCGGGAGAAGGTCGTTTGGCTTACGCGGTTGGCAAAGGCCGAGGGTCGGGAGGAGCGCGAGACCATCGAGAGGGAAATGGCTTCTGAGGGGCTGCGCTGGATTCTCGAAGAGTTACACGGCAAGCCCAAAGTTGATCAGAAGAGACCCAAGATGGAGATCAAGATGGACATCGACAAGGACGCTCTCGCAGACGCGAAACCGCAGAAGGAAGAACGCCCTGAGGGCCACCTGATCGGCGGACTACAACCCAAGAAGCTGATTAACTTGGAGAACCTCATCTTTGATCAGGGGAACCACCTCATGACTAACCCAAGGGTCAAACTTCCGGATGGCACGACGAAGCGGACTTTCAAGGGTTACGAGGAGGTTCACGTCCCGCCACCGAAACGGCGGACCGACCCTGGTGAACAGAACATTCCGGTCTCTGAGATGCCAGAGTGGGCGCAGCTGCCCTTCAGCACAACAAAGTCGCTCAACAGGATCCAGTCCAAGTGCTATCCAACCGCTTTCCAGGACGACGGTAACATGCTCATCTGCGCGCCGACTGGCAGCGGCAAGACCAATGTTGCTATGCTCACAATGCTCCGAGAAATCGGCAAGAACAGGAACAGCCGGGGCGAGATCGATCTGGATGCGTTCAAGATTGTTTACATCGCGCCTTTGAAGGCCCTCGTTCAGGAGCAAGTTGGCAATTTCGGCAAGAGACTGGAGCCATATGGCATCAAGGTTGCAGAGTTGACGGGCGACCGCCAGCTCACGAAACAGCAAATATCAGAGACCCAGATCATTGTGACGACTCCTGAGAAGTGGGACGTCATCACCAGAAAGGCCACCGACATTTCGTACACCAACCTGGTCCGGCTCATCATCATCGACGAGATTCATTTGCTGCACGACGACCGTGGCCCCGTCCTCGAGAGCATCGTCAGCAGAACCATGCGCCGGACCGAGCAAACCGGGGAGCCCGTCCGCATCATTGGCCTGTCTGCCACGCTGCCGAATTACCGAGATGTAGCGAGCTTCCTCCGCGTGGACTTTAACAAGGGCATGTTTCACTTCGACAGCTCGTATCGTCCATGCCCGCTGCGTCAGGAGTTCATTGGCGTTTCCGAAAAGAAGGCCATCAAGCAGCTGAAGACGATGAACGATATCACGTACCAAAAGGTTCTCGAGCATGTCGGGCAAAATCGCAACCAGATGTTGGTGTTTGTGCACTCCCGGAAGGAGACGGCGAAGACGGCCAAATATATCCGTGACAAAGCGCTAGAGATGGAGACGATCAACCAGATCCTCAAACACGATGCTGGGACTCGCGAAGTTCTAAGCGAAGCGGCCAACTCGGTTAACAACACGGACCTCAAGGACATTCTGCCGTATGGCTTCGGAATTCACCATGCCGGCATGAGTCGGGCCGACAGGACAGATGTTGAGGATCTCTTCGCAAGCGGGCATATCCAGGTGCTTGTATGCACCGCCACGCTGGCTTGGGGCGTCAACTTGCCTGCCCACACCGTCATCATTAAGGGCACGCAGGTCTATTCTCCGGAGAAGGGTAGCTGGGTCGAGCTGAGTCCTCAGGACGTTCTGCAGATGCTCGGTCGCGCGGGTCGACCGCAGTTCGATACGTATGGTGAAGGCATCATTATCACAACGCAACTCGAGGTTCCTTACTACCTGTCGTTGCTCAACCAGCAGCTTCCGATCGAGAGCCAGCTTGCAAGCAAGCTCGTCGACAATCTCAATGCCGAAATCGTCCTCGGCAATGTTCGAAGCCGGGACGAGGGTGTCGAGTGGCTCGGGTATACTTACCTCTTCGTCCGGATGCTCCGGTCTCCCGGCCTTTACAGCGTCGGGGCGGAGTACGAAGATGATGAGGCCCTGGAGCAGAAGCGCGTCGACTTGATCCATTCTGCTGCGACGGTTTTGAAGAAGTCCAATTTGGTCAAGTACGACGAGAAGACCGGGAAGATGCAGTCTACCGAGCTTGGGCGAATCGCGTCGCACTACTACATCACTCACGGCTCGATGGATACATACAATAAGCTGATCCAGCCGTCGATGAACGATGTGGAGCTGTTCCGCGTCTTTGCTCAGAGCGCCGAGTTCAAGTACATCCCCGTCCGGCAGGAGGAGAAGCTTGAGCTTGCCAAACTTCTCGCCCGCGTTCCCATCCCGGTGAAGGAGAGCATCGAGGAACCGACCGCCAAGATCAACGTTCTTCTCCAGGCCTATATATCCCGCCTGAAGCTCGACGGGCTGGCCCTCATGGCTGATATGGTCTACGTTACTCAATCTGCCGGCCGTATTCTCCGGGCCATCTTTGAGATCTGCATGAAGAAAGGCTGGGCCTCTGTCTCCAAGCTGGCTCTGAATCTCTGCAAGATGGCTGAGAAGAGAATGTGGCCGACCATGTCGCCACTTCGGCAGTTTCCCAACTGTCCCCCCGAGATCGTGAGGAAGGCGGAGAGGATAGAGGTTCCCTTCAGCAGCTATTTCGATTTGGATCCTCCACGCATGGGCGAACTTCTCGGCCTGCCCAAGGCCGGCAAGACTGTGTGCTCCTTGGTGGCCAAGTTCCCGCGGGTGGAGGTGCAAGCCAATGTGCAGCCTATGACCAGGTCGATGTTGCGCGTCGAATTGACTATCACCCCTACTTTTGAGTGGGACGTCGATGTTCATGGGCTTGCCGAAAGCTTCTGGATCGTGGTGGAGGATTGCGACGGCGAAGATATTCTCTTCCACGACCAGTTCATCCTGCGCAAGGACTACGCCGAGGTCGAGGCCAACGAGCACATTGTTGAATTCACGGTGCCCATCTCGGAGCCGATGCCGCCGAATTATTTCATCTCGGTCATCTCTGACCGGTGGATGCACTCTGAGACGCGCATGGCGGTGTCGTTCGAGAAGCTCATCCTGCCGGAACGTTTCCCCGCTCACACCGAACTCCTCGACCTTCAGCCACTTCCCGTGTCTGCTCTGAAGGCTAAGGACTATGCTGCCCTGTATCCCGACTGGCCGCAATTCAACAAGGTGCAGACGCAAACCTTCAACTCCCTGTACAGCACGGACAACAATGTCTTGGTTGCTGCGCCGACTGGAAGCGGCAAGACGGTCTGCGCAGAGTTCGCATTGCTCCGTCACTGGGCAAACCAAGACTCCGGTCGGGCCGTTTACGTCGCTCCCTTCCAGGAACTGGTTGACATACGATTCCAAGACTGGCAGAAAAGGTTTTCGAACCTCCGCGGCGGCAAAGATATTGTGAAGTTGACGGGAGATACGACTAGCGACCTCAAGCTGCTCGAGCAGGGAGATCTCATCCTTGCTACCCCCCTCCAGTGGGATGTCCTCTCGCGACAATGGAAGCGAAGGAAGAACGTTCAGACTGTGGAATTATTCATCGCAGATGACCTGCACTTGCTTGGCGGTCAAGACGGGTACATCTACGAGATCATCGTGTCTCGGATGCATTACATCCGCACGCAAACGGAGCTGCCCCTGAGAATTGTCGGACTAAGCGTCTCCCTTGCCAATGCTCGAGACATCGGCGAGTGGATTGACGCGAAGAAGCACGACATCTACAACTTCAGCCCCCATGTGCGTCCGGTGCCGCTGGAGCTTCACATCCAGTCCTACACGATCCCCCATTTCCCATCGCTCATGCTGGCCATGGCGAAGCCGACATATCTCGCAGTCACTCAAATGTCAGCGGACCAGCCGGCACTCATATTCGTGCCGAGTCGGAAGCAAACCAGGGCGACGGCTCGGGACCTTCTCACAGCATGCCTGGCGGACGATGATGAGGATCGCTTTTTGCATGTCGAGGTCGATCAGATCCGGAAGCTTCTTGAACGGGTCCAGGAGGAAGCCCTCGCCGAGGCCCTTTCTCACGGCGTGGGCTACTATCACGAAGCCCTGAGCCAGGGCGACAAACGCATCGTCAAGCACCTTTTTGACAACGGTGCGATCCAAGTGCTGATTGCCTCTCGCGATGTGTGCTGGGAGCTTGCCTGCACGGCGCACTTGGTGGTCGTCATGGGAACCCAGTATTTCGAGGGACGAGAGCATCGGTACGTCGACTACCCGCTCAGCGAAATCCTCCAGATGTTCGGGAAGGCCGCGCAACCGTCCAGAGATGGGCGTAGCCGTGGTGTCCTCATGCTTCCAGCCGTGAAGCGAGAGTACTACAAGAAGTTCCTCAACGAGGCCTTGCCGGTCGAGTCGCATCTGCACAACTTCCTCCCCGATGCCTTTGTCACGGAGATCAGCACGAAGATGATTGAGTCTGCCGAAGATGCCATCAATTGGGCGACATTCACGTATTTCTACCGGCGCTTGCTGGCCAACCCGAGTTACTACAGCCTCACGGACCCGACGCATGAGGGACTGAGCCAGTATCTCTCTGATATGATCGAAGCGACGCTTACCGAGCTGTCCGACTCGAAGATCGTCGAGGTGGATGAGGAGGACGGCACGGTCGCGCCTCAGAATGCGGCCATGATTGCAGCCTACTACAACATCTCGTACAACACGATGCAGACATTCCTCCTGTCGCTGTCGCAGAAGACGAAGCTGAAAGGGCTGCTTGAGATCGTCACGGCGGCGGCGGAGTTCGAATCTATCCAGATCAGGCGGCACGAGGGAACCATTCTCCGGCGCATTTACGACAACGTTCCGGTCAAGGTGGCGGACCCGGCCTTCGACTCGCCCCATTTCAAAGCATTGGTCCTGGTGCAGGCGCACTTCTCGAGGATGAACCTCCCGATTGATCTCGCAAAGGACCAGGAGATCATCCTCACCAAAATCCTCAGTCTCCTGAGCGCAGCCGTCGACATCCTGTCGTCGGAGGGGCACCTGAACGCGATGAACGCGATGGAATTGTCGCAGATGGTGGTGCAGGCCATGTGGGACCGCGACAGCCCGCTGAAGCAGATCCCCAACTTCACGCCCGAGGTGGTCAAGGTGGCGAACAAGTACGGCATCAAGGACATCTTCGACTTCATGGAGAAGATGAACCCCGATGAGAACCCGGAGTACGGCTCCCTCATCAAGGACCTCGGCCTCTCGCAGGCGCAGCTCGCGCAGGCGGCCCACTTCACCAACACCAAATACCCGGACATCTCGCTCGAGTTCGAGGTGCTGGACAAGGAAAGCATCCGCGCGGGCGAGCCCGCGTACCTCCAGATCCACATCGAGCGCGAGTTGGAGGATGACGAGGCGTTCGACGTGACGGTGCACGCGCCTTTCTACCCGGGCAAGAAGTCGGAGAACTGGTGGCTGGTGGTAGGCGAGGAGAGCGCCAAGACGCTGCTCGCCATCAAGCGCGTCACGGTCGGCCGCGAGCTCAACCTCAAGCTCGAGTTCACGGTGCCGACGCCCGGCCGGCACGACCTGAAGCTGTTCTTGATGAGCGACAGCTACGTGGGCGTCGACCAGGAGCCCACCTTCTCGGTCATGGTCGAGGAGGGCATGGATGTTGATGAGAGTGAGGAGGAAGAGGAGGAGGAGGAGTGATGGGAGAGCGCATGGAGGCGGGATGCTGCTGATGAGGGGGGTTACGAGAGCTGTGTTCTGACCATGTCTGTCTAGATCGATCGCATGGGCAAGTGTACGGTATCAAGAGTGGGATGGGACAGGACAATCTACATCGTTTTTCTGTTTTGGTTCATCTCGTGTCATCGTCGGCAGTTGGTTGGCTTGTGGTGCGAGGCACCGATCATCAGGCTGAAATCGGACGCGGTGTTTACCCCGGGGAAGCAGGCAGCCGTGGCGGCCGCCACACACGAGAGAGCGATTGGGGGCAGCAGGCTTCCTGAGTCGAGGGTTGGGTGCTGGACTGTCTCGAGATGGGTTGATTGGAAGAAAAGACGGGCTGTTCTGTTGGTCTGCCCGCGTGGCTGGACGAGATGGATTGCCTGGACTCGGACGGTGGGTGGTTTTGTGATACCCAGCTACCACAGTACGGCCAGACTGGTGGTGAGTGGCTGTTGGGGCTGTGGGAGAGAGGGGCTCAGGGGGGAGGAAGGGGGGGCGCGGCCGGTGTTGGCGTCGTGCATCTGACGCATGCGCATGCCACACAGCGCAGCTCCTCCTTTCACAACTCCGCCGCCCAGCCCGGTCCAGCCCACCTTGCCCACCTCAGTAGGCCAAGCAAGCAGCGCGAAACTGAGAGAGCTCCCTCGCGCGCCAAGACGCTCGGACCAGGTTCCAACTCTCCCGCTCGCTCGTGTGCTGCCCATCCAAATAATTTCTCTCTAATCCGTACTAAAGTTAAGCTACATTCGCGAATGCCTGCCAAACTTTGGCGCAACCTCACTTTCCATTGTTTTCAGCGCCTGCGCATTGCCGCCCGTCCGCCATCCGCGCAACGCATCGACTTCCATCGCCACGCGCTGCTGGCTGAGGAGCTCGTAGTCCCTGGTCGACTTGCACGCGAACAACGCGTCGACTTTTGTTTTTTACCGGCCCAAAACACCCTATCCGTCGCCCGCTTCCCACCCCAGTCGCGTGCTGACATCACATCGCCACCTCCTCCTCGCGACCATGCCCGGCGAGAACGGTCCTGCCACGCCCCCGGCCGACGGCGCGCCGCCTGCCGTTGAGTCCAAGGACGACGCGACCGCGAGTGCTCCTGCCGAGGCGCCCAAGGTTGTTTCTGTTGTCGAGACCAAGGCGGCCGCCGAGCCTGAGGCTGAGTCCGTGCCGCCTGCTGCCGAGGCTGACAAGGCCACTGAAGGTACCAACACACTTTTTCTCGCGTCAAGCGGGAAGCTTATCTTTGCATCCTACTGACATCACTTCTGCTAGCACCTGCAAAGAAAGCTGACGAGCAGACCGAGGAGAACCCCGACGTCGAGATGGCCGACGCCGGTGACACAGCCAAGCCCGCACCGGAGACCGCCGACGCTTCCGATGCACAAGAGCCAGAGCAGGCCGACTCGGCCACTGCCGACGCTGCCGATGCCGACAAGTCCAGGTCGAAGCGCAAGTCAATTGGCGGCGCTGACACAAAGGGCAAGAAGCTGAACAAGAAGGCGTCCAAGCCGCGCATGCTGCACCTGGACGCCCAGCCGGGCGATCACTACTTTGTAAAGCTCAAGGGCTTCCCGCAGTGGCCCGTCATCATCTGCGACGAAGACATGCTGCCTGCATCGCTCCTCAAGTCGCGGCCGGTCACGGCGAAGCGTGCCGATGGCACTTACCGCGAGGACTACGCCGACGGCGGCAAGAAGGTTGCGGACCGGACATTCCCCGTCATGTATCTGCACACCAACGAATTGTGAGCCCCCCACCTTCCAGTCTGCACTGACCCGTCCCTGTCCTATCCAGCTCCGTTGGCTGGCGGGCAATGCAGAATCCGTGGGCTAATCTCGCATGCAGCGGCTGGGTGCCTAACACCGACCTGATTGAGCTCGATCCCGCGACCGTGCTGGATGTCAAGATGGACAAGATGCGGAAGACGCTGCAAGCTGCCCACCAGCTAGCGTCGGAGAACCACCCGCTGTCATACTACAAGGAGGTGCTGCAGAACTACCAAGAGGAGCTCATTGAGCAGGAAAAGGCCAAGGCGGCGAAGGCAGCCACGCCCAAGGGCAAAAAAACCAAAGCTGCGAGCGAGGAGGACGAGGACGTTGACATGGAGGATGCGCCCGACGCGGAAACGCCAGCAAAGGACAAGAAGGCCAAGAAGAGGAAGGCTGAGGACAGTGCTGAAGTGAGCGCTCTTCCCCTAAGGGAAGAGGATCGATAGCGGATGGCTAATGCTAGCAGACGCCGCAACGGTCGGATTCGGTGAAGAAACCCAAGATTAAGTTGACGACGAGCGCGACCCCGAAGGCAGCCAATGGTGGCGCCACGTCTACGCCGAAGTCGGGCAAGGCGAGCGAAGTCAAGAGCACGAAGTCCAAGTCCAAGAAGCCCAAGGAAGGAGATGACAAGAAAGCCGAGAAGGAGGCCCCGGCTCCCAAAGAGCCCGAGCTGTCGGCCGCGGACAAGCACGCTCGGAAAGAGGTACGTCAAACCAACCCCTTTGTCGCCGTTGACGCGAAACAGCACGAAGAGAAGGCGCTGACTCGATTCCGTCTGCAGAAGGAGGTTTTGTTCCTCCGGCACAAGCTTCAGAAGGGCCTCTTGACCCGGGATCAGGAACCCAAGGAGGAGGAGATGAAGCTGATGTCGGACTACATCACGAAGCTCGAAGGGTTCCCGGACCTGGAAGTCAGCATCATCCGCGCGACGAAGATCAACAAGGTCCTCAAGGCGATCCTGAAGCTGGAGAACATCCCGAAGGAGGAGGAGTTCAAGTTCAAGCCGCGCTCGCAGGTCCTGCTGGACCAGTGGAATAAACTGCTGGCCGTCGACGGCGCGCCGGCCGAGGTCAACGGCACGGCCAAAGGGGCGGCCAAGACCAATGGCGTGAAAGAGAAGAGCGAGACAGCGGAGCTCGTCAAAGCCAAAAAGGAAGCCAAGGAAGAGGCTAAGGAGGCACCCAAGAAGGAGTCGGAGGCTGGCTCGGATGAGGCGCCGGAGGCGGCGGACAAGCCGGAGGAAGCGTCTGAGGCGGCGGCAGAGAAGCCAGCTGCTGACCAGGTGAGTCTCTAGGCAACACGCGACATCGCTCTGTGGCACGTATGTCTGACAAGTTGTCGCAGGTCAAGGCTTCCGAGGCGGTTGAGGCATCGGCTTAGGCGCATGTGCTGCGCCTCATTGCGAGATACCGGCCGCAGAGTCGGACTCTCGAGCCATCGGCTGGTGGAGTGGGGATTTTCTCGATGTCTCTGGGCGGGCGGGACAGGGCGCGGTAGCTGGAGATGGGGGCCCGATCGGCGCTTGTAAAAGTATGAGGGAGGGACGGGGTCTGTCGATTTCCATTTTCCGCATGATGGGCTCAGTCTTTTGCGATCGGAATCCGGGGTTTGAGGGTGTTCAGGTTCAATACAGGCGTGCGATTTTCTTCCTTTCCGCTGCCCTTTCCCCTATGTCCCCCCACACGGCAACACTTCCTTTTGCGCGCTCTGTGCCTGCTCCCCTGGACACTTTTTTTTCTTGGGCGGCGATGGTCCAGGTACCATGGGCGTACCCGGATTCCCATCCAGCACGTTGGCTGCGGAGGTCTCGCCTGCGCCATGAGAGCGCCCAGGGCGTGGGAAGCCTTGCCGCGCGTCGCACGACGAAGGGTTCGGTTTTTCCTTTCTGATCTACTTATAGCTCGGTTCACACTGCGGTGGCCTGCGGAGGGAGAGGCGGCGCACGGAGGAAAGAGCGCCGTTGGAGCGGAGAATGGAGAGGGGAGGAGGGGCCCGGGGGGGGTGACTATCAGATGCTTTTACAAAATAGGAGTGCTGCATCATAGTGGAACAGTAGTAAATTGCCAACTCAGAAACTTGGGGCATTTATCACCAGACAATCCAATTACTACTCAGGGAAATTTCCTGCCTATATACTGAGAGGCAAGGTGGAGAGCGAGTGAGTCGCCAGCCGACAGTTAAGTCTGGCTGTGACGCGGTATTATCACGTAACGGTACGCTACGCCTGCTGTGTAAAATTACTAGATGGTATGTATCCGTACTCCGTACTACCACCACCAGGTACGCGCGCCAGCACGACGCGTGAACTCTCTTACACAATACTTAACCAACTTTACAACCACCACACAGCATGACGGAAACTGAAAACGACCCGGCGCGGTTTGAGCATGACGATCACAGAGTGTGTTCCATCTCACCTGATACCATAACACCATACACTAGTAATGGCACATTCAACTGATCGTTCGAGAACTAGGCCGCCTTTGTCTTCAGCAGTCTCGCCGACGGCAGCGCCAAGCAGAGCGCGCGTCCGGCCAAACGGCGCAAGATAGCCAGGCCGGAGGCTCCCAGCCCGCTGTACATCATCGCACAGGCAGACACGCCATTCCCACCGCTCTTCGGCGGCGCCGAGAGTGCAGATGCCGCGCGTCTGCGCCAGGAGCTCTTCGAGACGGCGTGGCCGGTCCTGGAGCAGCGCATTCAGGTGCGTTTGTGTGCATGTCTCTCTGCCATTGACAGCTTCCCGCCTGACATTGAGTGCGCAGCACGTTCTGAGGGAAGCGAATCGGAACACGCTGGACGAGGTCACCTCGTTCTTGCAGCAAGCTGGCGGGACCGATGCGTGAGTTTCTGGACTCTGCCCTTGTGATCATCGGGCTGCTGACCGGGGTTTGAAGCGGCAAACTCACCGCCGGGTTCATCATCACCGGGCCAAACATTGCCTCTCAGGACTTGCTGTTCGAGCAGCTGGCCGAGACGGTCTGCGCCGTCACCCGGGCAAGATTCGTCCGGTTGCGCGCCTCCGACGCGCCAAATCTCAAGGCTGTCTTGAAGAAGATCATCCGCGATGCCACATCGAGGGCATCAGGGGACGAAGATGGACTGGATGCCGAGGTCAGCCAGGGTGTAAGTCTGACTGTGTCTGTCCGCCGAAATCACCCCGAGAATTGCGCTGATGATGCGTCCAGGGTCGGAAATACCTCGACTACGATCTCGAAGCGCTGCACGCCTTCCTTGTCCAACAACAGCATCAGCAATCGCGGCGGGTCGTTGTCGCAATCCAGGACAGTGAGGCCTTTGAGAGTGGTTTGCTAACGGACTTGATTGCTCTCTTACAGTACGGTCCCTCCACAGCCCTATTCATGGTCGGTCTGAAGCTGACTTTGCCGGAGTTCTTGGCGTGATCGCATCGGGTTCGACGTGCTGTTTGGTATCGCCACCTCTGTCGAGCTGTTTCAGGCACGCCTGTTGAAGTCAACGGCCAGCCAACTGCATGGTGCACAGTTCGACGTCGTGCAGGCTAACTCGGTCCTCGAAAGCGTCATCAAAAGCGCTGTGGCGGGGACTCAGGCCAGCCTGAGGATTGGACCGTCGCTGCTCCGGAGCCTTGTCGAACGCCAGCAGAGCCAGGTGGCCGGCGTGCAGGTGTTCATCAGCTCGCTCAAATACGCCTACATGTGCCACTTCTACGCAAACCCGCTCAGTGTCCTTCTTGCTAGCAGTGATCGCCTGCAGCGCGAGCTGCTGCAGCCCGAACACATCGAGGCCATCCGGAATCTCGATTCTTTTAGGTCCCATGTCGAGGCCGCCGTCGAGGCGAGGCAACTAAACCACGCGCAGTCCTTGCTTGAAGACGACGAGCGCCTTGCTACGAATATCTTGGAGCAAGGGCAAAAACGGCAGGCGTACCTGATCCAGCTTCTGCGATCACTACATCTCGTGATGTGCACTGGCCTGAGCAATACTGCATTTGTGGATCTCTACATGACAGCCCTGAGCAGCGGCGTCGACATTGACCAGACTTCCGGTACTATCCCGCTGGAGGATGCGGTTACACGTCTGAGTCCGGACGGGTTCCTGTCGCTGCTCGGTCGCCTCATGAACGCCGTACGCACGGGCACCCCAGAGCTCGGCCTGGATGGATGGGAACCTGAGGCCGAAGAGTTCGTGGGGGCTCTAGCAGACCTCCGAGACGAAGTCGAAGGCTTGCTTGAACGAGCTAAGAGCCACGCTACGACGCTCAAGAGCAAATACAGCGCGCAAAGCAGGGTCATGCGCACCACGGTCGTGGCGCAGAAGGTCCAGCTCAGCCAGGACACAGCGACGCTAACAGAAGAGGACAAAGGGTACACCAAAGCCATCGACACTTTGTTGGCTATTCTGTCGCAGGCCCTGCAATGTGACGCGATCGACTCCCTCTTTCTTCACGAAGCTTGGGTCTTCGACAATAAGTCGCCTTACCGGGACGTCTTTGTCCCTCGACCAGGCGCCACATTCAACCGCGCCCTCTCCCGGCCGCACGATTACCTCGCTTGCGCGTGCTGCAGCAAAGCGAACGGAGGAGCGGTCTCGACATTGCCCACCACAGCTATCCTGTACCACCTCTACCTCGAGGCCGGTGCGTTGATTAACGTGGCAGATTTATGGTCTGCGTATCACGCCCTCGTCGGCGACGAATCCGACATCGGGCTCGACGAGCGAGCCGCGCTCGTGTGCTTCTACCGCGGCCTGGCGGAGCTCAGAACGATGGGCTTTGTGAAGCAGAGCAAAAAGAAGGCCGATCACGTTGCCAAGTTGAAATGGCTCTGAGCCAACCGGATTCGGAGCAGCGTGTTCCGATAATTCCGTCGTTGGAAGAATACATTGTTCGGCATTGACAGAACGGGCAGTCAGTTTCTTTGGGATGTCCCCTTGTTGAAGAGTCAGACAATGTCTTGGTTGTTCCCAGAACGGTCAAAGCCGACCGCGGGTTAAAGATGTCTTAACGGCCAAAGATAGCAGCAGGTGGAATAAAGACCGGGGCGAATATGCGTTTCTGATTCTTGGTGAGCGAGCTGCTCCCAAAGAGCGGAGTGTCCTCCCGTGGACACTTACAAGAGCACCAGATGGCCCCGGAAGTTGGCGCGGGCTTCCGTCGCTCAGAATCACCAGACATTCCACCAACCAAGGCCAGCTGTTGTCCAAAGACGACAGAGAAGACCAACTCCGGAAGAGACTATTGTGTTCTGCTGCCGGCAGCAGTTGCATTTCAGCAACCTTTAGCATCTTAAGAACGGCTTTTCTCTCGCTTTCTGCCTCTTCCGTGCCTATCTTCTAGACGGCTCTCCAAACCAGACTTCTACTTTATCCGCCGTACATCCTTAAGTAGGGCACTACAGTTCCCCGTATCATTAGTCTCTTGCAGCTCGAGCACCTCGTTGCAATTGCCAAGCACAAGCTCTCTTGCATAAGAAACAAGCCTTCACTCCTGCGGAGCAATACCTGCTCTCATCGCCAGCCAAACAGTCAACGAGCGAAGCCAGGAGCCAAACACGCAAGATGGAGCAACCATCGCCCACAACACCCAACAACAACAACAACAACAACAACACCTTCAGCAACATCTCGTCAGTCTCAACCGCCACACCAGCCTTCGGCACCCGCCGTGCGGCCAAGAACCCGGCCTTCAACGCCAAGCTCGCGCAAATGTCGCTGCAGCTCGCGCCGCTGGTGCAGCTGACGACAGGGGCGGTGCACCCGGCGTTCCCGCGCACGCTGCTGGCCTTCTGGCTGCTGACGGACGCGCAGCTGGACGAGCTGGCGCACTTCTACCACCAGCGCACCCCCTGCCGCTGGACGGCGCACTACCCGTGCCCCGTCGCGTGGCCGCCGGGCCTGACGCTCGAGGAGAAGCGCCGCAAGCTGGGACGCTTCATTGGCCTGCGCGGGTGCGAGACGCCGATCGAGCGGCTGGTCGCGTCCGAGGTGGTCTACCGGCTGGGCAGGACGGAGGAGGAGATTGGGGAGGATGCGCGGCGCGCGAGGGAGGAGGAGGGTGGCGATGCGAGGCGGAGGGGAAGGGAGGATGAGGTGGATGAGGTGAGGAGGAAGATGGGGTGGTATTGAGGGATGATGTGAAGGTTTGAGTGAGGAATGTGTTGCTGTTTTTTTCCCTCTGTGTTTTTGAAATACAGCGAGCGAGCATCGGATGGAAAATTCCCTGGGTTGAGCGGTTTGCATGTCAGTCGACGTTGTTCTGGAATGAATCACTAATATTTCTTCATGAAGCGAAGAAGATCGAGGATACTCACTGTGAAAACCAAACTCATGTTGGCATCACAGCCGTGCGCCTGGGCTAAACAACAAGTGTGTAAGGAGGCGTGACAGTGTGCGGGTATAACGGAAGGGCTTCAGCTCGTACACTCTTCCAACAAGCGATTGGTCACCGACTCATGCTGCCGCAAAAGAAATAATATAGACGCAAGACAAGCCGATGTATCACCCCAAACGCCATGCCACTATGCGTAGACAGTCCAGGCAACTGCAAACCCTCCTTTTACTATACAACACCGTAGCCGAAACACCCAGCTTGCGCCCACGTTCGCGACCCCCGTCGGCCAAACTATTTCTTCCCCTTCTTCTTCTTGGACGCGGCGGACGGACTGGCAGAGGGCGTGTCTGTGTCGACCAGAACGGCCTCGTCTTCGCTACCGGCCTTGGCATGGGCTTTCTCCGACTCGTCGTCCAGCTCCTTCATGAACTCGGTCTTGATGCTGGCCCGCCGCTTCTCCCACCACTCCTTGTCGTGCTCGGTCTGGGCCTCAATCTCGTCGAGGCGGTCGCGCAGCGCCTTGTTCGCGGCAATTTCGTTGGCTGACTGGAAGATGATCTGGCCCCATCCCGGAACGAGAGCATTGGCCTGGCACGGTTGTGTAAGCTAGTGAACCGGTGAAAGTCAACAGGGGCAAAAGCGCCATACCTCCATCACAACATCCCGCAGCTCCTCCTCCATCTCTTTCTCGGCGCGCTGGAACCGCTGCCACAAGTCGTCACCAACGCTCCCTCGCTGGAGCAACGAGCCGCAGGCAGCCTTGGCGGAGCGAATTTGGATGATGCGGTGGATGTCCTCGACGGCGCGGCGCAGAAGTGCTGCCCTTATGACACTGTCCGGAATCTTAGGCGCCTTCTCAGACCCGTCCTCGGGCTCCATGTGCAGCAGCGACAGGTAGATGTTGCGTTGCAGGTGCGGGCCGAACCATGGCGCGAGGTTTGCACTTTGCACTGGTGGGGGAAAGAATGACTGTCAGTAACCAGGCACTCCTCGCACATTGGGGTCAAGTTGAAAGCAAAAGCCAGACACACCCGCTTTCCTCCTGCGGTAGACGGTAGAGAAGGTCATGAAAGTGCCGACGAGCACGGCCAGGTAGGCCAGGGGGAGCAGCAGCCCCCTCCAGTCGATGTCGAACATGGCGTGCTGTGGGCCGTCGACCGCAAAGGCGTGGGAAAGAAACGCGCAACGAGGGAAACTGCAGAACGAGAGAAAGGAGTGTCGTGGTGTCTTTTGCAATGACACAAGAACCGGGGCTGGTGGGCGCAGTTTGCTGTTGGTGTCTGGTGTTGCAAAGGTGGCCCTGCTCGCTGACTCGGCATGATGCGCCGAACTGGCCCCGAAAGAACAGCTGGACAACTTTTGGCTCTTGGCACCCACACACACACAACAGCTGGGCGACAAGGGGCAGGGATGCGCCCGTGCAGGGGCCACAAAGTCGAATGGATATGAATGTATCGAGGCGGACTGCCCCACGATATGCACGACAAGGAAGGACTGTTCTCAACTGCATACTTAGATCATCAACATCATTCAAAAAGCGATTCCATCTACAGCTTCTCCTGAAAAGCGACCATTTGTGTAAAAAACCAAGAATTACACAGTACAGGTTCAAAACGTCAAGAAACATCACGTCTGCATTCAGTCTTCCTGCGAATATGAAACATACACGTATGCATGCCCCCCCGTTCTACCAGGTCCAAAAGCTGTTGATGGTAGAGATCGAAGTCCACTCTCCCAGCAAGCGCCCGACATCCCCGCCAGCCGCTCCCAGGCAAGCGATAAACGGCAAAAAGTGTTCCGACTTCCCCAGCAGGTGAGCCCCCTCGCTGTCGGGAAACTCCTGTCTCCAAATCTTCACCTTCGCCCACTTCACCTCCGGATCCCCCGCCGTCGCCGCCTCCTCCATCACCTCCTCAAAACCCTCTATTACTCGGGACCTTCACCTCGGCACCCTCCTCCTTCCCCAGCACGGCACCGACCACCGCATCAGAATCATGATAGCTCGACCCGTTGCCCAGCACCATATACCCTCATCCCTCAACACACTTAGCGCCTGCCCCCACCGGAACGCCGCCTCCGTCCCGGCGTCCTTCCGCGCCGGCACCGACACCTGCACCACGGGCAGGTCGGCCTCCGGGCGCAGCAGCCCCATGGGCACCCACACGCCGTGGTCCCAGCCCCGCGTCTCATCCAGCACGGGCTCCAGGCCCCGCTGGGCAAACAGGTCCCGCACGCGCTCCGCCAGCGCCGGGTCCCCGCGCGCCGGGTACTTGAGCGTCCACGTCTTGGGGGGCAGATCGGCCGCGAGCGGTTCGTTGACGTAGTCGTGCCAGAGGCCCGGGTCGGCGTCGTGCGAAATGTGCGGCGTGGAGGTCTCCCAGTGGGCGGTGAAGACGATGACGCCCCGGACGTTTGGCGAATATGTCGGCCTGCTGCTCCTGCTGCCGCTGCTTCTGGCGCAGAGAGGCGCAGAGCGAGATCAGGCCGGCTTGGTGCGGGGCGTTGAGGAGGGCGTAGGGCCCGCTGCCGTGGGAGATGAAGAGGACGGGGGCCCGGTAAGGAGAGGTGGTGGCGGTCATGTTGTGGGTGGGTGGATGAAGAGCGGGATGTACAGTGATGGGGTGGAGATCAAGAGACTAGATAGGAGAAGCAGTACTGTGTTACCCAGTACTGTGCATGGGACTTAGGTACGGCGTGCTAACTACAGCCAGCATACAAAGCACGCAATATACCTATACAATGAGATAGGTGGGTGCTGTAGTTGGATACTGGGCTTACTGAGCACCTACAAAAAGGTCGGACTGAAACGCCCTCATATGTTTGTGAAATCTGTGCTCTTCAACTAACAACGCGCTCATATGTTTCCAAGCCGGCCACGGACCGGGGATAACCACGCTAGTCCTGATTATTGTGACGGATCTCGCAAGCCCCCCTGCTTCTGAAAGGGACTCCTGAAGATATTGATCGGGTCGGAGCTGTAGGTCCGGTAAAGCCAAGTGGTTCGCAAGAATGCCATAGCAAATGTCTCTCTCCAAGGAGGAAAATCCAGTGATGGCCGGAGGCAAACGACCCAAGCTTCCTCCCTCGTTGCCCTCGTACCTGGCTCAATGCGCCCGTCACTCGACGACCATCACTCATCCTTCGATCCCAGGGCCGCAGGCATGCAACACACTCTCTCCCATTCCGGCCCGTAGTAGGGCAGCCAACTCCGACAGGGGGAGGGGTGCTGTAAGTACACAAAGCCAGGCGCTCGAGCTACTGTTGCTGGTCAATGCCAAGACTTCTCGAGTCTGTCCTGGCTCTTCAAATACTAAGTGATTGGCTGAGGATGCGTCCTGGACGCGCCCCGCTGGGTCGCTGGATGCGGTTGAATGTGACAGTTGACAGTTGGTCGGAATGGCTACCAGTAATGGCGTTGGGTATTAGTACTGTGATTGCCTACCGGCACGTATCAAGTAGCGAACGGTCAAGAGACAGGACTGGCGTGTGGCCGCTCCACGAGATGGACCAACAAAGATAGAACACTAGAGCTCAAGAATATGCTACCGTGGAGACTGAACAGATGGACTTTATGCAACATATTTCACCAAATAGCCTTGAGAAGAGTATCGTAGGAACCCTCTACCTATTGATTGAATTTTTGCTAAGTACATTGATCGACAACACAATGAGTTCGTATCTTAAAGGTAGCAACATCAGGAGTACTAGTACACTCGAGGTACACTACTGTGTACTCTTCCTCCTGTGGGACCCACTTACCCCGCGATCGCTCCCTTGCACTGAGAGCTGGTATAGGGTTAGGGGTGGCCTTACTACCAGCTTGGTCGGCGAATGAGTACCTGTCGCAAGCGAAGCAAGCTGCTCCTGTAAGATTGTTCAACTCAAAGCTCCAATAAGCCCTTCTTAGCCAGGTGGTTGCTGTGATACTGTTGTTGAGATGACATGGTGAAGCGCTCTTTGGCGACGGCCTAAGCCAGTGCCTCATCCAGTGCTACTCGTCACCTCAATGCCAGTGTGGGGCGGTGGGGCAGCACCTAGGTTGCCTTGTATGACGAGGGCCTGAAGCTCACCAGCCGAAGCTCCCAGAAGCTCGAACTTCGACACAAGCAAACCACACTTTCCTGCGGTTCCTTTCTAATCACCTGAGGTACCCGTTCCCTCCCCTACGACAGACCCGCAGACACGACCAACATCACGCAAGCCAACATCAACCCCCAGCGCGCTACAGTCGTGACTCGCCATGCTCCTGCGGTTACGCTCGCCCGATGGCATGTTCCGCCTGACGGTGGAGAAGGACGACAGCTTTGGCGAGCTCATCAAACAGGTAACGGAAGCAGAGCGCAGGGCGTGGCGGCTCTCATATTGCTCGTTAAGCTAACAACCTTCGCACAGCTCCTTCCGAAACTCCCTCCGACCGTTGACGCCCGAACTATCACCCTCTCGAATCATCCCAACGGCGGCGACTCTAAGAAGATTGGTGAGATTGCCAAGTTCAAGATTAGCCAGGTTGGGTTAAGGTAAGATCCTTGGCTCCTGTATTCTGTGTCGCGCCGCGAGCAGCTAAGGCTGACTGAGAAGCGGCAGTCATGGGGATCTCATCTTCATCAACTACCAGCTCCAGAATGCCGTGACAAACGGCGCCGCCAGCAGCGAAGACTCCAAGCCGTCCACAACACCGTTGGCATCGTCAACAAACCGACTCAATGGCAAGCCGATCTTGCCAACTGAAGACCATCCCATCGACCCGCCGCCCAACACATCGGCCGAGCGCATCAAGAACCCCTGGGAGGTGGTCAGACAGTCTCCGTTAGATGACCGACTAGACAGGCAGGATGGCAAGATTCCGAGGAAGCGAGACAACAAGATGTGTCGTCACGGGGCAAAGGGCATGTGCGACTACTGCATGCCACTGGACCCCTTCAACGCTCAGTACCTCGAGGAGAAGAAGATCAAGTACATGTCCGTGCACGCCTACATGCGCAAGACCAACTCGGCCACCAACAAGCCGGAACTCGGGAGCTCTTTCATCCCCCCGCTCGTCGAGCCCTACTACCGCGTCAAGCGCGACTGTCCCTCGGGGCACCCCCAGTGGCCAGAAGGGATCTGCACAAAATGCCAGCCCAGCGCCATCACGCTCCAACCTCAGCAGTTTCGCATGGTCGACCATGTCGAGTTTGCCACACCGCAGATTATTGACAAGTTTCTTGACGCCTGGCGCAGAACCGGTGCCCAGCGGATGGGCATTCTTTACGGCAAATATCTCGAGTACGAGGTGGTGCCTCTCGGCATCAAGGCCGTGGTTGAAGCCATCTACGAGCCACCGCAAGTCGATGAGGTTGACGGCATCTCGCTCAACCCCTGGGAGAACGAGCAGGAAATCAACCAAGTCGCCAAGTTTTGCGGCCTGGAGCAGGTTGGCGTGATATGGACCGACCTCCTCGACGCCGGCAAGGGGGACGGGAGCGCCGTCTGCAAGCGTCATGCGGACTCTTACTTCCTCGCTTCGCAGGAGATAGTTTTTGCCGCGCGCATGCAGGCTCAGCATCCCAAGCCCAGCAAATGGAGCGACACGGGGAGGTTCGGTTCCGACTTCGTCACTTGTGTCATCTCCGGCAACGAGAAGGGCGAGATCTCCATATCGGCATATCAGATGTCGAATGACGCCGTCGAAATGGTGCGGGCCGACATCGTCGAGCCCTCGGCCGACCCCGGCCAGATGCTGGTCCGCGAGGAGGAGGAGGACGACGGCTCCGTGAGTAGGACACGCTACATCCCAGAGGTGTTCTATCGCAGAATCAATGAGTACGGGGCGAACGTGCAAGAGAATGCGAAACCGGCGTTCCCGGTCGAATACCTCTTCGTCACCCTCACCCACGGGTTCCCCGAGGCGCCGAAACCGGTTTTTAAGGACGCCGGTTTCCCGATCGAGAATAGGGAGTACGTCGGAGAGGCCCAGGAGGTTTCCGCCGTCGCGAAGTCCTTGAAGGTGAATCAGAAGGACGACAACCTACATGTTTCCGACTTCCACCTTCTCTGTTTCATTCACCATATGGGCGTCCTAGCCAAGGTACGTGCCTCCTTTCCTCACTCCATCGCCGATAAGTGGCTGACATAGATTTGCGTTCTTCAGGACGAAGAAGCCCTCCTCTGCCGCGTCGCCACGCAGCACGACCTGGCTGAGGCCTTTCAGCTGCGCTCGACAACGGGGTGGCAGACGCTGCACATGATCCTGCAATCCACTGGTGAGAGAAATCCCAAGCGCCCCCGGCTCGCTGACGACGACGGCGGGCTCGACAGGTCGTCGCCGGCCCGCCGACGGGACCACGTCGACGCCCGAGAACGTCTTGCTAAGCGTTTTGCTGCTGTCAGGCTGAACGGAGAATCCGCGCCCTCGCCGGCTACGCCGCCGCCACCGTAGGGGGTCGTTTGCGGCGGGCGGCTGTGATTTGGTGAAGGGGGGTCAACATGGAAGGATTGCCTGCTGGTTGTTCACTGGAAACCACCGATTGGCCGGAAATGACGCATTGAATGGTTACCTATGGGAGATACCGGGCAGAGGTGGAGTCCACGCTAGGAGTTTGGGGGGCGATGGGTTTACTAGAGACGAACGAACAAGGGGCTTACATCCGTGCCATATGTCGTCGGTACATGCATTCATGTTCCTGAAACAACAACCAATCTTCAATCTTCCTTAAAAACTGAAGTGTGAAATCACGAAGTGTGAAGTCACAGTAGCACAAGAGATTCAGAGGCTGGCAGTTGGCATACGACCCGTTCGGGCCTACCGAGAAAGCCCCTAAGCTGTAGTAGAGGAAAGCAGTGCGACACAAGGAAAGCCGAATTTCCCCCCAAATAGAGATCCATCACTCACTGTTCCGTCTGTGGTGACAGAGTCATCATCCTCGAGCTGCCAAAGTCCTCATCAACCAGCCTGTCAACTTGCCCTGTGTCAAAAAGGCGTAAAGCTGGTCCAGCTATACACACACAGCACACACAGACACACACCACGTTAGTTATGTGCGAAGGGTGCCTAATGAAACTCGCCTGTGCTCTCTTCGTGGCTCGCTTGTCCCAGTCCCCAAACGAAATAAATGCGGCGCGTATGCGCTTATGCTCGGGTCCCTTGGTCTCGCGGTACATCATGGCGGCCGCAACAAGTATCGCAGCGGTCGGCCAGCATCTTCTCCCGCGGGTCGAGGTCGATCACGTCAAAGTCGGCCTTGGCCTCGTCCACCGCTTGTTGCGGATGAGCATTCCGGTGTTCCATGGCGAGCGGCCTGGAGTTGCTCTGTGTGCTTCCGCAAGCAATCAACTGCGCTTGATAATGAGCTAGATTGAGAATGTGAAGATAAATCAGAAGAGAGTGTTCTTCATGGTTTTCAACAAGTTGACCGTGAGAAGAGAGAGCCAAGGACAAGCTGGTGGTCGACTTGCTTGGTCGAATCGAAGAAACAGAAACAGTCGCGCGGTTCAGCAACGTAAAGACTAATGAAGATCACATAACTAGATAACTTTGAAAGCCAAATTGCGAGGGAAAGTTCCTAGTTTCGTTTCCTCGCCACCTGGCGAAAACCGCAGCACGCAACTTCTCTTTCATACCTTCTCGCAACTTTTCTTCCACTCCCACGCTTTGCCTCTCGACCTGCCGTGGCCGACTGAATTTCTAGTTTAATTATTTCTCTTCCCACCCAGACCCCTACTATAAGGTAGCGAACAATCGGCAACCTGCAGCACAGTTCCCATCAAATTCTTTTTTCTGTCAGTCGTCGCGGCGAGTCTCCCTGTCTGTTATGGCGTCCCCGGTCGATACCGCATTCACTGCGCTCGAGAACAACCAGACCTCGCGGAAGGAGATGCTACAGCGACAGGGAGACATTCCGATGGTCATGGCTGCATACCACGGCACCAATAACGACTCCCATCTTGAGCAAGCTCACCGCTTCATCAATCTGAGGCCCAGACACCCACTGTGCACGGAGTGGAACGGGTACACCAGGCTGGCCAGGCAGTTATCCGCGACGCGGGAGACTTGTGGGCATCTGGTCAGCGGAGAAAAGCTTACCAGGAAGCTACCAAGCTACTAAGCAGCGGTATTCTAGCAAGTTCCAGGCTTGCACGTAATGGCTTCAGCACAAACGCTCGGTGTTCTCGCTACCCCCTTAAACCGCAATACAAACCTGGTTTCTTCCTCTCTGACTCTAATCTGCGTTAAACGAAGAGAACGACCATTTGGGCCGTCCCCAGATACGAAGCTGAGAATAACAGATTCGCGGGAATCGCCGTTCTCCCACTGACAAAACAGTGTTCCTGCCAACAAACAAGTTCGAGGGTATGAGCCTGTCTGTGGTGTCAATGGTCAATCAATCAGAGCTTAAGTCTCAAGAATAGCCTGCCACCCCCATGGCACGGAGATGTATAAACCCTAACCCTCCACGTCACTTTCGTGTCACTTGTGTTTACCCTACCTAACCCATTGTTTCCTCCAGTTGTTGTCAACTGCATCAACCCATTTCCTTCCTCTTCTGTCCCTGCAGGAGAGCTCTCAGAGTCATAGGATCTCACGACGCATAAACGTAGAGCTCGGTTCATAAACGCGAACTACCAGCCTTCTGAGGTTCGACCGAGACAGCGTTGCGGAGGCTCGGCTCAGCTGTCTACAGTGGTCTTGTCATGCCGATGACAAGACATCCCGGCTCATAACCTCCAGCGCCATCCTAAGTCTACCTATGCGCCATGAGGTCCTTCAAGCGCAACCCTTCACCGTCGGCAAGTCATGATACAGACCCGGGAAGAAATGGGAACGTCAACGACGCGGAAGAATCTGAAGAGGAAGACTACATGAGCATGACCTTTGCCGACCCTGCCTCCTCGTCCTCCCACCAGCAGGTCGAGACCTCGCTGCAGCGCCGGCAGCGGCTGAAGCGCGAGGCTGAGGCCCGCTCGCGCCCAAAATCCAAGGCCGAGCTGGCCGCCGAGGAGGAGTCGCGCCGCGAGACCGCCCTGTCGCAGTCGCTCTTCACCTCACAGCCTAAAAGCAAGGGCGCAGCGATGATGGCCAAGATGGGATTTAAGGGCGGCGCCCTGGGTCGACAACCGTCGCCACCACCCGAAGAGCATCAGGGAGGTGACGGTGGCGAAGCTCAGGGAGAGAGAAGAGGCCGCACGGAGCCGATCCGGATTGAGATCAAGGAGGGCCGGGAGGGGATTGGGCTCGAGAGCGAACGGAAGCGGAAGCTGCGGGAGGCGGTCGAGGCCGCGGGGGAGAGAGCAAAGCGGGTCAAGGCGGACGAGGGCGAGTACCGGGAGAGGATACGGCGGGAGAGGGAGGAGGCGAGGTGGGAGCGGCAGTTCGTGGCGGGGCAGAAAGTCGCGGAACGGATGGATGGGGAAAGGGAGGATCAAGACGTGGAGGGAAAGGAAGGGAGCGGTCCCGCGGCGGCGTCCGCGACACGCCGTCGGCCGCTGAAAGCGGTGCCAGTAGTCTGGCGCGGGCTGGTCAAGGCGCGCGAGGAGGCGGAGAGGGACCGCAGGATGCGATACGATCTCGAGCAGGGGCTGTCGAGACTGCCGACATACGAGGACCCCGAGGAGGACGAGGATGACAGGAAGGCATTGGGGAAAGCGAGCACAACATATGCCGCGGCGGAGGACCTAGACGAGGAGGATCCAGAGCTGGAGGAGTTCAATGCCCTGCCGCCGGACGAGAGGCTGCGCCGCGTGGTCCAGCATCTGCGCGAGGAGCATCACTACTGCTTCTGGTGCAAGTTCACGTATCCAGATGCCGAGATGGAGGGGTGTCCAGGGCCGACGGAGGAGGACCACGAATAGAAGATCGGCCTGCGGCAGTGCTGTGCACATCCCATGCGCGTCAAAGCCACTAAACGATCCGTACAGCATTCGCCGACGTGTGGCCAAGTGGCCATAAGTACATCTACATTGTATAGTATCTACATATGCCCAGGCATCCGCTTGCCTAGCTTCCTGAGCTTCGCAATCTGGTCGGCGTCTCTCTTCACCACAATATCGTACACGCCCATCTCCTGCGTAGCCTCTTCTACAATCTGCTGGACCTCGGCAGGGTCCGCGTCCTGGGCTCCGGCCTTGAGCAGCACAAGCTTCTCCAGCACGTCCTGTAGCTCGTTGGCCTTGTCCTCCTCCGTCATCTCGACGCCCGGGTGGCCATTTTGGACCAACTCCATCCGGTGCTTCCTCATCAGCATGTCGATGGTCCTCCGACCGGCAACGAGACGCTCCATGTTGCGCTTGGTCTTGATCTGCAGCGACCCGGCGCCCGAGGCCAGCTCGAGGAGCAAAGCCTCTGGCGGGTGGAAGGCGAACAGGTCCCTCATGGCGCGCGCGGCGACGATCATGCCGGTGTAGTCCTTGGCCTTGAGCATGCTGAACAGGATGGTCCGGGGCAGCTGGGCGAAGACCTCCGGGGCGTCAAAGGTCCAGTCGGCGGCAATCATGTCTCGGAAGAACTGCCTGCCAAGGGCGATGTCCTGTCTCGCCAGGTCTGGGTCTCGATGGATAAGCCGGTTGACCGAGAGACCGTTGAAGAGCGTCAGGAATGTGTGGCCGTCTGGGCGAACCTTCTGCTCCTCGGTCATGGTGCGGTAGAGGTTGACGGCCTCGTCGGCCTGGCCGTTTTGCGAATGCGATCGAATCAGCTGGTTCATGAGGAAGCTCGTCGTCCCAATCTCGGCCTGCTCGAGGACCCCAAACAACTCTTGGAGGCGGTCGTGGAGTCTTCTGGAGCAGTAGTTTTCTGCCAGCAGAGAGAACGTCTCGGCGGTCGCTCGCGTCGGGCAGACAAACTCGGAGCTGCCGTCGCTGGGTTGCACCATGGGGATGCCGTAAGGATCGTGGAAGGAAACCAAGTCACGTCGTTGTCGCAGCTTGACATAATCGAGTCGAGCTTGGATCATGCTCCAGGCGAGTTTGTCCGCCTTTTCGAGGTTATCAGCCAACCCCGACCTCAACCAGGCTCCGATGAGGCCGTTGAGTTGGATAGGCGAAGGCGTAATGCCCTTGGATTGGACGTACACCACCACCTTGTACGCGCCCTCGAGGTCGCCCACACCGATAAGCCGCTTCAACCATTTCCCAATGAAGAAGTGGTTCCCCACTCTCATGGGGAGCCTCGTCTTCCCCCGGATGTCGACGGTCCCGGAAAGCATCATGTCGACAAAAGCCTGGAGGGCGTACTCGACGTTGTCCGACGTCAGGAAAATGGCAACCACTTCGTCGTAGTCTTCGATCGTTATGCTCTCCCCCAGCAGAGTGCGCATGTCTCGGTACGCATCCCACGCCTGCTCGACTGTCGCCTCTCTGGTCGCCAACGCCCGGATGATGGGGATGAGGATGCGCGCGTCGGGCGGGTGCGAGGACTTGAGGAGCGTATCTGCGGCCCGTTGTGCTCGATCTGTGTCTCCATGCAGACAGCACATGCGGACCCCCAACTCCCAATAGCTGGTGAATGTCTCGGGTTTCGAGCCGAGCGTGACGACGGCCTTCTTCCAAGCCTCGATGGCCTCCTCCTGCCAGCCCTCAATGAACATGGCCTCCATGGCAAGAAGCTGCTGCGACTCCCGCAGAGCCACGCCGGCTGCCTGCATATCCTTTGCCAAGATGTAGATGTGCTGCATGCGGTTCGGGTTCCCGACCTCTTTCCCTTCCCATGACAATATCATCCACAGAAACTGCCACGTCTCTGGGGGAACGTTCTGCCAAGCCGTCGAAAGTGTCTTGCGCGCGGCAGAGTAGTACTTCCAGCAGTCGCTCACGTCCTTCGGACTCGGGAGGCCGCCCTTGACCACGCTGTCGCGGGCCAGGAAGGCGTTGAGGTTTGTGACGGGTCGCTGGCGGGGACCGCTGAAGCCCGAGATGCGCAGAACCCCGTACTCCTCCGCTTCCGGGCCCGTCTTCCCCTTGTATTGCAGCCGTAGCGTCTGCTTGAACTGCTTTCTCAGCGCGTCCGCCTTGTCCCGCTCGCCCTGCTTCTCCATGCGCTGCAGCATCTTCACCGTGTCGACCATCTGCTTCTCTAGGCTGCTGATGGCAGTTGCAACCTCAGCATCCAAACCGCCGCTCAGTACGCCGAACTCATCCTTGTCGCGGAGGCGACGAATCTGCCCGGGGGCTTCCTGGTTGAAGTAGTTGACGTCGAGCGGCTCGCCGGAAGAGGAATCGTCGGTTCGTTCCATCTCCTCAATGAGAATACGCTGCAGCTCTGCGGGATCGGGCGCTGCCTGGACCTTTCGAGGGGTAATAGGCGGCGGTCGCGCTCTGCGTGCGGCGCTCGACGCCGGTCTCGCGAGCCATGGCGGCGCATTTGCGGGCCGCAGACTGTCGAGGCACGACTTGCACACATAGGCGCTGCGCCGGCCGAGGTCGAGGGCCAAGCTTCGAGGCGGCATTGGAGAATCAGGGGTTTACTGCAAAAGCATGGGGAATATGCGAAGGGCGGAGGAGGACGACGACAAGAAGTGAAAAGCGGATGGTTCAAGGGTCATTGACTGTGTTGAATGCGCTTTGCAAAGGCTCGTCTCGTCTTCCACGCCTGAACCCCTGTTCCTATCAGCATCTTTTTTTATGGGGAACACCGCATTCAAGCTCTTATCAGCGTGCCAGTCCGAGCGATAGCCCCCTCGGCCAAGACAAGCAGTTGCCCTGAGCCGGCAAAGTCGATGCATTCGCGGGTATTAACCCGTCTGACTACTGTCTTACATTCAATAAAAAGTAGTTTATGACAAAGCGTTGTAACAATAAAAGATCTAGGAGTAAGCCGATGCCATAAACGCTGAGACAACATGTGAAAGGGGCAAGTAAACGGCATCTCAGGGTTGCGCTGTACCTGTTTTATTGCCGCTTGAAGAGCATGGGTGCCTGACCGCCCGGCAGAAACGGCAGGACCCTCCCAAAATTTCTGGGAGCCAAGCCGCAACTGCGAGGCTCGTCGCATCGCCAGCGATTGGCTTGCTCCCATCACACCACACCACAACAGCAACCATGTCCGGGTCGAGGCCAGAATTCCTGCGCCTGACGGGCCACCGGGCCTTCACACAGCGTCTCGTGCTGGCCACGCTGACGGGGCGGCCAGTGCACATCTCCAAGATCCGCTCGGCATCGCCCACCAACCCGGGCCTGGCCCCGCACGAGGTCTCCTTCCTGCGCCTGCTCGAGGCCGTCACCAACGGCAGCGTCATCGACGTGTCGTACAGCGGCACGACCATCACCTACCAGCCGGGCCTGATCACGGGCACCGTCCCCGGCGTAGGCGCCTCCCTCGCCAGCGACACGATCGAGCACGTCCTCCCGGCCGCCTGCACGCGCGCCGTCACCTACTTCCTCCTCCCGCTCGCCCTGCTCGCGCCCTTCTCCAAGGGCCACATGAACGTGCGCTTCACCGGGCCGGGCGTCATCACCTCGGCGACGCGCCGCACGGGCGACCTGTCCATCGACACCTTCCGCACCGCCGTGCTGCCGCTGTACGGCCTATTTGGCATTCCGCCTGCGCGCATCGAGTTGCGCGTGCTGTCGCGGTCCTGCCCGGGCCCGGGGGGGAAGGGCGGCGGCGGTGTGGTCGAGCTGCGCTTCGCCAGCCAGGTGCGCCTGCCCAAGACGCTGCACCTCAACCGCCGGCCGGGCAGGATACGGCGGATCCGCGGCGTCGCCTACTGCACCGGCGTGTCGGCCAGCCACAACAACCGCATGATCACCGCGGCGCGCGGGGTGCTGAACCAGCTCGTCTCGGATGTGCATGTGGCGGCGCAGTATGATCCGGCGCCGCTCGTGGGGGAGAAAGGGAGCGCACAAAAGAAGAAGACGGGCATTGGGTTTGGGTTGAGTCTGGTGGCCGAGTCAAGTGCTGACGGCGTCATCTATGCGGCTGACGAGGTGGCACCGCCCGAGGGTGGCGTGGTGCCCGAGGACATCGGCACCCGATGCGCGTACCAGTTGTTGGAGGTCATTTCTCAGGGAGGGTGTGTGACCGCGGCGGCTGCGCCTACAGTGCTCACGCTGATGGCAATGGGCTCCGAGGACGTCGGGAGGCTACGGTTGGGGAGGGAGGTCGTGAGCCAGCAGGAGCTAGTCGGGTTGGCTAGGGATCTGAAGGCGTTTGGGGCGAGCAGTTGGGGGATACGGGACGCTGGGGACGACGACGGAGCTGGCGATTTGCTGATATCAGTCAAGGGTACGGGAGTCGGCAATATCGGGAGGAAGGTAGCATGACGAATTTAAGTCTGCTTTTGGAAGGCATATTTCCCCCTGCCTCCGGCGTTCACGCTGTTCTCAATGTGCTGAAAGCTGTAGTTGTACAACGCGGCAGCACGGCCCAGCCAATGCTACCTCTGCTGCTGGCGCACCAGCCTGCTCCTCCGCTCTGCAGCAAGAGCGGCGAGTGTGGCACTGTAGCCTAACGTCCGGAGCGAGTAGGCAGTGGCGTTCCGGGCGCCCGTCGCCACGCTTCGAACGGCGTCGATGACGTGGAAGTTGGACAGAACGGCGTTGCCAGACCTGAGCAGATCCAAAACGTCCACGCTCGCCGCGGCTGAGGAATACGTGTCTCCTATCGGTTCGCCATCCGCCGATCTCCCGCCACGCTCCTGCCTACTGCCATTGTCCGGGTCCGACTGTGACTCCATACCGCTGCCATGCGCCCCGCTGGCCGCATCCATCAACACCCCGCGCTCCTCGGCGTCGTGGTCCTGCGTCGGTTGCGCTGACACGGCACGCCCGGTCTGCTCGCCGCTGGGGCTCATCGTCCGCAGAAACGGCGATACCGTCTTTTTGAGCTTCTCCCGCTCTTGGTGCACTGCCAGCATCAGGCACTGCGCGCTCAAGATTGCCAGGTCGTAAAACAGCGGCGCGAGCTTCGTCCTCGGCGGCTTCTGTCCGATGAAATCGATGATGACGCCCCCGTGAAGGTAGCCGCGCGTCGCCTCGCCGGCCGTCGGGAGAGCGAAGAGGATATGCGCCAACATGCAGAGAACGCCCGGCACGAAAATGCTGTAGATGTGCGGCTGCTCGGCGGGGAGCAGCAGTCCGTCTTTGGGCGACAGGAAAGAGTAGTGCGGCAGCAGGCGGAGCAGGAAGCGGACTAGGGAGCATCTGGGGCAGCGGCAGGTGGTTGGTCATCTTATCCCGGACATGCCGTTGAGCTTCGTGGGGAAAGAACACTCACTCCATGTAGTACAGCGTGCAGATGTAGACCACGACCATCATGTCGAGGCTCTTTTGCAGGTGGCTGACCAGCTCGAGCTTCTTGGCCAGCCCCTGTCGCCGCCTGTCGTCATCTACAACCGGTCGAGTGCTGCTGCTCTCCTCGGCGCGGCCGGTATCCTCAGCGGCGTCGTACTCGCCCTCGGACCGCGACGGCAGCTGCCGGGCCGCGGAGCTCGGGCCCGGATCATCGTTCATAGCTCGCCGCAGTTCGGGGAGACCGGTGGTGCAGGGCAATCAGGCAGTCACATAGTCGTTGTGGCGCTCATCGACATGCCAGGGTTACTGGACTGTTTGTTGAGTGAAACGGTCAGGGGCGCATCGGAAACAGCGGCCTTCGAACGCTTGCGGTTGATGCTTGGAGGTCGTGTGTGGCGCGCGCTCGGCTAAGGAGGAGCTGTCAATCATCAATTACGTCTCGGCTGTGGCCTGGCTCGGCTTGGCATGCGGCGTGACCGTTCAAGATGAAGCTGTATTTCCGGGTTAGGGTTGGTGCGGTCGGGATGGTACAGCACACATGATGCACTCTGTTCCCGGTGCTTGTAGAATTCAACGTTGCCAACCTGGAATGTAAAAGATTTGTATAGTTCTATCACTTATTCTAGCATATTAGCTCTTGGCTTCTAATTTGGTCATTTTCTTTTTATCCTCCTTCTCGTTCCTCTTCTTCTTCTGCTACTTGTTCTTCCTCGTTCACACAGGATGCGGATGATGGATGTGGTCCGCGCATTGCCCTGGGCATTATGCCCGACCTGCAGATGAAGATTGTAGAATAGATAAAGGTAGCTGCATACGGTCGTTACGCTCGCCCCGCGTTCGAATCACCACTTTGCAACCGTCACCCACCGACCTACCTTGCCATGATGATCTGATATACCAGTCTTTCCTTGTGGCCCTGGTCAACCCAGTATGCAGTTCCATCTGAACCAGAGAGCTATCGAGCATCGAGTTGAGCAGAGAAATGTCGATACAGTGAGTAAGTGAAACGACAACAGAGAGAAATCAGGATAAGTAGCATTTGGAGGATGGAAAGTGTTTTGCTCTATCACTATTCATTAAAAAGCCTGGCTGCTCTTGTTTCATACTTGAGCAGTAGCAGCAAGTGATGTAGACTGGAAGAGCATCTTTCTACTAGCCAGAGAAGTTGTTGCATGTCAGCAATGTCTGTGGTGCTGGGCCCACACCACGCAAGGCAGGCAGAGCTGTGAGACGGACCCCAGTCATGGCCATGTATGTATATAGTTGAACTTTCTGTCGCCTGCCTTTGGCACGACAGAGAAATTGTCGGATGTGATACTTGTGACCTTACTTGACTGCATGGATATGTCAGAGATCATAGAGTGCCCGTTGCAGTACCGTCGGATTTGACCGCCCTGCAGTCAGCATCGACGGACACGACTGTTGTGTGACAAAAGTGAGATACAAACTACCTCGGAACCTATTGACCAACCCATCATTCCTGATCGCGATTAGAAAGATAAATATAAAGAGGAGGAGGAGGAGAAAGAAAAGGAAGAGTAAGAAGAGGGAAGGGAAAGAGGAGGAAGAGGAGAAGAAGGAGAGAAAGAGGAGGAAGAAAAATATAAAAGAGAGAGAAAGAGGAAGAAGGAAAGAAGTATAGGAAGATAAAAAGGATAAAAAGGAGAAGAAAAAAAAGGAAGAGAAGGAAGCGAAAGAAAGAAGCAGAAGAGAAAGAAGAGGAAGAGTAAAGAAAGGGAAGAGATGGAGGAGGAAGAGGATAAAGAAGCGGAAAGGGAGGAAACGAACTGCATACTGAGTTGATCAGGGCCACAAGGAAAGACTGGTATATCAGATCACCATGGCAAGGTAGGTCGGTGGGTGGCGGTTGCAAAGTGGTGATTGCGAACGCGGGGCGAGCGTAACGACGTATGCAGCTACCTTTATCTATTCTACAATCTTCATCTGCAGGTCGGGCATACTGCCCAGGGCACTGCGCGGACTACATTCATCATCCGCATCCCGTATTGCTGTCTTCTGGTCGTGTATTTCTTCCTTTTTCAACTTCAAAGTCTCCTCTTACTTTGCGGGTGTGTCGAGTACGCAAGTACTCGAAAGCAATCACACTCGCCTACCATATCCGTAGGTCTCACTCACCGCTCACCCCTGGCTCACATCAAGGAATTGGCAAATCACAGACGGGCGCATGGCGTACCCGCTATTTTGGCAAGTGGACCGCTGCGGGGTCCCGCACCTTGAACTGCAACCTGAGCATGCGACTCCCAGCCGACCCAGTCCAGTGTCGGCGAGAGATGCCGTCGTTCCAAGCAGGGAGGAGGAGCGATGAGAGGTTGACTTATAATTCAAACCGTACATGCTGGAAAGCTTACAAGTCTTGTCTGAGCATGATGCATGTTAGGCCATGCTTCACGGGGCCATGAGCACTTGGTCTGCTGGACATAGTGCTCAGGTTGGATGCGACACCATCCATCCCCATCGTGGACAGAACCTGCAAAGCTGTCTCCGGCGTCGGAAGGGCCGCATCGCCGATAGCTCGAAAATTTTGCGCCCGCATGGGGTCTGTCCAAGTCTGATGCTGGCAGCGATGGGCGGAAAGTGGAAAGAGGCACGAAAGAGTCACATCTTATCTTCTTATCGCATCCCCACAGCGGCCGATCTTCTTTTATTTCTGGGGGTCGGCAGGGCAATCGCGATCCCGACATTTTGAGGTCAATTCCCATCGTCTGCCTCATCACCGCCAGTAGCCGCCTGCAGCGCCCTGGCAGACCTGCGACCCTGCCAATTGACGACCACGAGGGAACTGGAGTGCTGCCTGAGAGCTTTCGCCTGAACAAGCGCCTGAACAAGCGCCCTCCCCTCCCGCAGAGCCTCGCCCCGAATCATGCTGTCGGCCGTGTCCAAGGCGGGCCGCGCTCCGGCCGTCCTCCGTCATGGTCGCCGGGTCCCTGTCACGCCGCCCCAGCTCAGGTCACTGACGTCCGGTGTGCAAACCGGCCTTTTCCGCGCCCAGACCGAGAGTCTCAGCGCCAGGTTGAGTCAGAAACGGCTCTTCTCCGCCTCTGCCGCCAGGGCAAGCTCCGGCGCTGCTCAGCCCGCCCCCGATCCGAAGGCTTACCTCTCGAGCGGCGTGGTAAAGCCCAAGGAGCACGTCGACGTCAAGAAAGTTCTCGTCATTGGCAGCGGTGGCCTCGCAATTGGGCAAGCAGGGGAGTTCGACTATTCCGGTCAGTATGCTCGCTGGCGGTGAACAATGAGTCATACGAGGAGCAGGCAGAGGCTGACCCGAGTCCGGTCATGAAGGAGCGCAAGCCCTCAAGGCTCTCAAGGAGGCCGGTGTGGCCTCTGTGCTCATCAACCCCAACATCGCCACCATCCAGACGAACCACGCCCTCGCCGACGAGGTCTACTACCTCCCTGTCACCCCCGAGTACGTCGAGTACGTCATCCAGAAGGAGAAGCCCGATGGCATCTTCCTGTCCTTTGGTGGCCAAACGGCCCTCAACCTCGGTGTCCAGATGCAGAAGCTGGGCCTCTTTGAGAAATACGGGGTCAGAGTCCTCGGCACCAGCGTGAGGACACTGGAGCTCAGCGAAGACAGAGACCTGTTCGCGAAAGCGCTCGAGGAGATTAACATCCCCATTGCCAAGTCCATTGCCGTCGCCACGGTCGACGAGGCCCTTGATGCCGCCTCCAAGATCGGCTACCCCATCATTGTCCGCGCTGCTTACGCGCTGGGCGGTCTAGGGTCGGGCTTCGCGAACAACGAGGAAGAGCTGCGCAACATGGCTGCCCGGTCGCTTACCCTTTCCCCCCAAATCTTGGTGGAGAAGTCCCTCAAGGGTTGGAAAGAGGTCGAGTACGAGGTCGTCCGTGATGCGAATAACAACTGCATTACGGTGTGCAACATGGAGAACTTCGACCCCCTCGGTATTCACACCGGCGATTCCATCGTTGTGGCACCGAGCCAAACCTTGAGTGACGAAGAGTACCACATGCTGCGCTCTGCCGCCATCAAGATTGTCAGGCATCTGGGGGTTGTTGGTGAATGCAACGTCCAGTATGCCCTGCAGCCCGATGGTTTGGATTACAGGGTCATCGAGGTGCGATAAGTTCTTATAACCTCCACCCCCACCCTGCCCCTAAGCCAAACACACTAACATGCATGAAAGGTCAATGCTCGCCTTTCCCGCTCATCAGCTCTTGCTTCCAAGGCCACGGGTTACCCACTAGCGTACACGGCTGCCAAAATCGGTCTTGGTCACAGCCTGCCCGAGCTGCCGAATGCTGTCACCAAAACGACGACAGCCAACTTTGAGCCGTCGCTCGATTACATCGTTACTAAGATTCCTAGGTGGGACTTGTCCAAGTTCCAACACGTCAAGAGGGACATCGGCAGCGCCATGAAGTCGGTTGGTGAGGTTATGGCCATCGGCCGTACCTTTGAGGAGTCTTTCCAAAAGGCCATTAGACAGGTCGATCCCCGTTTCGTGGGCTTCCAGGGCGATAAGTTCGCCGACCTGGACTACGAGCTCCAAAACCCTACCGACCGCCGGTGGTTGGCAGTCGGCCAGGCGATGCTCCACGAGAACTACTCCGTCGACCGCGTTCACGACTTGACCAAAATCGACAAGTGGTTCTTGCACAAGCTCCAGAACATTGTCGACTGCACCAAGGAACTCCAGCAGATTGGCAGCCTCCGCAGCCTCAGGAAGGAGCATGTCCTGAAGGCGAAGAAGATGGGCTTCTCCGACAAGCAGATCGCAGTGGCTGTCGGCAGCACAGAGGACGAGGTCCGCGCTCGCAGGTTAGAGTTTGGCATTCGCCCGTGGGTCAAGAAGATCGACACCCTCGCGGCCGAGTTTCCCGCTGATAGTACGTCTGGCTGTGTTTCTTTTCGTGATTCTGAAGCTTCTTGTGATCTCCAAAGGCAACGGTCAGGGGACTGAATGGCTGACCTTTCCTTAGCGAACTACCTGTACACTACGTACAATGCGTCGTCTCACGACGTCACCTTTGAAGACAAGGGCACCATCGTGCTGGGCAGCGGTGTCTATCGTATTGGGTCATCGGTCGAATTCGACTGGTGCGCGGTCAGCGCCACTCGTGCACTCAAGAAGATGGGCGAGAAGACTGTCATGGTCAACGTAAGGATGGACATGATTACAATGATAACTTTGATCAATGCTAATATGCCTTCTACACGCAATAGTACAACCCGGAAACTCTGTCCACAGGTATATCACACCCGCTTCGGTTTTTTTTTTTTGCTTTTTTTTTGCTATTCCGGCTTCGAGTGGTTCTCAATAGCGCGCTTGCGTCTGAGCCACGCCTGTGCCCTCATTCGGAAGGACGTGACTGACATAGCTGCACAGATTACGACGAGGCCGACAGGCTCTACTTTGAGGAGCTGAGCTACGAGCGTGTCATGGACATCTACGAGCTAGAGAGCGCGAAGGGCGTTGTCGTCTCCGTGGGCGGTCAGTTGCCGCAGAACATCGCTCTCCGACTGCAGGAGGCGGGCGGCGCCAAGGTTCTCGGCACGAATCCCCTTGACATTGACAAGGCCGAGGACCGACAGAAGTTCTCCGAAATTCTCGACAGCATTGGGGTGGACCAACCCGCTTGGAAGGAGCTTACCTCGGTGGAGGCTGCTGAGCAGTTCGCCGAGAAGGTTGGCTACCCTGTCCTTGTCCGTCCCAGCTACGTTCTGTCCGGCGCCGCCATGACGGTCATTCGCAGCAATGAGGACCTCAAGGAGAAGCTGGAGGCCGCCGCGAACGTGTCGCCCGACCACCCCGTCGTCATCAGCAAGTTCATCGAAGGCGCCCAGGAGATCGACGTGGACTGCGTGGCATCTGAGGGGAACCTGATCCTCCATGCCGTGAGCGAACACGTCGAGCAAGCTGGTGTGCACTCCGGAGATGCCACTCTTGTTCTCCCGCCTGTCAACCTGGACGAGACGACCATGGGACGTGTCAAGGAGATCGCGCAGAAGGTCGCCAAGGCCCTCAGCGCATCCGGACCTTACAATATGCAGATTATTAAGATGGACGATCCCAACGGCGGCCTCCCGGCTCTCAAGGTCATTGAGTGCAACCTGCGCGCTTCGCGCTCTTTCCCGTTCGTCAGCAAGGTGCTGGGAACCAACTTCATCGACGCTGCCACCAAAGCGCTTGTTGGCAAGCAAGTGCCTGAGCCGACCGACGTGATGGCGGTCAAGCGCGACTACCTCGCCACCAAGGTGCCGCAGTTCTCGTGGACCCGGCTGGCTGGCGCGGACCCTTTCCTCGGCGTGGAGATGGCGTCGACTGGCGAGATGGCTTGCTTCGGCAAGAACCTGGTTGAGGCGTACTGGACCTCGCTGCAGTCGGCCATGAACTTCCGCGTGCCCGAGCCCGGCGAGGGTATCCTCTTCGGCGGCGAGCTGAGCAAGAACTGGCTGACTACCGTGGTTGACTACCTCGCGCCTCTCGGGTACAAGCTGTACGCCGCCGACAACGAGGTCAAGCAGCACCTCGAGTCGACGAGCAAGCACAAGATTGCGGTTGAAGTTATTGAGTTCCCGAAGGAAGATAAGCGGGCGCTGCGCGAGGTGTTCAAGAAGTACGACATCCGTGGCGTCTTCAACCTGGCCCAAGCTCGCGGCAAGACGATCATGGACGTTGACTACGTCATGCGCCGCAATGCTGTCGACTTCGGTGTCCCGCTGTTTATGGAGCCTCAGGTCAGTCCGCCCCTATCACTGATTGACCGTTTTGTGAAGCTAATAAGTTGATTTGCAGACCGCCATGCTCTTCGCCCAGTGCATGAGCGAGAAGCTGCCTCGCCCCGAGGGCATCCCCTCCGAGGTCCGCAGGTGGTCTGACTTCATCGGGGGCAAGCCTTTGTAAACATGTTGATAGCTTCGCCAACTCTATCTCGTTCTTTCGTGGAGTTCTGAGAGAAAAAGGAAAAAGCAATGACCTGGAGGCGTTTTTGAGGGGTTTGGATTTTCTGGCGATGAGCGTCTCGTTGTATTTGACCTCTATTATACCTTCTTCTAGTGTGGCAGTTAGGTAACATGTGCAACGCGGGCTTGTTCCTGTTCGTGATACAGTCTCAATGTGCCCCTATCCAAATCCAATAGGGAGATATCTGCTGGGCAAGGACGCTGGAAGATTAGAAAACGGAAAATGAGAACGTAGAATAGGGTTGTACTACCACTGGTTGTACAGGTCAGCATCAAGTGGATTCGTTCACCACTCTGTACTCTATATATCTTTTGATCCTCTCCTGCCTCCTTTTCTAGTTCTTTTTGCGTTATCTCCTTCAATACCGTTGTAAATTTCTCTATCTCTCTTTATGTCTCTTTTCCTACCTTTTCCTCTTTCCCTATTCTCTTTACTATCTTACCACTTGACAAGAAAGAAAGACATAAGGGAAAAAGGTAGGAACGATAGCTACAAGAAAGAGATACAAGACAGAGATACAAGAATGAGGTACAAGGCAGATGTCGCAGAACAGGTTTGTCCGGCGATGCTGACTGCAGGGCGGTCAGATCTAACGGCACTGCAGCGGGCACTCCATGAACTCTGACATAACCATGCGGTAGAATGAGGACACCAGTACTGATATTCGATGATACTCTGTCGTGTCACTCATGAATGGGCCATGTCAGCTCTGGCGGCAATCCGGGGTCATCTCTGTCATGTATCAACACAGATACAAGACAGAGATAGAAGAACGAGAGAGAAGAAAGAGAAAAAGATAAAGAAAGAGAGTGTAACTATATAATATATAGGAAATAAGAAAGAAAGATGGAAGTACAAAGAATAGAAGACGAAAGATGAGAGGCAGGGAGTAAGAGAGAACTCTGCTATTTGTCCCGTTTCTTTTGCTAGTTGCAAGTGAGAGTTGTATATTCCCTCCCACAGGTAGGTTGTGTATACCTCAATGCGTATTCCTCTGGCTGGTGAATCGTGTATCATCTCCCGCGGGCGAGTCGCGGGCCAGAGTGTCCAGGTCTCAGGTTGTCATACACCACTCTGACTGAGCCAACCAGTTCGTGAGTTTCGCATGATCAAGACGAGACAGTTGGTCCGTCTTCAACCCGTAGATGGCCAGCAAGCCCGACATGTTACAGGGCTGCTGGGCACAACCATGTAAGCAAGACACACCTTTCCCCGCCGGCGATGCAGCAAGAGTGTGGACCTAGTCATACCACAGAAACTGCGTGTTACGCACCAGTCAGAAAGCGATATACAGCACAGTACTGGACAGTTGCGAGTTAAGGGCTGAGACCAGCCCGGGCTCAAGTCCCAGCGACTCGATGACGGCGGAATAGACGACCGAATCAGCGACCGAGCCAGATCTCCTGCCGCATCGCGCCGCCGTCCCCTCAACCCGAGAGAGGCACAGCCAGGGCACGACGCGGCATGGAACGGGCAACGCAAGACATATCTACATATTATCCAACGACGCTTACTTTGGTCGGTCGAGCGAGGTGAGAAGCAGGCACACACCTTGGGGGAACGCTCCGGCACGCGGCACCCATTCTCGCTCCGCGCCGCACATACACATCGGGGTTGCTCACGAAGCGACCGCCGAGATGGCCCGCGGGAGGGTGTGGGTATGACGCAAGGGAAGCGGCGCTTGCGACTTGTCCCACGCAAACGATGCTCCCGCGCTGCGAAGGAAGTTTGAGGCACACGGGCTGACGGGGATAGGAGTGGTCGACCCCGCGCATCTGCCGAGGTTTATTTCGCAATGTACCTCAGGATCTTCGGTACAAAGGGATTGTTATCGCAGCAGGTGGGATCAGTAATGGACGGCGGGCCGTTGGCGGAGGTGCCGTGGCTGCGGCCCGTTGAGAGAGCCCACACCGAGGCTACCGACAGGTTTTGGGGGTGGACAGACGGCGGGATTCCCGATGATTGACAGCGGGCGGCCTTTGTTCACGGCAGGGCACTGCCCGCCATGGCAGGTCTGTCCACCGGAATCGACTCGACTGCCGGGCGATCCAGGCCTCCCAGGCCACATTACGTCGTTCTCCTGGGTCGGTGGGCGGTCGCCTCGGGAGGCCCGCCAACGTGTGCATTGGCCGCCCTGGAGCCTGGATGCCGTGGGTGCGGGAACAAGGCCGTGCCATGCGGCCGGCTGGGCGGCCAGGTGGGCGAGGTTGGATTCGGGGGCCGTCCGCGCGTGTTCGGGCCACTCGCCGCTCGTCCTTGGGCGGGAGTTGGTCCTCGGAACCTCGGCGCAGTTCGCACCTACCCGTGCTACCGTATGCCGCGCCTTTCACATCGATCTTCCACAACGAGCGACCGAACTTTCTCCCACCCTTTTGAGCGTCATTCATGCGGTTGAGTGTCATCGGCAAAAACAACCCAGGCGAGGCCAGTCGCCCACATGTGCCCCGTCCAAGGACTTGTGTCTATCAGGAGCAGGGGTATGATGCAGTCCGTCGTGGCGGAGGATAGACACAGCGCTTGTGTTTCCGCCCTGCGTCGGCCTGCAGGATGGCTGAGAGCAACAACAGGCAGTCGCTGCAGCCCCCTGACGCCGGCATTGGTTCGTTTGGGAGCGGAAAGCTTTGTGGTTGGTTAAGAAGCCGGGTGGCGACTCTCAAACCTCAGTCTTGTACGTAGCACAGTAGCACAATACAGCAGCACGATACACAGTAAGTAGCTTGACGAGCTCGACTCGCCTTGATCGTCGAGGCGCAAACTCGACGTGGGCGATCTCAGTCAGCAAAGAGCGTTCAAGGTTAGATACGGTATTCAGACCGCTCTTCCAAAGCCAGGCATACTATCAACCCGCTTGACTCTTCAACCCAAGGAGAGAGCTATGGCGGCCGAGGGACTGTCGGAACAAGGGAGGAGGGAGGAGGCATCCGGGCCGCAGGGCTGCCGCAGCCGGCGAGGACAGGCGGCGCGGGCCAATCCAGTGTATGAACGGAGTCGAGACGTTGCTCCGCCGTGTTGCAGCAGAGTCGGGTCGCGTTTGTGGAGGAATCCCTCCGTCTCGACATCTGAAGGTGCAGCTCAGGTTGTGTTGAGGTGCAACGCAGGGAGAATTGTTGGAGCAGTACCGCCAGCTTGGCCTGAGAAGACTGGCGACATGTCGCCCGCAGCTAACGTGCTCGCGCCAAAAAGGTGATACTGCAGTCCAGATCACAGTCACGCGCGGACGCCGTTGGGCGCATTGGCTGTCGGACAAAAGCAAGGGAATGCCTCTCAGCCGGACCGGTAGCCACATTTCCATAGCCGCGATCATCACTCAGCTACTAGCAGTCTACGGAGAAGGGACAGCGAAAGACTCATGCTTGGAACAAATTGAGTCGCACTGTCCGAAAAGAGTCGTCTTCACAGTGTCTGGGCCGCAGCCGATGCGAACGCGGATCGCCGGGCAGTGGCTCTGCAGACAATCGGATGCAGCCCATCCCGTTTCATCCCAACTCGACGAGAACGAAACTTGCATCTAATCGCGCTGATAACTCGAGGCCGGCAATCAGAAGGCCGCGGAGTTGACAAGCTCGCGGGGTTGCTGAGACCGGGACTGCCCGCACGGCCCTTATCACGGCGTCCAGCGTTATCAGCCTCTGCTATCATTCTCGACGCTGATCGCTCCGCGTGCGTGGCAAGCAAGCAAGCAAGCAAGCATACGGCGAGGCCGTTCCTACCCACGCCCCACGTTTCTGTTCCCAAGGAGCCACCCGAGCCACCGTCAAGATGCTACCACAAGCCCTCAAACACAAGCGTATCTGGCTTTGCCTGACAAGGTGCTAGCTGGAGTGCTGCCAGTACATCAAAACGCACGGGCCTGAGGAGACATCCGCTTCCCCTCTTCGCCCAAAGCGCTAGTGCTCGCGCCGTCCCAAGCCGGGGGATCTTCGACCATGCTGCGGAGCTGCTGAAATGCGAGCAGCTCACAAAGTCGATACCTTACGTAAATTAGTTGTCGATCTCCCAATGCAAGCACCAGGCCGGCAGAGAAGTGACATATAAGCTGGAGACGAGCTACATGTAATGTACGAGCTACTGTACACTAAGCTTCGATCGCACTGAGATTGCTACGCAACGAACGTTCACATGCTCAGGTTCCACATGTAATTAGGTACCTGGCCAAAAAAGGATTCCTGACAGCTCGCACCCATTAATTCATGTCCCAAGCTGAGTGCGAAGATCCGACTGATAATCAAGTGCGCCTCGTATGGATGCTACTAAATAAACTGGCCCCGTTTGATACGGGTTCAACCAAGTCGATAGTCTCTGCCCTCATGCTGCCCGCGAACGTCTGCATGTCAGGCAAACTATTCCGTAGTGGTGGGCTGTTATCACGAAAGAAGATATTGCGCGAGTTGTGCAGGCGACCTGTCTCGCAGAACAGGGCAAATTCACCCTGGCCAAAACGTTAATTGTGAGGTGGCGTTAGCAATGCAGCAAAAACTGAATCCTGAGACGTTCGAGAAGCCCCGCCGACATGGCCCGGGAAAGCCCCCATTGGCGAATTCTGGTCTGTGTTCCTGCGTTAGTGGATCTTTGCGAGCTGCGCAGGACGGGGTGGGGGGACGGGCGGGGCGCAGCAGGGTGTCTCGATTGGCCAGAGCCCATCAGGGCCCTTTGGATGTCCAGCGCCAAGAAGGGAAATAACGCGTTGCAGATTCATTGCGCCATCGGCAACTGTCGTGGGAAGATTGGCGGCGCGGTTTGGTTTCGCAGAGACAATCGGCTTCCCAGGCCTGCCGATCACCCAGGAAACGGCATGAATGAGCCGCCGCGAAGACGGCACCTGGGCACGTTACTGACTCTCTGATCTCGTCGAGATCTGCCGTCCCGCCCGGCGACGTTGCACCAACTGGACGCCACGACGCTCGTCAGAAGGGCACACGTGCTTGCGGTTGACCGCACCCTTGGCACGCCGTGATACCAAGAAGCGGGAGCAGGCGCAGCAGCGAGGCCGCTAGTGAAATCTCACAATTCCCCGAGCCCGAGCAGCGGGATGGCCGCGCTAACGTTACCATGCCACCGGTGAGCCCTTGAAGCGCCACGGGCGACGACCCGAGAAAATGAAACCCAGGGCTCGCTGGCGCACTGGTGGCCTGCATGCTTTGGTGGCCGACCGGAAGAAGCGGTGGAAGTGCAATCGACAGCAAGCGAGAGACGGGTTCCAGATTGGGTTTGGCGTCCAGGTGTAGGCTAATGGGCCCGGGCACCCTCCCGGGTCCCTTCGAGCCTTCCCGCAAACCCTGGGAATCTGGGGAGGGACACCGACGCGGCATGACCCTCCCTTCTTGGGATTTTGGCCCGCGGGTGCGATTTAATAAAAGCGGCCACGGGTCCTATCCGCGGCCCGTGGTCAACGGTCGCACATACCAGGTTTTGCGAGCATCAGGCCCGCGCCGGGACGACCGCCACATTCGCCGGATTGACACACCGACGACGGGGCGTCAAAAAGCCGCCCGTGGCGGTAAGAGCCCACGTGCTGACACTTCAGTGTTCGCAGCGAGCTGAGTCCATTTTGTGCTGCTCCACGTGCTTGGGGCATTAGCTGACATTGGCACCGTGGTTTCATCTTTCAAGTAATGGCCTCCCACGCCTTCTTTCCTTTTGTTTTTCTTGTTTCTATTACTGCGTATTCTCAACCCTCGATACTCCACACGTGCCTGACGAAGAAGCGCCATTGTGCTCGTTCTGGCCCGCGGCCTCAACTAGCCCTTCGACCCTGGCATGCTTTATTCCCGAGTCGGGAGACGACCGTGACGACCCAGGAGCTTGACGAGCGCGGTGGCAAATTGCGGCCGTGATCCACAACAATGTCCCACCGGCTTCCCTCGGTCCTGTCAAAGGCTCATGGCAAAAAATGAATGGGAAACAGCCAGCGTCGTGTTCGAGACCGGCAGACCCGCCAGCACAAGACGGAAAGACAGACTCTGAAGCTAATCCGTGACGAGAAACGGCCCGTGAAACCTTGTCGCCCCAATCTGGGTACGACGGTCCTCGACATGGGATCAAGCCATGGACGCCGTGCAGCTTGCCTTCCACGAGTCGGTGGCTCAAGACAGTTGTGCCCAGCTGCCATCAGCGCGGTACCTGCATGGTTGCAGCTGTCGGCAGCCTCGGAATCCCGCCGAAAGCTTGACAGATGAGACCCGAATGGTGGGGTGCTGTTTTCTAGAATCGCACTCGAATGGCACTCTGGCAGCAAGGTGGTGTTTCGTCCAACAAGAGGGGGATTTTGTCCCTGCCTGGCAGTTGATCGCTGACGAGCTGCCTCATCTGGAGCGATGCCCGCGCATCCACCGGGGCCCAGTTTGTGTGTGGATAGCATCAGGCAAACTGCTTTCAGGACAGTGGCTCGCGAGAGTGGACGAAATGTGCCCCGGACCCGCTGCACCAGGCAGGCATTGCATGGGCCAGAAACCCACCCAGAGGCGCGGGGTTTGAGTATGTACCGCGACGGGCGAGGTACAATCCATCACTGGGGTACACAAGCCGAACAGTACGCACTACACAGTCCGTACGGAATAGATCGTGTCACACATGGAGGTGGGCAAGCCTGCGAGCAAGACTCCCGGCGGTTGAGAGCCAGATGCTGGCTGTCAGATTTTTCTGGCCGACGTTTGCAACCCGCCCACCCTTCCTGTCGTCAGAGCGGAAGGCGGCAACGTTCCATTGCCATGCAGGATGGAACGGGCGGGCTCCTCTGGTCCGAGCCTGCCAACAGGCGATGCGTCGACGTTTACCGACGGCCATACGCCGGCGCTGTTGGCGTCTGTCCCGGTCCGTGCTACCTGCGACTGCACTTGTCGACCATCAAAAGAGTATATCCGGAGACCTGGTCATGATCAGCCTCCCGAGACCTCCAGAGTATATTTAATGGATGGCTTGCACGGTGCAACAGACCCCATGATGACCGGTAAGCCGTGTTGCCGTACCGACGCAGTAATTCACCGAAAGGAAAGAACGTTGGTGGTCAGCTCTGAGGCGAAGATGATAAATGATCGTTCTAGTGATGTCAGGAGAATATCGCAGGCTCCGTCCCAAGCTGCCACACCGAGAACCCGGGACGCCAATACGTGCTCAACGGTACAGCTTGCGGTCAAGTAAAGAGATACCACAGCAATGGTATTTGGATTTGTTTGTGTTAGTTTTCTTCATCATTTCGTTCTTACTCTACCTATTTCTCACGTTCGTTATTCCCTTTGATCATATATCTGTCTATTTATCTTACACTTCTTATGAATGTTTCTCTTCTTGAGGTCTCCTTGCCCTCAGTATCGTCACACTTCGATCGCCTTGCTACTTGTCGTATGGTGTCCCTGCTTCGCTGGCTTGGCTGGCTACTGGGTACCGTGGAAGGTCTGCCGTGCGTGGCATGCCGATCATCCCCAAGGCAGCAGAACGACGAACTCGTCCAGTGGGAAGGAGTGAGGTGCGCGTCGACGCTCAGCATCGTCGCTGCCTTCCTTCCACCTGCAACCACTCAGAATTCGCGGTGGCTGCCCCGCCTGCAGGATTCTGCCCCTCCAGTGACGCTTCCTTGCCTTTTCGTGCACCAACCCCTCCTCGGCTGTTTCATGTTTCGCTTGCACGTCGAGGACTCGGACTCATCGGAGCATGCACCTCGTGATGGGCATCAGAAGGATTCGCGTCTGGGTCGGCTCCTCGAGCGAAAGTCATCGGCGCGGTCAAGTCGAGGCCTTGGTTTCGTGCCGCCAAGAAGCAGACTCGAGGCAGAGCAGCACACCGCAACACACATGGAGGACGCAGTAGCAAGTGTCTGTCGAACTGGTCGCCGACGACGCCTTTCAATTGCATGAACCTAACCCCCGCAGATTTGCCGCGTATAGATGTCCATCTTCCCGCTCCCCGTTTTGGCTGCTGACAGATTTAGATCGAGTCTGCGAGTTCCTGGAATCCTGGAATCTGACACGTTCCGACCGGGCAACTAATTCTGGGATGCATCGACAAATAAAGCACCGCGATCTTCTGGAAACAGCATGAAGTTGGTCGGCGAATCACCCGGACACCGCATCCACTGCTTATTCCTAAGTCTGGACAATTGCCCGCGGTTTCCCTCTATTCTGGGCGACTGGGCCGGCTGCACTTTGGAGCATAACGAAGCAGCAGCGGCGCATTCTGCCCTCCCATCTCGGTACCTGACGATCATGGCAATTGCGCCTCTGGCCAACCAAGATGGCTGTGGTCGCTTCGAGTCAAGGTCTTGGTGTAGCGTCCTTGCCAGCCGCGTTGGCTACCTCGGCGCCGTTGCTCCATCCACCCACTACACGGGCAGCGCGACGCCGGACTCTTGGTCACCTGTGACGCAGGTTGCCTCTCGCGGGTGGTTCGTACCTTGCAGCGCGCCAGCTGCGGCTGCTACTGGCCAGCGAGCGGAAGGTGGTCAGGCACGATGGGGTTGTGACCGGACGTGGTGCAGCGAATGGGTGTGCCCGACCGGCGGAGGCATTGCGCCTCCGGCAGTGTCTCGATGCACCAGGCCCGTGGAGGGAGCCCTTGTTGGTGGGCTCACTCGACCTATCAGGGTCGCGGCGGCCTTCACGGCCGCTTTTATGCATCCGCGCGCGCTCTCCTGTTGGCCGGCGACCTTCTGCCGCCCTGACGACAGGAAAAAAAAACCCAGTTGTGCGTGCAACCCCAGGCTTGTGTCTCGTCGCGGATTGGATGTGCTGCACCGCTATCACCGGCGATTACGAAGAAGCCAAAGCGTGCAGAAGGCGGGCGAGGACTCGGGTTGGTGGACTGGCTGAGACTGGGTCATCGCCTGCTTCCACTCACCGTTCAGGACTCGCAGAGCCTGGGACAGCCGCTACCTGGGCGGTATGAACGAAACTTCTCTTCATCGAGCGCATTCCTAATCTAGTTACGCAGTCATCGGACGAGGATGGCCGTGGACGGCATGTACTTGGTGGTCGGTGAGCGGAGGACGGTGCTGGGCCCAGGGACAGCGTGAGGCCGCGGTCTGCAGCGACGACTTTTCCCTCGGCTGGCTGGACCGTGCAGGCACCGCCTACCGGCTAACGTGGGCGAAGGTACCCTCAGTTCTGAGGTACTTCCAAGTGCATGGCCGGACCAGTCCCAATTTAGAATTTTGGCTGCTCGCTGCGCCATCCTCCACCCGGCAGCCCACCATGCCCACCCATCTGTGTTGCCTCTCCACCTTGCCCCAGACATGCAGACAGGGGTCGCAAAGACGGTGGGCCAGTCCGGAACAGGCCATGGGCTGCGGCCCCGGCCCCCTGGTCCGCACAAGCGACGGCGTGCATGGTGGGCACCATGCCAGTGGGCGGCCTGGTCAAGAGCCACCATCGGTCACTGCGACCTCTCCGCCGTTGATCTTTGGGCTGGGTTGGTTATAGGTTGTACATATCCGCCAGGGCTTCCCTTCCACGACCCTTCCTCCTCCACATGGGTACTGTCGACCCGGACGCGTGATCCCTCTTTCTTCTCCATTCACCTGTCGGTTCTTGTTTCGTTCCGATCTCGAGGCTTTGGAATACATTTCCCCTTCCGTTCCTTCACGACAACTCGCTCTCGACCAGGCTCATCCTCACTCAAAGTCTCTTCATTCTCTCCCCGACTCTCTCTCATGCCACAATAGCAGCAAGACGCACTACAGCACGGAAGCCGGAGTGTGAAAGGGCCCTGAAGAGGCAGAGCATTCTTGGTCGAGTCCATGTACAACACACTCCCTCGAGACTCGTAACCGGCTAGTTGTTCGATCCCACGATCACAACTGCCATCCATTCCTTACCAGCGGAACCGAATCACACCATCATTAGGCCACTGCCGACCCACGACGTTTGCGACGATTTGTACAGTACGCGCAATATATACATTCCCACCTAATACTTAAAACGACGAACGACCGAACCGGCTTCTCAGCATTCGGTCTTCGATACAGACAGCGAGTTTCTTAGACCGGTAGGTGGCAGCCGCACAACCCGAAGCGGTGTCTGCGCGAACTGGATGGCTGATAGCAAAGGAACAGCACCACCCAAAGATGGACCCCATGATGACGCCCCAGCCGACAGGCCCGGCCTTCTTCTTCTACAGCCCCGATCCGCACGCGGAGGGCCGACAACACGGCCGCTTCATCCCGCAGCAGATGTCCATGCTCCCGATCGTGCCTCCGCTGCCCTCGACGCCGGTCTACTCGCGGCCGGGTTCGTCGAGCTCCCAGCCCCAGCTGCTGCCCAAGGGTTTTCACGGCGTCCCGGTGCTGCCGTCGAACCTGACGCCCGTGCTGGCGCCCATGCCCATCTCCCACAAGCCGACGATCGTGCTGGACACGGAGCTGTGCGAGGCCGACGGGCTGTACTCGCCCTCGACCCCGCCGCTCTCGTCGTCGGGCAGCGTCATCAGCAGCCCCGGCAGCTGCGACATGCTCCAGACGCCGCTGAACCCCATGTTTTCGGGCCTTGACGGCAAAGAAGCCGGCCACGTCGACGGGGGGTTCGAGAGCTTCCCCAACCTCGACTGGTCCGCATGCGCATCGCCCCCATTGACGCCTGGTATGTTACTCTCGCTCTTCGTCAATTTGCATTCAGGGTGTTTTGTTTGTTCGGGAAACTGTATCTTGGCAACTTGCAAATCATTTCGTGACTAGGGTCTTGCGAAGTCGGAAATCTTCTGGGGTCGCTTGGAATACGGCGGGCAGGGAAGGACGCGAGTTGGTCCCTTGCCCATTTCCGTTCTTACCTGGTTTTGGCACCAGGGCGGTGTTTGGGGGTTTCGCTCCACAATTTTCCCAGGCTCCGCTGACCCTGGACTCAATGAACAGTGTACCTCGCATCGCAGCCACAAGTACCCCGAGTCGCTTGCGCCCCGCTCAACGCGCAAGCATGCGACCTCCTTTCTCCTGCGTCGTCGTGCCCTTCGCTCTCGCCTTCTCCCTCGCCCTATGCGCGGTCGTCTGTGTCATCGGATGATTTCTGCGATCCGCGAAACCTGACGGTGGGCACTGTCAATTCCACGCTCGCTCCGGAATTCTCGGCGCTGCCGACTCTCTGCGCCGGCGAGGACGAAGACCAGAAGTTTGTGCTCAGGGGCTCGGCGCCCGCCATCTCTCCCAACTCCTCCTTTGATTTCCAGTCGCAGCTCAGCAGCAACCTGCCTTCTTTTGACGCCTTGTCCGATCTCGATTCGGAGGACGACTTTGTCAACGGTCTTGTGAACCTCGGCGACTGCATCGCCAGTGCGCATCTCAGCCGCTCGCGTGCGAGCTCTGACGCGCTTTCCCTCAGCACTTCCAGCTATCTCTGCGGCGACGACGCGGACGAGTTTGAGGCCGGCGACGCGTTTGGCGCCGACAGCCTCCTCAGCCCCGCCCACTCGTGCGAAGACGGCGACGAGCACCGGGACAAGCGACACAAGAGCTCCAGGAGCACCAGCAAGCCCATCATGAGCACCGCTACCGACTCGCAGTCCGGGGACAACCAGAGCCAGTCCCCGCCTGGCAACGACGAGAGCACCAGCAGCAACGCGACCGAGGTTAAGAACGGGTCCGAGTCCCAGTCCGGCTCGGAAAATGCCGGGTCGACTCCGCTCCCGGCGCCCACCAGCCGCCGCGGCCGCAAGCAGTCGCTGACGGAGGACCCCTCCAAGACGTTTGTGTGCGACATCTGCAACCGGCGCTTCCGTCGCCAGGAGCATCTCAAGCGCCACTACCGGTCGCTGCACACGCAGGAGAAGCCATTCGAGTGCAACGAGTGCGGCAAGAAATTCTCGCGGTCCGACAATCTCGCTCAGCATGCCCGCACGCACGGCGCCGGCGCCATCGTCATGAGCCTGATCGACGACCCGGAAGCCATGGCCGCTGCGATGGCCCAGGGCTACCAGCACCCCGCCATGATGGGCGCCGGCCTGGTCGGCGGCGGTGACGAGTACCATACCCTGGGCAAGGTCCTGTTCCAGGTGGCCGCCGAGATCCCCGGCAGTGCCAGCGAGCTCTCCTCGGACGAAGAGAGCGAGCACGGCAAGAAGAAGCGCAAGAGGGCAGACTAGATGCCAAGCACAACGACGCCCTTACACCGCAGATGGTGGGAAACACCCCCCACCAACAACTTTTCGCTTCTCCGCACACTCTTCACAATGGCGATGGTGGCACGCACTTTGGAACGTGCCGTCCCCATTGATGCCCGATACGACCATGACGAACCTGCAAGCCTGAGCATGGGAGACATATTTTCGGCGTCCTATGGTGCTTGGCGCTTGGCCTGCCCATTTATACCTCTTCTTCAAATCCTCAAGGCGGCGTTACGATTTGACAAAAAAGTTCTGCAAAGACTTGGGGGGGCTGGCGGGGGTGATATCCGAGGAACGGGGCAGCAACGGGTTGGAGTGGCAGGTTCAATAGGATGGGACGAGGGACGATGGTGTCCCTCGAGTTCTGTGTTTTTCGTGTTTTCCGAATTTCTCTCTCTTGACCGCACATGGCCGGCCTGGCTTGCTTTTGCGAGGCGGCTTTCTGGTATCTCTCGTGGCTCTCTATCTACCCTCGTTGTAATTGTTCAGAACAGACGGAGCGGCAGGCTTCACCGTCACGGGTTCTGGGACACAAATCTTCATCTTTTTCACCCACTTGATTCAGTTCTCTGTACTGCGGTGGTCTTGTTGCGCATAGCTGCTGTGTGGGAGTGCTTTGTTGTACTTGATATTGTGTATGTAAACAGGGCTTCCTTTCCTCAATGGTGCTGCACCCCCCC